>JBBDGP010000014.1:1927500-2250000 GCA_037952835.1 Lithobates septentrionalis | reverse complement strand
AAAATATACTAAAACGATGTCCTTTTTTTATACACAGGATGAGTCCATCCAGGAGGAATGTGTGGAAAGTGGCAGGCAGGAGGAGACCGGGCCCATGGACAGCCTGGAGGAGGCCAGATTCCCCATCATCCTGGAGGAGGCTGGGCCCAGTGTCAGGCAGGAGGTGGCTGGTCCCAGTGAGGTGGCTGGGCCAAGTGAGGTGGCTGGTCCCAGTGAGGTGGCTGGGCCCAGTAGGAGCATGACCCAATCCCAAGTGCCTCCCCTCCGCCTTCCCAAAAAAAGGGCCAGGAAGGGGGCCGTCACACAGGAGGCATCCCTGCGCCTCATGCAAGAGGCCACACGTTTTCTGAGGAGCCCCCCCGAAGCAGAAGAGGCCTATGGCTGCTACTTAGCCAGCAGGCTTCTA
The DNA here is from genome assembly GCA_037952835.1 of Lithobates septentrionalis. Lineage (NCBI taxonomy): Eukaryota > Metazoa > Chordata > Amphibia > Anura > Ranidae > Lithobates > Lithobates septentrionalis. The sequence continues at coordinate 2,249,594 of JBBDGP010000014.1, read as the reverse complement.
CAAATGGACTGGGAGCAGCGTCTCATTTGCGAGCGCCTATTTGGGGAAACTATACAGAAGGGGCTGCAGGGCACGCTAACCCGAAACACACAACTACATGAGGCAGCCCCCCCTCCTCCTCCTCCTCCTCCTCCTCCTCCTCCTCCTCCTCCTGCCACAACTGAAACACCACAGCCACAGCCTCCAAAGAAGGCTACAGGGAAGGCTGCAGGGAAGGGTGCAGGGCAGCGTGGAGGGAAGGCTGCAGGGAAGAGAAGAAAGTGATGACCTGGGTTCAGTCTGGTCTGACAGAAGACGCAGGCTGTTGTAGTACCACAGTCTGGGGACATCTATATCATCTGCTGGTGCTGTTGATCTCTGGGATTCTTGGACCAGATTGTGCTCCCTCTTATATGGACTCCTCAAGATCCCAATTTTCTGGTACACAGACTTTTTCCAGCGTTGACTTCCTCTTTTTTTTTATTTTGACCATGAATAAATGGATCTTTTTTTGAGTTTAGCAAAAGATTTTATGTGTTTTCTTTTAAATCATTGATTTTACACACAATGTTAAATTATCAAGGGACAACAATCTCATTGAGTTTGCAAAAACACACCAAAAATACATTACTAATGTTAATAATGTTCGAGTGGTAAGTCTGGGAAAGAACAAAAATATACATAACCAAAAAACGGTGCTTTGGGTTAACTTTATCTTAAAAATAAAAAATAATCACTAGAAAAAAAAAACATTATAATGGGTTCTTTGTAGTAACTTTACAAACCTAAAAAATTAAAAAAATAAAAAATAAAAAAAAAAAATAAAAAAATAAAAATACAAATGGGTTATTTGTGGTAACTTTACAAACCTACAAAATATAAAAAAATAAAGTAACAAATAAAAAGAAAAAAAAAAAATACAAATGGGTTATTTGTGGTAACTTTACAAACCTAAAAAAATATAAAAAAATAAAGTAACAAATAAAAAGAAAAAAAAAAAATACAAATGGGTTATTTGTGGTAACTTTACAAACCTAAAAAATATAAAAAAATAAAGTAACAAATAAAAAGAAAAAAAAAAAAAACAAATGGGTTATTTGTGGTAACTTTACAAAACTAAAAAATATAAAAAAATAAAGTAACAAATAAAAAGAAAAAAAAAAAATACAAATGGGTTATTTGTGGTAACTTTACAAACACCAAAAAATGAACATTAAAAATCTAGAGATAAACATATAAAAAAGTTCAACACCAATCATAAAATAAATATCTGGATAAAAATTACAAGAAAATATGATTCCACACAAAAAAAAAACCAAAAAAAAAAAAAAGGTAAAAAGTATTATATTAGTATGGAAACATTGTTTTTAAAAAGCATACTATATCATTCATGAGATCAAAGAGAAAAAGAATCCAGAAATCAGTTTGGGAGAACTCTGAATATGAACAGCAAAACACCTTCGTTCTTTATAGAGCATTCGTAATGAAGAAATAAAATGCGCTGCATTCAACGATCACAGATTTTGCAGCGTGATGAATGTGCTACCTACAATACGAACACTAGTTTTACTAGACCGAGTGCTTCCGTTTAGTTTTTGCTTATGAGCATGCGTCGTTTTTTGTCCGTCGGACTAGCATACAGACGAGCGGACTTCGGGGTCCGTCGTAGGTACGAAGTAAAAGTTTTGAAGCATGTTTCAAATCTAAAGTACGTCGGATTTGAGGCTAAAAAAGTCAGTTGAAAGTCCGGAGAAGCCCACACACGATCGGATTACCAGCCAGCTTTAGTCCGTCAGCGTCCGTTGGACTTTTGTAGACGAAAAGTACGACCGTGTGTACGCGGCATTAGTCTCCTTGCAAAGTCCCACAAATACCTGCTGAACCTGCTGTGGATGTCCACTAATGCAGAATCATGTGATGCTGTGTCAACAATGCAGCACTGCTCCTGATTTCAGAGCAGAGTTGCCACTCTCATGTAGGCTGTGCCTGCTTGCACAACAGTGGGATGAAAAAAAATGTTGCAGGGGATTGATTGCCACTATGTGATTGTATAGTAAAAATTACGGGTCCTCCTAAAGGAAACATCAGGGGCCTATTAGACCTCTAATGTCACCTATGAACCCCAATGAAGCTGATCAAGCACAGATTGTGCTTGATCAGCTTCTTCCCAGGCCACAGGAATGACAGTTGTGAACCCAGAAGTGGCAAAATGCTTGTTGCTTCTCAGTCCATTCACGGGAGAGAAAATCAATGAATGCATGTTCACTGATCTCCCTCCATTCCACTCCTCGACAACTGCCATGCCTGTCCCAGAATCACAAGAGGGTCAGAAAAGCCTGAAATACAGTGTGGGGAAAGTCAAGTGGGAGTTAGGGGTGCAACAGCCGCCTGTGTCCCAAAGCTGACAGTTGGCTTAACAGAATTAAACACAGTCCCAGCTGCTACAGCAGCTGGGATTGTGTTTAAAAGCACATGCTACCAGACACTATTTATAAATGGCACTGGTGGACAAGTGGTTAACCAACGTTTGGAAACAGTTAGTGACACAAAACAATATGCCTATTTTCCAAAAATAATCCATACACAGCTACTACCCAATAGCCCTGTAGTCTATTATTCAATGAATTGTTACTTTTTGTGTTTTTCTGCTTCCTTGTAACATCATCCGTGATCTCCCGAGCCTCTCTTGTTCCCTCTCATTATTGTTTGGAATGAGCAGTGCATATTAGTTGTGATCATGTGCACTGCTCTATGCACACTACAAATCCTATAGTCTATAGTCCTTAGCAGGGCTGGGACAAGGGGTGGGCAGGAGGGGCCCTGCCCTGGGCACTGTGGTATCATGTGAGGTGGGGGGGCATCACAAGGAGATTGGGGGGATTTGTGTTGTAAGGGGGGGATTTGGGGGGTGGTATTTTTTAAGTATTGATCTAGGAGGTGAAGTTTTAGGGGTAGAGGATTTGTGCTAGGAGGGGTGAATTTTTTTTTTTTGGGGGGGGGGCAAAGATTTGTGCTGAGAGGGAGGGATTTCAGCAGGGGGGTAGATTTGTACTGGGAGGAGGGGGAATTTATGCTGGGGGGTAAGCATGCAGATTAGCGCTCAGTGTTTTTGTGGGGAGATTTTTGCTAACACATAATGCTCATACATTTTTGGGGGGGGGCTGTAGTTTGGCATGTTCGCCCTGGGCTCTAGATGACCTTGTCTCGGCACTGGTCCTTAGTCCATCTCTGGAGTGAGCAACAGAGTGTGGCTATGTTCCTACATACAGTGGGACCAGTGGCGGCTGGAGGGTTTTTAATTTGGGGGGGGGCGGCACTGCCAACACCCACATCCACCCCCCGCCAGCCGGGGCAGCTGGCGGCACGTCAATGACAACACAACACCACTTACCCGATCGTGGCTGTGATTTCCTCTCCTCCTTCTGGAGGTGCGGGGAGTGGTGGCCATAGGTGCAGGGAGCGGCCCGGAGGTGCGGGCAGCGGCGGCCATAGGTGCAGGCAGCAGCCCAGAGGTGCGGGGAGCGGCGGCCATAGGTGCAGGCAGCAGCCCAGAGGTGCGGGGAGTGGCGGCCATAGGTGCGGGGAGCGGCGGCCATAGGTGCGGGCAGCGGCAGCTCCGGTGTCTGCTCCTCCTCACAGCGTACTGTAGATCCGGCCTGTGATCTCCTTTCCTCCTTCTCCCGAAGGTGCGGGGAGTGGCGGCTCCGGTGTCCGCTCCTCCATCTCCTACAGCGTACTGTTTCTCTTCCAACTAAGTTCTAGGCAGGGCAGCCATCAGAAATTTTTGGACCCCTTACACACCTTTAGACCTGGGCCCCCCGCCCCCCCCCAGCCTGACCACCAACATTCCCCAGGGCTTGCCTATGGGCCATCCTACTGAATCCACACACCGGCCACCTGTACGCACTCAGCCCCCCCCCAATCCTGTATATATGTCAGCCCCCTCACACCTGTATAATTGTCAGCCCCCTCATACCTGTATATATGTCAGCCCCCCCCACACACACCTGTATATATGGCAGCCCACCCTCACATGCACCTGTATATTTGTCCGCCCCCCCAAACCTGTACATATGTCAGCCCCCCCCACACACACCTGTATATATGGCAGCCCCCCATACACACACACACCTGTATATATGTCAGCCCCCCCCATACACACACACACACCTGTATATATGGCAGCCCCCCATACACACACACACACCTGTATATATGGCAGCCCCCCATACACACACACACCTGTATATATGTCAGCCCCCCATACACACACACACCTGTATATATGTCAGCCCCCCCTATACACACACACCTGTATATATGTCAGCCCCCCCATACACACACCTGTATATATGTCGGCCCCCCCATACACACACACACACACACACACACACACACACACCTGTATATATGGCAGCCCCCCATACACACACACACACATACACACCTGTATATATGTCAGCCCCCCCTATACACACACACACACCTGTATATATGTCAGCCCCCCATACACACACACACACCTGTATATATGGCAGCCCCCCATACACACACACACCTGTATATATGTCAGCCCCCCCTATACACACACACACCTGTATATATTTCAGCCCCCCCCATACACACACACACACACCTGTATATATGTCAGCCCCCCCCCATACACACACACCTGTATATATGTCAGCCCCCCCATACACACACACACCTGTATATACGGCAGCCTCCCCCTCACACACACACCTGTATATATGTCAGCCCCCCCATACACACACACACCTGTATATATGGCAGCCCCCCTCGCACACACCTGTATATATTTCAGCCCCCCCACACACACACCTGTATATATATCAGCACCCCGCCCACATACCTGTGTATATATATGTCAGTGCCCCCACACACACCTGTATATATGTCAGCGCCCTCACACACACCTGTATATATGTCAGCCACCCCTCCACACACCTGTATATATCTCAGCGCCCCCCCACACACACCTGTATATATCTCAGAACCCCCCCCCATACACCTGTATATATGTCAGCCCCCCCACACACACCTGTATATATTTCAGCCCCCCCACACACCTGTATATATGTCAGCCCCCCCACACACACCTGTATATATCTCAGAACCCCCCCCATACACCTGTATATATGTCAGCCCCCCCACACACACCTGTATATATTTCAGCCCCCCCACACACCTGTATATATGTCAGCCCCCCCACACACACCTGTATATATTTCAGTGCCCCCCCACACACCTGTATATATGTCAGTGCCCCCCCACACACCTGTATATATGTCAGCGCACCCCCATACACCTGTATATATGTCAGCGCTCCCCCACACACCTGTATATATGTCAGCACCCCCCCCCCACACTCACCTGTATATATGTCAGCCACTTCCCCACACACACCTGTATTTATGGCAGCCCCACATACACAAATCTGTACACACATAAGCCTCTGGCTCCTCCCTGTACACAAAAAGCCCCCCTCCCTTTCCTTCACAGCCCCTACTTGTAACTTCCTACCTGGTCCCAGCTCGTTTTTACAAAGCTGACATGTTGCGGAGAAGCATAGTACAGGCTGATCACTGTCACACGAGGGGTGCACATGCACATAGTAGCCAGAGATGATAGTAAAGAGCTCGATGTCCAAAATCAATGACATGAGAACTGCAGAAACTTTGAGATTGTTTCTATACTGCACAGCACGGATCCCCTTCACCCGTCCTGCCTTCTTCTTACCCGGGCGGGCCCCTAGGGCCCCTTACAGTTGTAACAGCTGTACCCCCCCTGATAGCGGCCCTGGCGCTTGGCATCCAATAGGATCGCCTGACGCTTAGGCCAATCGGGAAACAGTTCTCATGACCTGCCTCCTGATTGGCAGGGAGGAATTTTAGCATGAAAATAGCGAAAATTAAGTCACACAACAGGGTGAGATCAGGATCCCTGCGCCCCAAGCCCACCCTTTTTTGAAGCCTATTAGAGCCTCTGGCTCTAACGTGCTTCGAAAATCCACACCCCCCCAATGGAATCCATGCATGGACCATGGAGAAAGGATGCAGTCACCCTCTAACTGGAAGTCAAATCACAGCAGCAAAAAAAAAGGAATTTGGAGGCTTGGAGAAAGCTGAAAGCAATATAAGGGACTTTACTTTCTAGAATTAAATAGATTTTTTAAACCATAGTTTAGTGTCAGTTTAAAGCAACCCTGTTATTTTTTTATACATATATATGTAGCACCCTGCTCCTGTTAATCAGGCGCTTATATGTAAATTTAGTGGGTTGTCTGTTCTGTACATAGTTCAGATTTAATCTATGGCTAAATTAGCCTCTGTTCCAGTATTGGCTGTGTTGTGTGCAGTTTCACACTGTCGCCTATAGGTGTCATTGTCACCACAGGCCAGTGTTGAAAAGCAACAGGCTGAATTGTATTGAGTGCTCTTGTTTCTCAGAGGTAACTCGGCAGAGGTAGTCCACTGCTATGAATTCTGGGAGAGAGTACTTAAGGGGCAGATGCCATTTTTGGTTCTCTTTCACCTGCTGGCCCTCCTGGCCTAAAGGTATGTGACGGCTTCCTTTCAGCCTTGGGATCATGCTGGCCCGAGGCTTCGTTACTATGAGTGGGCTCAGAGGTCGTCTGGGGCTCATTGGTTTAGAGGTGGTCCTGTGCTGTCTGTCCTGCGGGAATAAGCCAAGCAATTGAGAAGATCCAGGGGAGGACTCATCTTGGAGAGAACCGTGCGGAAGGTTGGTGTCTCAAGAGGGGCCTGGTGACTCAATTGGAGGATGCATCCTAAACTAACTTACCGCACAGTACTGCCGGGTCGGCTTAAAGATTCTAGTACTGTGTCACTATTCATCTAAAACCATTACGTCCTGTGGCAGAGGATCGTATAGCTATTTTGTTCCTTTAAAGTCTGTGGCAGAGACTTTTTGTTCGTGCTCCATTCCGGCTGCTAGGTTAGTGAGAGAGACCTATCCGGGTGGGCAAAGATCTTTGGACTGAAGGTATAATCGTCTCTAGGATCTTCAATCCCTCAGTGATCTGAAAAAGGTATTTGAACTTCCCTGCAACTCCCTTTCTACCTCTTCACTGCTACTTCTTTCAAGTTTTTCATGAAAGGATTGGAAAAATACTAAAATGACTGGTGCATACATTGTTGGATACAAAGCTCAACATAGGTTCCTGATGTGGTGAAACTACAGGTAAAGGGGTGACGGACGGTGACAACCCGATTTATTTCAGCAGCTCCTTCGGGGGTTAGTGCTATATATATATATATATATATATATATATATATATATATAAACAGGCATACGATACGTGCAAAAGAACAAACTGAATACTTACCTTTCATACTTTGCACCGCCAGAATGCTGCTCTGTCCTTTGCTGAATATGGCAGGCAAACAACACTTTCAGGAGTTTTAAACAACTCAGTCCCCTGTAGCGTTCACCGATTCCTCCTGTGGCAACTTGCATATCAATAAAGCATACAATGGAGGTTATCAGAAGGAACCTGTGAGCAAGTGACATGATGCTAGATATTGAAATGCCCTCTTATGTGAGCTAGTCTGTACTAATTATGTTTTATCTAGCTACTGTGGAGGGTTCTTATCTAAAACTACATTTAACAAGTACATAGCAAACACATTTATCTTGCAATGATGATAATTAGCATGTAACATTTCTACAGAATTTCCTTGTTCTGAACTTCTGCAATAAACATATTGATTTCATTAAACCACTAAGACTATTGCCCCTGTGCACATTGCTAGAAGACACAGCAGTAGGGTGTGTTTTATACACCCAGTTCTTAGGAAATAAGATAAGGTTAGATATTTTGGCCCCTGGCAACAGTTGATAGGAGGTAGTCATTGAACATTCAACAGTATTTCAAGCTGAACTCCAGTCACATAAAAAGACACAAATCAATGCAGCCCTGTAATTACTAATGTATTTTTTAGAATCAAGGAGTGTAAGTTCCTGAATTTGATCTAATCAGCCTCTTGCGGTCCCTGTGCAACAGAGCTGGATCATAAGAGAAAGTAACAGATCAAGGAGCCAATCCAGTCATGTTTTGACAGGAAGCATTCTGAGAGGAGGAGAAAGCATTGTGACAGAGAGATGAGCCCATCACTGTGCTGCTCCTTCTTTCACTATTCATTCAGAGGCTGGGGTGGGCCCTGGATGACCTGGGCTTAGAGGAAGTGTGTTGAATGATTCTGACCATCAGACGGAGGACATCCAGTGACAGAAATAGTACTGCAGTAAAATCTCTGGATTAAAAATGAATTTTGTACAATTCATACCTGAAAAGTCTATAGCAAATGTAATTGTCAGTTTGATATCTGTAAGCCTTGTTGATGCTTGATTTATACTCGTTCTCTTTGAAAAATATTGCATAAGACCCCTTTCACACTGGGGGCGTTTTTCAGGCGCTTTAACGCTAAAAATAGGACCTGTAGAGTGCTGGAAAAATGCCTCATCTGCAATCCCAGTGTGAGAGCCTGAGTGCTTTCACACTGGGGCCCTGCGCTGGCAGGATGTCAAAAAAAGTCCTGCAAGCGGCTTTTTTGAGGCGCTTTAGGACAGTGTATACCCACTTGCCGACCGGCTCCTGTACATATACGTCGGCACTTTGAAGATGGATATCTCAGTAACGGCAGCAGCTGCTGCCACAACCGAGGTAACCATCTCTTCAGGAGCTGGTCGTGTTTACGATAATGGTGGTCTCTGCAGCGGGTCCGCCGCAAGCATCACCGTTATCAGCGGCGGGAGAGGGGCCCGCTCTCCACCGCTTACCGGAGCCGTCGGCAGCAGCGGAGGCGATCGGGTCCTTGTCGTGGCTGGGTATGGAGACGTCTTAAAGGCACATTTTTTCAATGTCATTTTTTCAAATGACAATTTTTTTTTTTTTTTTTTATTGCATTTTAGTCCAAATATGAGATCTGAGGACTTTTTGACCCCAGATCTCATATTCAAGAGGACCTGTCATGCTATTTTCTATTACAAGGGATGTTTACATTCCTTGTAATCGGAATAAAAGTGTCCCTTTTTTTTTTTTTTTTTAAACAGTGAAAAAATAACTAAAATCAAGTAAAATAAATAAGAGAATTTTTTTTTTTTTTTCTTTTAAAGCGCCCCGTCCCGACGAGCAGAAGCGAACGCATACATGAGTAGGGCCAGCATATGAAAACGATGGTCAAACCACACATGTGAAGTATCGCCGCGATCGTTAGAGCGAGAACAATAATTCTAGCCCTAGACTTACACTTTCACTCAAAACATACAACCTGTAGAATTTTTTAAAGGTAAAAGTTTGACGCCATTCCACGAGCGGGCACAATTTTGAATCGTGACATGTTGGGTATCAATTTACTTGGCGTAACATTATCTTTCACAATATAAAAAAAATTGGGCTAACTTTACTGTTGTCTTATTTATTTATTCAAAAAAGTGAATCTTAAAAAAAAAAGTGCGCTTGTAAGACCGCTGCGCAAATACGGTGTGAAAAAAAGTATTGCAATGACCGCCATTTTATTCTCTGGGGCAGTGATGGCGAACGCGTGGCACGCGTGCTGCTGCCGGCACGCCGGGCCGTCTCTGTGGGCACGCAGCACCCTGCCAGGATAAGGGGGGAATTCCCCAGCCTTCCCCAGTCACTTGTGCGACATTTAGGGGGGTGTAAATGTATTCCTCCGCCTTACCGAGGGTCTATTCCCTCCCCCTGACCCTTACACCTCCGGTGAGGCATTTGGGCATTCCTCTCTGCGGCACCCTATTCCAGCTCCCCCTGCCCCAGGAGTACTTTGGCACAGCCCATCCCTCTGGTAAATGCATTGCGACCTGACAGCGGAGGGGGAGGGGCGGCGCTCAGAGCAGATCATGGCCATGTGAGAGGTGCAGTGGCTGCTAGCTGACTTCTCGGTGTCTGGGACACCAAGGAGCGGCTGGATGGCGGGGACTCCTGCAATACTGCCCAGTGCTAGGGAGAGCCCTGATGTGATGGACGATGAGGCCATGGAGAGGTAAGGAGGAGAATGGATCCTCTGATCTACATTGCACTGTGTGTGTGTGTGTGTGTGGGGGGGGGGGGGGGGGGGGGTGTGAGCAGTGCAGGAAGTATGTGTTAGGTAGGTCAGTGTATGTTGCAGAGTGCATTCTGAGCAAAACGCATTCCTGATCCCTGTATTCTGAGCAAAACGCATTCCTAAACCCTGTATTCTGAGCAAAACGCATTCCTAAACCCTGTATTCTGAGCAAAACGCATTCCTAAACCCTGTATTCTGAGCAAAAAGCATTCCTGATCCCTGTATTCTGAGCAAAACGCATTCCTGAACCCTGTATTCTGAGCAAAACGCATTCCTGAACCCTGTATTCTGAGCAAAAAGCATTCCTGATCCCTGTATTCTGAGCAAAACGCATTCCTGATCCCTGTATTCTGAGTAAAACGCATTCCTAAACCCTGTATTCTGAGCAAAACGCATTCCTGAACCCTGTATTCTGAGCACAACGCATTACTGAACCCTGCATTTTGAGCAAAACGCATTCCTGAACCCTGCATTCTGAGCAAAAAGCATTCCTGATCCTTGTATTCTGAGCAAAACGCATTCCTGATCCCTGTATTCTGAGCAAAACGCATTCCTAAACCCTGTATTCTGAGTGAATCTAGCAGAATAATATGTTTTTGGTCCCTTGGGGCTTATTCAGAGGTATGATCAGTCCCATCCTCTGTACAGAGCCGCTGTCAGGTTTAATTCTGTGTTGGCACTTTGAAAGAAATAAGTTGGTTTTGCGTCACGGTTTGGGCACTCAGGCTCAAAAAGGTTCGCCATCACTGCTCTAGGGTGTTAGAAAAAAAACAATATATAATGTTTGGGGGTTCTAAGTAATTTTCTAACAAAAAAAACAGTTTTATACGTGTAAATACCAAAATCTCAAAACGAGGCTGGTCCTTAAGTGGATAAAATGGCCTGCAAAGCACCTCGGCAACGCCACTTTGTAGGAGATTGTAACCCTTTATTTGGCCACTAACGGGGGTTAGAAAATGCCCCGCTAGCGGCCAAAAAAGCGCCTATAAAATTACGGTAATGCGCCGCTAAAACTTTTTATACCATGAAAAAACTAATAAAAAAAAGACAGTTATTAAAAAAAGTGAAAATTGTAGCAAATGCTGTTTTGCTAAATACACTCAGAGGCCACTTTCTTAGGTACACCTTTGGTGAGCCTGTGTGAATTGTAGCCTCAGTGTTCTGTTCTCAGCTGACAGGAGTGGCACCTGGTATGGTTTTCTGCTGCTGTAGCCCATCTGCTTCAAGGTTGGATGTGTTGTGCATTCAGAGATGGTATTCTGCATACCTTGGTTGTAACAAGTGGTTATTTGAGTTACTGTTGCCTTTCTATCATCTGGAACCAGTCTGCCCATTCTCCTCTGACATCAACAAGGCATTTTCATCCACACAACTGCCGCTCGCTGGATATTTTCTCTTTTTCGGACTATTCTCTATAAACCCTAGAGATGGCTGTGTGTGAAAATCCCAGTAGATCAGCAGTTTTTGAAATATTCAGACCCGTCCGTCTGGCACCAACAAATGTGCCACCTTCAAAATCACTTCTTCCCCATTCTGATGCTCGGTTTGAACTTCAGCCAGTCATCTTCACCACATCTAGATACCTAAATTCATTGAGTTGCTGCCATGTGATTGGCTGATTAGTAATTTGTGTTACCAAACAATTGAACAGGTGTACCTAATAAAGTGGCTGGTGAGTGTATTTGTTACCATTGTCAGCATCCCTATCAGCGGTAAATGGTTTGTATTAACCCACTAACTCTCCCTTTTGCTGATCAGAAAACAAATGCAGCCACCACATCTAAGAATTTGTAAGCTGATAAATATACAGTAAACTTTTTGGTGCCAGATCCACTTAGGAACTACAGCTGTAACACACTTACATGTAAGTTTGATAATCCACAGGTGGTACAAAAGCAGAATAGGTGGGCCCCATTGGTTACCCCAATCTTCTTACATATTGACAACTCTGGGTAGATCCATTCACACTACACACGTGCGTACTCTGACTTTGATGTTAAATGAAGGCTGAATTGCATTATTGTGTTGCAAAATACTGATTATAACAAAGTTTATAAGTCTACAATACATTGTATCGCAGGACTTTCCTTGTGTTCTTTAAGCAGTGGAATCAGGGGTTGTATCACTGCTCACTTTACATTTTTTTGCCAGGTCAAAGCTCCATTGATTTAGTTGATTTGAAGCAATAAGTAAGGCAACAAGAGCGCCACCTTGTGTAACACAGTAGAACCAACTGTGTGCTTTAGAGCTATGTATAAGCTGCTATGTTGGGGACAATTTGTTCACTAAAAAGATCTATCACATATACAGTATCTCACAAAAGTGAGTACACCCTTCACATTTTTGTAAATATTTTATTCTATCTTTTCATGTGACAACACTGAAGAAATGTCACTTTGCTACAATGTAAAGTAGTGAGTGTACAGCTTGTATAACAGTGTAAATTTGCTGTCCCCTCAAAATAACTCAACACACAGCCATTAATGTCTAAACCGCTGGCAACAAAAGTGAGTACACCCCTAAGTGAAAATGTCCAAATTGGGCCCAATTAGCCATTTTCCCTCCCCGGTGTCATGTGACTCGTTAGTGTTACAAGGTCTCAGGTGCGAATGGGGAGCAGGTGTGGTAAATTTGGTGTTATCGCTCTCACTCTCTCATACTGGTCACTGGAAGTTCAACATGGCACCTCATGGCAAAGAACTCTCTGAGGGTCTGAAAAAAAAGAATTGTAGCTCTACATCAGTGGTTCTCAACTACTGTCCTCAGGACCCACTAACAGGCCAGGTTCGCAAGATAACTGAAATACATCCCATGTGATATCATCTGCTGCTCAGTGATTGCAGTATTCTAGTCTGCATCTCCCCCAGGTAATACTTAAAGTCTGGCCTGTTTGTGGGTCCTGAGGACAGGAGTTGAGAACCACTGGTCTACATAAAGATGGCCTAGGCTATAAGAAGATTGCCAAGACCCTGAAACTGAGCTGCAGCACTGTGGCCAAGACCATACAGCGGTTTAACAGGACAGGTTCCACTCAGAACAGGCCTCGCCATGGTCGACCAAAGAAGTTGAGTGCATGTGCTCAGCGTCATATCCAGAGGTTGTCTTTGGGAAATAGACACATGAGTGCTGCCAGCATTGCTGCAGAGGTTGAAGGGGTGGGGTGTCAGCCTGTAAGTGCTCAGACCATACGCCGCACACTGCATCAAATTGGTCTGCATGGCTGTCATCCCAGAAGGAAGCCTCTTCTAAAGATGAGCCTGCAAACAGTTTGCTGTAGACAAGCAGACTAAGTACATGGATTACCATGAGAACCATGTCCTGTGGTCTGATGAGACCAAGATAAACTTATTTGGTTCAGATGTTGTCAAGTGTGTGTGGTGGCAACCGGGTGAGGAGTACAAAGACAAGTGTGTCTTGCCTACAGTCAAGCATGGTGGTAGGAGTGTCATGGTCTGGGGCTGCATGAGTGCTGCCGGCACTGGGGAACTACAGTTCATTGAGGGAACCATGAATGCCAACATGTACTGTGACATACTGAACCAGAGCATGATCCCCTCCCTTTGGAGACTGGGCCACAGGGCAGTATTCCAACATGATAACGACCCCAAACACACCTCCAAGATGGCCACTGCCTTACTAAAGAAGCTGAGGGTAAAGGTGATGGACTGGCCAAGCATGTCTCCAGACCTAAACCCTATTGAGCAGGGGAGGCCCGTCCATTAAGGGCACACGTGGCACCCCCCATTCATGCATCCGGACTCGTTTAGGACACTGGCACATGGATTCCAATGCGGGCAGGCTGTTTTTTTTGAAGCACCGATTAGAGCCAGAGGTTCTAATAGGCTTCAATATAGGGTGGGCTTGGGACGCAGAGAGTGCGCTCGGATCCCACCCAGGTGTGTTACAACAGCAAATTAATATTTGCTATTGTAACACTGATCCTCCTCCCAGGCCAATCAGGAAGCAGGTTTTTACACCGGTCACCCGATTAGATGAAAGGACAGGCGATCCTATTGGTGGCCTAGGAGGAGGAGGGGAGGAGCTGGAAGACATGATAGAGAAGAGGAAACTGAGCCACTGCACCACGCTGCCTGCCACCCGCCACGATGGGGTAAGTGCCGCGTGGGGCGCGCGGGGGGGGGGGGGGTTGTAAAAACACCAGCCACCACTGCTATTGAGCATAGGTGGGGCATCCTCAAACAGAAGTTGGAGGAACGCAAGGTCTCTAACATCCGCCAGCGTGATGTCATCATGGAGGATTGGAAGAGGACTCCAGTGGCAACTTGTGAAGCTCTGGGGAATGCCATGCCCAAGAGGGTTAAGGCAGTGCTTGAAAATAATAGTGGTCACACAAAATTTTGACACTTTGGGCCGATTTTGAACATTTTCACTAAGGGCCAGTTCACACCATATGCAGTCCAGTGTGTTTTTGTTCTGCATCGAAAAACGCATGGAAACTAGGTTATATGGTTTCCAATGGCATAGTTCACACCAGTGCAGTCAGTTCCAGGGCTTTTCATTTCCATAAAAAAAAAAAAGAGTAGAATGTGCTGCATTTTTTCTGCACTGAAATGTACTGGAACGCAGTAAAACGCACTGTAACACATGAAAACGCATAAAAAACACACTGGAGCCTAGTATAGTGAAGAAAAAAAGCACCTGGAATGCATCTGGGAATGCAACAAAAACGTGCATGCAGAAACGCATCCGCAACGGATCTGGAGTGCATTTTTGTGGTGTGAACCGGCCCTTAGAGGTATACTCACTTTTTGTTGCCAGCGGTTTAGACATTAATGGCTGTGTGTTGAGTTATTTTGAGGGGACAGAAAATTTACACTGTTATACAAGCTGTACATTCACTACTTTGTAGCAAAGTGTCATTTCTTCAGTGTTGTCACATGAAAAGATATAATAAAATATTTACAAAAATGTGAGCAGTGTACTCACTTTTGTAAGATACCGTAAGTATGTTTGTGTGTATATATATATATATATGGGGAGCTGTACTTTGCTCCAGAAAAGTTCTGTGTCACACATCAGGCGGCCTCGAAAAACCGCCATTATAGAAATCCAGAAATAAATTGACGAGGCACTAGAATTAAATTTATATATATATATATATTTTTATATAATATATAAAGGCCCGGACTGGCCATAGGGCGCACCGGGCATTTGCCCGGTGGGCCAGAGCCACCCGCTCCGTAGCATGTTGCTGTTCAGGCCGCACAGCGGGAGGTAAGCGGCCTGAACATGGTTAACACAGGCCATGGCCGCCGCTCGCCGCTACCGCTATGTGAAGTAAAAATACAAATCAGCGCGAAGTGGTAAATATGCGTAATATAGCTGCTGAACACTAGGGTCAAAGAACAAATCCCTTAATACAAATATAACATCAGATAGTGCAGCGCTAAAATCAAAATGAAACACTGAAGTCCACCATGACATCAAAAATCATATTGGTAATCAATAAATCATCAAGTGCGAGCGAACACCCGTTTGCAGAGAAGTGATTTCAGGCAGCCCACCACCAAGGAATAGGTTGGCCTCTCACCTGAAGGAATGGACCCCTTAGTTATAGAGGGTCATAAATCGCCTTATTCAAGCAAGGTACAGCATGTGTAGGCATCCGTCAGGGCTCAGGTGTCAGACACTCCTCTGGGACCATGGGGCCCCGGTAACAGACACTCCAATATGACCAAGATATATAAAAAAAGGATGGCGAAAAGATAGTGCTCTCTGTATGCAATGCTTTATTGTAAAAAAGCTAAAATAGGACACTCACATGTTGAACACTGGGTAAATGCATGAAATCAGGTAGAACATCCAGACCCCTACACGTGAGGCTTGCTGAGCATGTCAACAATATTAAAAAAGGCCTGAAAACCCACAATGTCTCTAGACATTTTAAACTACATCACCATCAGAATCCTAAAAGTCTGAAATTCTGGGGCATAGAAAGGGTCACTAGGCATTGGAGGGGTGGCAACTTTATAAGACAACTGAGCAAAAGAGAATCATATTGGATCTTTGAAACTAGGGTTCTTTGCCCTGAAGGGTTAAACGTGGATTTCGACACCAACTGCTTTATTTCTGATCGTTAATTGTTTTAATATGAGATTGTTTTAATATTTGATTGTTTTAATATTTGATCGATTAAGGTTTTATATTTGATCGTACTTACAATCTGATTTTCTATTGTGTTTAACATGTGTGGGTGACAGTTGCTGCGGATGACTGTCATATATTGTTGAAATTGGTTTGAAATTACTAATATAGCATTCCCAATTTAATAATGTTTTCTATCCAGTTTTTATGCATCTCTTCCTTAGTGGATTGATGTACATTTTATTTACCCCCCGTTTTCTAGACATTTGTCTTATGTGCTTGTGAACATTCAGTTCCGTTCAGCGCATATTTTATCATGAGGGGTTATGTCCGGATTGACTTCCGGGTTAGCGAGAGGTTAATTGTACCATGTGGTTCGTTGTCATGGATACTTACCTTTGTATATAGCGCGGGTGCCCACGTCGTATCCTCATCTGCTGATGAAGTCCCTGCCCACTGGGACGCAACGCGTCCAGAACGAGGATACGCTGTGACGTCACCCGCGGCCACTGCGCATCCACACTACCAGACGGAGGTTCGCATCGCTTCTGTTGATTTCATGCATTTACCCAGTGTTCAACATGTGAGTGTCCTATTTTAGCTTTTTTACAATAAAGCATTGCATATAGAGAGCACTATCTTTTCGCCATCCTTTTTTTATATATCTTGGTCATATTGGAGTGTCTGTTACCGGGGCCCCATGGTCCCAGAGGAGTGTCTGACACCTGAGCCCTGACGGATGCCTACACATGCTGTACCTTGCTTGAATAAGGCGATTTATGACCCTCTATAACTAAAGGGTCCATTCCTTCAGGTGAGAGGCCAACCTATTCCTTGGTGGTGGGCTGCCTGAAATCACTTCTCTGCAAACGGGTGTTCGCTCGCACTTGATGATTTATTGATTACCCATATGATTTTTGATGTCATGATGGACTTCAGTGTTTCATTTTGATTTTAGCTACCGCTATGTGGCCGTGTCTTCTCGGGCGGAACTTTCGGCTGCATGGGCTGAGCTGTGTGTCTCTCCCACACACAGCTCAGCCTCAAAGCCGCACTGACAGTTCCGCTCTCTGCTCCCAGGGACTCCTCCTCCAGCCAAAGTGTCCACACGGTGGGGCAAGGGGGAGGGCTGCTTTCAGGACGTTTCCACCCCTCCCCTTCCCTTGTCGGCAGCACA
The DNA here is from genome assembly GCA_037952835.1 of Lithobates septentrionalis. NCBI lineage: Eukaryota > Metazoa > Chordata > Amphibia > Anura > Ranidae > Lithobates > Lithobates septentrionalis. The sequence continues at coordinate 2,232,221 of JBBDGP010000014.1, read as the reverse complement.
TGTGAGGAGAAAGCTTCCTGCCTATTGTTCTTCACTCACCACTGGCCACAACAGAGGGCCAATCGGAGAACTAGAGGGGCATCATGGGAAATGTAGTCCCAGAGATAGGTGGCCCAATTGTTTTCAGAAGGGAGCTGACTACACTCCCCAGCATGCACTCTGCTCTGGGGGGGGGGAAAGAAAACCAAAAAGCAAGCTTAGAAGTGCCTGTAGCAGCTACTACAGGAGACATAAAAAAACGAAAGAGAGGACTGTGCTGGGGGAACTAATAGCCCCAGCACCACCAGAGAGAGAGGCACGCTGTACCGCACCACCAGAGAGAGAGCCACGCTGTACCGCACCACCAGAGAGCCACACTGTACCAGCACCACCAGAGAGAGCCACACTGTACCGCACCACCAGAGAGAGACAGCCACGCTGTACCGCACCACCAGAGAGCCACACTGTACTCGCACCACCAGAGAGAGAGCCACGCTGTATCGCTCCACCAAAAAGAGAGCAGGTCAGCGTCACTGGGCACAATAGGAGACAGACAGTACTAGCATTGTATGGCCACAATAGGACTGGGACACTGTAATATAAAGGGGACTGCACTGTAATCATTGCAGTGCCCCTTTACAGCACAGTTCCCTTTATATCACCGTGTCCCTGCACATTACAGTGTGGAGGACCGACACCAGCCACCCCAGCGAATGTCTAACAACCCCCCTCCCCCCCGTCCCTGTAAAAGTTGGCTGCTCAGTCTAAAAAAATGCCCGGGCCTATTTTTTGTCCCAGTCCGGGTGAATATATATATATATATATATATATATATATATATATATATATATATATATATATATATATATATATATATATATATATATATATATATATATATATATATATATATATATATATATATATATATATATATATATATATATACATATACATATACATATACATATATATACACACACACATACCGTATATCTTTGCTCATCACATTCAGTCCTGTGGTACTTGTAGTCCAGGCCACAATAACATCAACTCAGACTAAGTGAAAAATTAAAAACCCAAAAGGAAATCACAAATCACAGTGACAACTATCAAGCTCCATGAAAGAAAAAGCAACCTGCTTACACATTTGTTAAAGGGAAAATCCAATCCATTCCAAATAATTTATATATATTGTAAATTCTCACTGTGGTTTCTTTCTTATTTCTGTTCTGTAAATGCCTGTTATACTACAGTTTACTACAGTAACCCTTAGAACAGTGATTGAGAATGTCTAGGTTTTTACCTCTCATGCCCCCTGTACACACGATCGGATTTTCTGACAACAAATGTTGGATGTGAGCTTGTTGGTGGAAAGTCTGACCGTGTGTACGCTCCATCGAACATTTGTTGTCGGACTTTCCGCCAACAAATGTTGGCTAGCAGGTTCTCAAATTTTCCGCCAACAAATGTTTGTTGTTGGACTTTCCGATCGTGTGTACACAAGTCCGTTGGACAAAAGTCCATGCATGCTAAGAATCAAGTATGAGCCGGAGATATAACTAGCATTCGGAATGGAGATATCGCGTACGTCTTGTACATCACTACGTTCGTAATTGTTGGCTAACATTTGTGTGACCATGTGTATGCAAGACAAGTTGGAGCCAACATCCTTCGAACAAAAATCCACGGTTTTGTTGTCGGAAAGTCCAATCGTGTGTACGGGGCATTAGACTCTGTGCAGACTCCTGGGAAAAGCTGTCACCCTATCATACAAGGAAGGAATGTGATTCTGGAGCATTCAACATAAGTTGCCATCACTGCAAGGAACTGATATCGGAATATATTCTTTTTAGAAAATCCACAACAGCTGCATATTGAAACTAATTTTTTTTATACTGTATTAAATAGACTTTGAAACCAGAGCCAATACCGTAGTTCTTTATCTGTAATAACCATTAGCCCCTTGGGGGAATGATTTAAATTTGAAAACCTGCAGAGTTCTAGTCAGGAAAAAAAACACTACAACACTTTCCAAATGTGTCAGATATATTGAGGCTGTGGTTGAGAGCCACGGTAAAAGAGCAGTAGAGTGCAGCTGGAAAAAGAAAACTCCAACACATCCGGAAGTACCAGTCTAATTTTTGCTCCTCCTAGAACATTGCAGTTTGCAAATAAATGCATTGCCTAGAAGAAGGCAATATATGCAAATTACTATTAATGTCAATTATTAATGCAATTATTATAGCATTTTTGCATTGATGTCGAAAGGTATAGTAGCTGTTCTGATCACAGGAATATATGCAGGGGTGCCAAGCAACTTTTTTGTTTTATTACATTTTCTTTACTACAGGCTGGGAGTGAAAACAGGGAAAGCATCTGCTTCAGTCTTCTTTACTAATAACCCAAACTGCACAAAGTAGAAATCTCCTGCATAAGTTTACATTGTATTCTAGAACGGAGGATGCCAACCAGTGGTCCGTGGACCACTGATGGCCCGCAAGAAAATTTTAGTGGTCCCCAGGGGCTCTGCCGCAAATCAACATTGTGGTGGCTTTATACCGCCCAGTGTTGTTTCCAGCGTTGTACTTTATGCACGCTGACAGTCAATACTGTTAGCACATATTGATACCTGTTGCCTTCTCTGTATTTCCGGTTTCTGTGAACTCAGAACGATGCACTGGGAGTAATGCAGAGAGAGGGAGGTGAAGAAGGATGGGACTTCCAATGGCAGTGCTGATCACAGACTGTGGGAGAGAGCACAGAGCTCAAGCACATGGCTGGATAAGGAAGTGAGATCCAATGAGGAGTCTGTGTAAGGCAGCAGTGTTATGCAGAGGCTGGGGAGGCAGAGGGTTGGAGAATTGTGTGTAAAAAGCAGCAGTGTGATCCAAGGGGGAGGAGGGCAGGGAGTCAGAGCATTGCGTGTATAAGGCATATAAAATTCTTGTTAGTGGTCCGCAGGATTCAAAATTGTGAGTTTAGTGGTCCGTTAGGTCCGAAAGGTTGGCGACCACTGTTCTAGACAGCCAACTGTGGAAAGCAGAATACAAGTTTTATGCCTGCAGCCCCCCTTGATTTCAGTGCTGGCTTAGAGACACATGCTCTCCGACTATAGTTAAACTCATGGAGGGCGGTCTGCCTTAATCACTTATTGTCTATTTCTCCAGCAACTACCTAAATACAGCATAGAATATGTAAAATCGCTTTTAAATACTTACCATAATTTTCCTTTCCTGGCCTATCTTCATGCCGCCATTTTATACTCCTCCTCTAACCCCATAGGACTACCTATAACTAGTCTATTAAAAAGACTCCACCTGTGTTTTATTATGGGCCTAGCAATAGAAGAAGGTGAAAATGTTGACATGAAGATAGGCCAGGTAAGGAACATCTCAGTAAGTGTCTGAAAACAATTTACTATATTCCTGGCCACTTTATGTTGGTATACTATAGAATGTAGTACAAGAGGGAGGTAGAAGAGGGAAAGCAACTCCACCCTAAGAAGTGCTGCAAAAGGTCCATTCAATAAGTAGCACAAGCTAAGGATCCAAAAGAAGAGGCTGAAAAGGCCACAATGTCCTCTAAATAGTAGTTGACAAAAAGAATTGAGGATGTCCAACTGGCTGAGTTATAAATAACCTCTGCCCAGACCCTGGTGTAGGCTGCTCAGAATGCTGCCACACTTCTTGTAAATGGGCCCATAAATCTGTTGCTCTGCTTTAATTCAAGCCTTTTGATTTTTTTTTAACCAGCCAAGTGGAAGTCCTAAAATAGCAGACATTAAAGTGGAGGTCCGCCCACAGCTGTAAAAATTAAAAGCCAGCAGCTGCACATACTGCAGCTGCTGACTTTTAATAATCGCACACTTACCTGTCATAGAGTCCAGCGATGTCGGCACCGCAGCTGATGTTTCCATCAGCTGTCGGGTGCTGCCACCTCCATTGCGAGTAAAGGAATCTGACAGTGTAGCCTTACGGGTTCACGGCGGGAACCCTACTGCGCATGCACGAGGCACAGCTCCTCTCTCCTACTGACCCAGCGGCCGGGGTAGGAGGAGGGAGCCCTGCGATGACGTCAATACCCACGGCTGAGGCTCCCGGAAGTGGGGACAGGATACCTGTGAAAAACAGGTTGTCGGAAAATCCGATCGTTCCGAACGCGGTGACGTAAAACAAGTACGTCGGGACTATAAACGGGGCAATAGCCAATAGTTTTGGTCTCTTAATTTATTCTGAGCATGCGTGGCACTTTGTCCGTCGGATTTGTCTACACACGATCGGAATTTAAAGGATCGGATTTTGTTGTCGGAAAATTTTATAGCCTGCTGTCAAACTTTGTGTGTCGGAAATTCTGATGGAAAAAGTCCGATGGAGCCCATACACGGTCGGAATTTCCGACAACAAGCTCCGATCGCACATATTCCGTCGGAAAGTCCGACCGTTTGTACAGGGCATTAGTGTTTTTCTCAAGAAAGGTTTGGTGTAGTGTGGCTAGAATTCATCTAGTATGCCAAATAAACACATCTTGGGTACACGTTCGACAGACAATACATTAGTTAGAAAGTTGGTCACCTGCATCAAGAAGATTACAATTACTGGACAATGCCATAATACAACCAATACTTTCTATCAGCAAGGCATCCTATCTTATACAGACAGACAGCTGCATGAGTTTATCTATTGCCGGAGACATCAATAGGATGAACAAAGGTCATCCCATCCTTCCAGAGATATACTGTATTAGGCATAAGGTCAATAACTAAGAGATAATGATGTTTTCCCCAATTAACTGTTTAATAAGTGAGTGTATAGTTGGGATATAAATCTTTTTGGTCCTTGAGATCTGCAGGTCTACATAGAAATGCAAGGTGCACCCCTAGTAAATATCTGAAAGGGTCAGTTTAACTGCTATAAGTTGTGCAAATAAAAGGGTCTGAGATGGTAGTGAGGTATGCTAGAATTGGACTTTTCCAGAGGGACAGATCAGGAAGGATGTTTACCTTTTCAGTTTCGATCACATGGCTCTAGCAAGTTTTAAATTAGGTACATGTAAGATCTTGGGACCCAGTGTTATTACAGAGATTGTCTACATATTGCACCATTGCTCCACCTCGCTTCTCTCTTTACTTCTTCTGCTTTATAGGTGATTAGACTTATTTCCCCTCAAATCTCAACCTTGTCCTATTTACATTGTTTTTTTTTTTCTCTCATATTTCCCTATATAATTTCACCAGCTATATGCTCACCCACTTACAGTACATGCCCGTAAGGTATTGTCATGTCGGTCTAATGTATACAAGAGTTCCATGTACATGGTCAAGACTAGGGAATAAGACTTTTGTTATTATTTATCACGAACGTCAACAATAACTGAACTCCCTGGTGCTTAATATCCGCATACTGGTCACACGGTGTTCTACTATGACGAATGCTAACTGTACTTACTGTATCTTTTTGTGTATTGTACAAATGCTCCTGTATTGTATGCAGGGGCGTAACTACCACCATAGCGACCCATGCGGGCGCTATGGGGCCCGCAGCCGAGTGAAGCCCAGTGAGGATAAGAGCACTGCCGGCACAGTCTCCCAGCCAGGGGAAGAGAGAGGAAAGGAAGAGGCAGACCAGGCTGTATGGGGCACAGGTCACGCTGTATGGGGCACAGGTCACGCTGTATTAGGAACAGGTCACGCTGTATTGGGCACAGGTAACGTTGCATTGGGTACAGGTCACGCTGTATGTGGCACAGGTCACGCTGCATTGACACTAGGGCAGCTGTGGGGGGGGGGGGGCTGTTTGCAGGGAGGCCCCATACAACATTTTGCTATGGGGCCCTGCTATTTCTAGTTACGCCCCTGATTGTATGTACAGTGCCCTGAAAAAGTATTTATACCCCTTGAAATTTTTCATTTTGTCATGTTACAATCAAAATTGTAAATGTATTTTATGTGATAGACCAATACAGTGGCACATAATTGTGAACTGGAAAGAAAATGATAAATGGTTTTCAATTTTTTTTTACAAGTAAATATCTGAAAAGTGTGACATGCATTTGTATTCAGCCCCTCTTACTCTGATACCCCTAACTAAAATCTAATGGAGTCAATTGCCTTCAAAAGTCACCTATAAATAATAAATTGAGTCCACCTGTGTGTAATTTAATCTCAGTATAAATACAACTGCTCTATGAAGCCCTCAGAGGTTTGATAAAGAACCTTAGTGAACAAACAGCATCATGAAGGCCAAGGAACACATCAGATAGGTCAGAGATAAAGTTGTGGAGAAGTTTAAAGCAGGGTTAGGTTATAAAAAAATATCCCAAGTTTTGAACATCTCATGGAACACTGTTCAATCTATCATCTGAAAATGGAAAGAGTATGGCACAACTGAAAACCTACCAAGACATGGCCGTCCACCTAAACTGACAAGTCGGGCAAGGAGAGCAATAATCAGAAAAGCAGCCAAGAGGTCCATTGTGACTCTGGAGGCACTGCAGAGCTCCACAGCTTAGGTGGGAGAATCTGTCCACAGGACAACTATTAGTCGTGCACTCCAAAAATCTGGCCATTATGGAAGAGAGGCAGGAAGAAAGACATTGTTAAAAGAAAGCCTTAAGAAATCCATTTGCAGTTTGCGAGTAGCCATGTGGGGGACACAGAAAACATGTGGAAGAAGGTGCTCTGGTCAGAGGAGACCAAAATTAAACTTTTTGGCCTAAAAGCAAATTGCTATGTGTGGCGGAAAACGAACACTGCACATAACCCTAAATGTACCATCCCCACCGTGAATCGTGGTGGTAGCAGTATCATGCTGTGGGGATGCTTTTCTTCAGCAGGGACAGGAAAGCTGGTCAGAGTTGATGGGAAGATGGATGGAGCCAAACACAGGGCAATCGAAAACCTGTTAAAAAAAAGTCTGCAAAATGTTACTCTTTAGATGTACAAAGCTGGTAGAGACATACCCAAAAGACTTGCAGGTGTAATTGCAGCGAAAGGGTGGTTCTACAAAAGTATTGACTCAGAGGGGCTAAATACAAATGCACGCCACACTTTTCAGACATTTGTAAAAAAAAAAAAAAAATCTGAAAAACATTTATAATTTTCCTTCCACTTCATAATTATGTGCCACTGTGCGTTAATCTATCACATAAAATCTCAATAAAATACATTTCCGTCTTTGGTTGTAACATGACAAAATGTGAGAAATTTCAAGGGGTATGAATACTTTTTCAAGGCACTGTACTTCTGAAACTCAATAAAAAAAAAAACACACAAAAAACAAAATTGAAGTACATGAAGCCTTAATTGAATAGTTTAGGTGCCTTAAGGTAGATGAGATGCTAGGTTACATTTAAGACATCTGCCAAATAAGCCTGCACAGAAGGAAGGAACTTTGGGCTAGACCTATGAGGATAAAGGTTTTAATTGGCCTGCCAAGTCATTAGGAAAAGAAAACAAAAGAACAGAAATGTTCAACTTTTGCCTGATATACGTTCATATGAATGCAGAGAATTCTGTATCAAAGCAGCATTAAACCCAAAACCTTTGGGACTGCCACAGCCATCTTGGAAACGCCCGGACACCATTGGGCATTCCAGGTGGAGATTTGCCACCCGTGCCCCATTATGGGGGCTTTATTAGCATGAGATCCATCTGGTCCAATGGAGTTCCCTGGCCCTCAGCTACATTGGAGATGGTGCTGCTGCACATTGGATTAGATTGTATTTAGATGGTATGTTTATATAGGGACCTTTGGCTTTGAATTTTGAGGCCTGTTTGTGGCCCCTGGGTGGATAGTTTATATATTGCTTTTTTGCTATTGCAGGTCATTGGAGGTGGTCTTAGGGAAGCACAGCAATGTCCTTGTCAGAAACCATGAATCGGACTGAGACAGAAGTACAGTTGAATCGCACTTGTTTAATAATAATAAAGAAAAAGGAAACAGAGTAAACGTAGTCAAAACATAGCCAGAGTTCAGGAACCAGAACGGATAGTCAGACGAGCCAAAACGTCAGGCAGCCAGAGAACAGCATAGTAGAACAGCAAGCAGGATCTGGAGCCAGAAGGAATGTCAGCCAAGCAAGTCACCAGGGTGAAGGCAAAGATCATCTGGACTGGACGGCTTAAGTAGGCAGGACCGACGATAGGATCATCCGCAGGTGAGTCACTGTGGAGATAGGAGCTGGCAATTAGCCAACAGCTGAGCAGCCAGCTCAGAGAAGGAAGGGCTGGGCCCAGCCCTGACAGTCCTTAAATAGAAGCTACTGGGCCTCTTCCTCTCTCTTTCCCTTCTACATGCCTACCTATACTGGAGGATGTTCGCTTTTTCCACTGAACATCCAGTATATGTTAGTTTTGAGATATAGCTCTTTAAAACACTCCACATATATAACTGAGTTCATATAGATTTCCTTGTGCGCCCTAAGTTATTTTCTATGCAGTATATCCATGAGGATCCCTTAGAATGCTGCGAATAAGGTTTTTTTCCTGTCTTGATGATTGTTGGAAGAAAAGCTACTGCTCCCATTTAGGTAGAGCTGTTGTATTGCTTTTCTTACTTGATTGTATGTCTTATTTGACATGGGGGTGCTGGCCCAGGAAAGTGGGTGGGATATGATCCATATACTGGTGGGCCCCCAAATAGGTCCCTGCCTGCGGCCCCCTCCTCCATTGGCATGCTTAAGGGCACTACATATTGGGACTCTTTAATAATTTTGATACATTTTCTGTCTAGATTATTTTGTGCACAACCACAGTTAGGTCCATATATAGTTGGACACAGGCCCAATTTTAGATTTTTTCAGGTATTTACCAAAACATATTCAAGCTATATAGTCATATAATTGATATGGGCTGAAAGTGCACACTCTCGGGTTTAATTTGAGGGTATGTATATCCAAATCGGAGGATGGGTTTAGGAATTACAGCTCTTAAGAATAGCCAACCCCCTATTTCAAGGGACAAAAAAGTAATTGGACAACTGAATCAAAAGCAGGTAAAAAGGCTGGAGTTGATTCTAAGTGTGGTAATTGCATTTGGAATCTATTGCTGTGAACCTACATTATGCATTCAAAGGAGCTGTCCATGCAAGTGAAACAGGCCATTGTAAGGCTTCAAAAATTAAACAAATCCTTTAGAGAGGTAGCAGCAACATTAGAAGTGGCCAAATCAAAAGTTTGCTACAGTCTGATGAAGTAAGAACGCACTGGTGAGCTCAGCAACATAAAAAAGGCCTGGACATCCACGGAAGACAACAATGGTTAATGATTGCATGATCCTCTCTGTGGTAAAGAAAAACCCATTCATAACATCCAGACGAGTAAAGGGCACTCTCTAGGAGGTGGGCGTATAATTTCCAAAGTCTACAATCAAGAGAAAACTTCACGAGAGCAAATACAAAGGGTTCACCACAAGGTGCAATCCATAAGCCTGAAGAATAATAATAAAAAAAAAAGCCAGATTAGACTTTGCCAAAAAAAATCTAAAAAAGCCACACCAGTTCAGGAAAAAACATTCTTTGGACGGATGAAACTAAGATTAATCTGTACCAGAATGACGGGAAGAAAAAAAAAAAAGAGTGGAGAGGGCTTGGATCAGCTCATGATCCAAAACACACAACGTCATATGTAAAACATGGTGAAGGCAGTGTGATGGCATGGTCATGCAAGGCTTCCAGTGGCACTGGGTCATTGGTATTTATTGATGATATGACAGAAGACGAAAGCCACAAGCCACTGGATGAATTCTGCAGTGTTTAGAGATATAGTGTCAGCCCAGATAAAGCCAAATGCAGCAAAGTTGATTGGACGGCGCTTCACAGTACAGATGGACAATGATCCAAAACACACTGCAAAAGCAACCCAGAAGCTTTTGGAGGAAAAGAAGTGGAATATTCTGCAATGGCCGAGTCAAACACCTGATCTCAACCCAATTGAGCACGCATTTCACTTGCTAAAGGCAAAACTAAGGGCAAAATGATCCACAAAGAACAACTGAAGACAGCTGCAGTTAGAGCCTGGCAAAGCATCAGAAAAGAGGAAACCCAGTCTTTGGTATAGGCATACCCCACTTTTAAGTACACAATGGGACCAGAGCGTGTATGTAAAACAAAAATGTATTTAAAGTGACGCAATACCTTTTTTCACTTCTAGGGTGTAGTGGGGGGTCAGGGGCTGTAGTGGGGGTGTCAGGGGCACACTGGAACAGGTTGGCTATGCTCTCGGAGCTTCAGCCCCTTCTACTGCGGCTGCAAAATGTCTGTACAGTACTTGTGAGGCACCTTACATACACTCGCGGGTATGTCCGTACTTGCGAGTGTACGTAAAGTGAGTGTACTTAAAGCGGGGTATGTCTGTAATGTCCATGGGTTCCAGACTTCAGGCAGTCATTGCCAGTAAAGGATTCTCAACAAAATATTAAAAATGAACATTTTATTTATGATTATATTAATTTGTCCAATTAAATTTGAGCCCCTGAAAATGGGACTGTGTATAAAAATGGCTGCAGTTCCTAAAATTTGTACTTGATATTTATGTTCAACCCCTTGAATTAAAGCTGAAAGTCTGCACTTCAAATTAATTTGGATTGTTTCATTTTAATTTTATTCTGGTGGCATACAGAGCCAAAAGTATGAAAATTGTGCCTGTGTCCAAATATATATGGCCCTAACTGTATGCGGACGGCTCCTGAAGAAGTGGATCATGTCCATGAAATGACGTCTGCCACAATCAGTAATTTCAAAATATGATGTATTGTTATGTTATAAACTTGTTGGAACAATTGTACGGTTGACAATTTTTTTGATATGTTATAGAACAAAGGGACAACATTTTTATATGCGAATAATAAAGAAATTGCGTTTTACGTAAAATGCTGTGCCTTAAAAAATCCCATTTTATTTTCTTCGTTCTTTATTTTGTCAAAAATGTAATCCTTAGATGTGGTGGCTGCATCAACTTTCTTTTCTTTGGTCACCCCTCTGCTTTTAACTGATGATCTGGCAAGTAACACACCTCCAGTATTATTGAGACGCAACACTGGAGGAATGAGCAGAGGAGGCTCATCAGACAGCAGCATTGTCACTCTGCAGGGGGTGATGAATGTATTCGCAGATTTAGAACCACTAACAAATTGAAGCCAAACTCCAGATCACACTATAAGCAGTTACAGCAAACTGCTTTTGGGATAAAGTTTTTGTATGAATAAATATTATCTGATATTTCTAATCACCTTTGCCAGTGTTGAGTGGTTTGTCTCATCCATGTAAACTGATTCTGTTGGGGAGTTTGTGCTGTGAAAAACAGACTTGTTGGCTGGATCACCAGATGAAAATAGAAGAACGACTAAAAAAGGAAATGACTACAGCCAACACATTTAAAAAATTGGTAAGCTGCATCATAATAAATGATTGCTTTTTGGCATATTACTGCTTTATGTACTTGGAAAAAAAATAAAGAAATTGGAGAACCTCTCCCTAATACTTTTTTTTCCTTGCTTAAAATCAGCTCTATGAAAAAAATATATTTGGGGAGAAGAGACCTCAACTTAGATATGCCATTTTCACCAGGAAAAAAAAACAACTTAGGGGTGTCACCAATATGAATTGCACTACAAAATGCAATCTTACCACTAATTGGATTGGTTTGCAATAAGTGACCTCAAACCCTGGGTCCTAATAGAAAGGGATAGCAATTTGGTTTCAGTAACCCTAGTGGAAAATATTAATTAAATGTGCTACCAAAAAAAATGAAAGTCAACAATGAAAGTTAAAATTATTTTTTTAAACAATAAATAAGATATTTACATGTTCAAATATTTTGTGAAATGTAACAAGAGATAGTTTTGTAATTTAGCAGGTTTTCTTTTAGAATACATTTTCATAAATCAACATTTATAAATTTGAATAGCTAGAAATAACTTGTTCAAGTGTTGTAAAACACTGCAGGAATTCTTCCTCATCAATGCCATATTTTGTGTATTGATGAACATATGCTCTGTAAGTAAACAAAAAGAAACAGTTTTAAATTATTACAAAGTTCATATGAAGAATTGTAGCTAAGATTTTAAATATCTGAATTAATAAGGGAGATGGGTCAAAAAGAATCACAAAATAGGAGGATTTTTTTTTAAAGATAGGGGTAAGCAGCCCCTCCAGAAAAGCATAGGTAAACAGTGTATAAAAGGTGGGAAATCATTAACTTCTTACATTGAGTGAGCCATTCAATAGGGAAACCATCCACAGTGCCTTGAAAGTATTCATATCCCTTGAAATTTTCCACAGTTTGTCATATTACAACCAAAAACATAAATGTGTTTTATTGGGATTTTATGTGATAGACCAACACAAAGTAGCACATAATTGTGAAGTGGAAAAAAAAAATGATAAAAATTGTTTTCCAAAATTTTTTACAAATAAATATGTGAAAAGTGTGGCGTGGACCAAGTCAGGAACCCAACCAGTGAAGACAGGGTGTGCACGTTGACTGACGCAGGGGGGTGCCGTCTGAGCATGACGGAGTGAGAGGCGGAGCTCTGCAGTGGCGCGCTCGAGCAGGAGATCGGGTTCGGCGAGCTGAGTGAGAGACGCCAGGAGAACCACGAGCAGATGCAGGGGCGAGTATATGCCTGGACGCAGACAAGAGAAGGGTATAGGTCGGGCTGAAGCACCCAGATACCCGTCCATCACCAAGTACCTTACCGTAAAGACGGAGCCAGCCATGTCAGTGGAGGCCGGGGCCGTTTCGCAGCGCGCTGTCCGGGCCGCTCAGAGACAGCAAGCGGCCATGGAGGAACCAACTATCCCGATCACCATAAGCGATTCAGCCGGGAACATCAGCACGGAATTGGCAGAAACCGCTGAAGTAAGCCCCCCAATTATGCCCCGGACCGGGGCTATTACAGAGACTCAGGTATGTTCTGTTAATAGGGGGGGAATTATTGCACTGGCTGCTGATGGCGTACAGGACATTAGGAAGCTCATACAGGCATTACCAACTAAAGAGGAATTACAAGCCCTATTGAGCGACCTAAAAACAGCGGTAAGGGAGGAAATGGGTGAAGTAACTGCTAAGTTAGAGGTGATGGATAAAAGACTGGGTAGCTGTGAGTCAGCACAGTCCTCAGCAGACGCCCGCATAGAGTTACTGGAAAGGAAGTTTAAAACACAACATCAAAAATTGTTAATGTTGCAGTTACAAGCAGAGGAATTTGAGAATAGAAGCAGGAGAAATAATGTACGCATCAAAGGGATCCCAGAAACAATAAAACCACCTGAGCTGAGGAAAACAGCAACCGACATCTTTAATAAATATCTAGGGAAAACACCCGATACTCATATTGAGCTGGATCGTGTTCATAGGAGTCCAGCAGGGTCTATGTCAGAAATAGGACCCCCCAGAGATGTGCTTTGCCGTGTACATTTTTTCAGGGTGAAAGAGGATATAATGAGAGCAGCATGGCAGAAAGGGGCGCTGGAATACGCAGGCCAGGGGGTCCAGGTGTTCCCAGACCTTAGCTGGCAGACGAAAAAAAGGAGAAGGTTACTGAGACCACTTTTGGATCAAATACGGGCAAAAGGTGCTACTTACAGATGGGGACACCCATTCTCATTAATCATAAAAAAGGATGGTCACACCTTTGCCCTGATGGTGCCAGAGCAACTACCGGATTTATTCAAGTTCCTAGACTCAGAAATAGTGGAGATCCCTGACTGGATTGATATTACTATTGAGAATGTCGGAGAGTATACTCAACAGAAGAAACTGCAAGGGAATAGGAACTAGGCGAAGGAAGTTGAGTTATGATCTAATGGTGGACTTGTTTTCTGTTTTTTGTTTGACACCCTGTACTTGACTTTTCTCAAGTGTGCATTGCCCTGGACTCAATGGCAGGCTCTTGGGACATTCCCCCCCCCCCTGGGGTGACCCCCCGTGATCCACCCCCTTAAAAAGGGAAAAGGGGGAAAGGAAGAGGGAAATTTTTCTTTTTTTTTTTTTTTTCTCTCTCTTTCTTTTCCTGTTGGTATCTTTATGTTTGTTCATGCCTAATGGAAGGTGTTTTATTTGATTGTGATATATTATAAGCAATACCAATGGAAGGCCCGTTGTTACTCCCATATTTTTTTTTTTTTTTTTTTTTTTTTTTTTTTTTTTGTGTCACAGGGGTTGGTATAGTAAATGGGTGAATTACTGTTGTGTTTTGGAGGGCAAGTGTTTGGGAATTTAGAAGCACATGATGTATTTGGATGAAATGTTTTTTTTTTTTTTCTCATATGGGGTGTGTTATGGTAAGGGTAATATTGATTTGCTGTATTATGGATATAAAGCACGGGGGTTTTGTGATAACACATGTTACAATGGTTGCACATGAAGAAAGAGAGGGGGAGGGCACAAAGGGGGGAGGGTAAGGAGGGTGGGGCAGGGGTGGTACGTTTATGGGAGAGGGGAAGGGGGGGGGTGGATTGAGTGTATATCAGGGTGGGAAAGGGGGGGGAGGGGGGAGGTGGGGGGAAGGGTAAGAAGGGAGGGAGGGGGGAGGGAAACAATGTCACTAATATCACGCTTTTCTGCCAGCACAAATATTTTTTACACTAAGGGACAGGGGCTCTTAGTGACCCCTAAGAGTTAGAGGGAGTTGAGTAGGGGGTGGATACAAGAATTTTGTAAATTTGCAATTTTTTTTTTCTCCTTCTCCCCCGTTCCCCCCCCCCCTTTTTCTCTCCAACACCCCGGCTTTTCTGGGGATGGTGGGGGGGTGGGGGCACTGGGGGGAGGGACGGGGACAGGGGTGGAGGGGGGGGGAGGTAGGGGCTATTTGGGAGCAAGGGGTAGGAAAGGGTTGGATGGGGGGGTGGGGGGGGATGGATGGGGCTATATGTTAACAAGCATAAAATAAGTATGGAAATGAAAACATAACTGTATAACGGTAGCTGTCTGGTATTATTACGGGTGTATTCTCCTGGGCTATCTCACTCTTAGTTATTACCAATGGGCGTGCCACTGCTATTTTTGATATATACACACTCAAACTTTTCGTGCGCAGGGGCATCCCCCTACAAAAGACGTCTCCCCTCCGTGTGGAGGGAAAGTTGGAGGCGTTTATAACGTTTTTTTTTTTTTTTTCTTTTTTTTTTTTTTTTTTTTTTGTTCTCCAAACGGCACCGAGGTTCCGCGCCGTTCGGATTGTAACCCCCGAACTGGTACAAGGGGGTTTTTTTTTTTTTTTTTTTCTCTCTCTCCCTAGGGTCCTGGTTGGAGGGCCCCTCTCCTCGTAGTTTCCAACAGATCGCATAAAACATGACTAGAATAAAATTCACCTCATATAACGTCAAGGGACTGAACATCCCGGAAAAACGGATCAGATTACTTGCGGAGATGGGAAGGCTGGGGACGCAGATTGGCTTCCTCCAGGAGACACATTTTAGAAGAGATAGAATACCAAAACTCGGAAATCATAAATTCTTAACAGTTTATCATAGTGCATCTCCGAGTGCCAAAACCAATGGAGTATCAATCATAGTCTCAAAACAGATTCCATGGAAGGAATTGAAGATAGTCACAGACGAGGAGGGTCGCCTATTAATCGTAAAAGGACAAATTGGATTACAGAGGATCACATTGGTGAACCTATACCTCCCAAATGAAGAACAGGTCAGCTACCTCGAAACTTGCCTACAAATGATATATCAACATAAGGAGGGTATTCTAGTGATAGGAGGAGACCTAAACTTAGTATTAGACCCGCTCCTGGACACGTCCAGGGGAGCTTCATATCTCTCACTGACAAAAATACGAAGAGTTAAGAAACTATTAAGTAATTTGCAAGTAATAGACACATGGAGGTCACTCCATGTCCAAGACAGGGACTATACGTTCTTTTCGCCAAAACACAAAACATATACTCGTATTGACTATGTTATGATATCACAGACAGTCATATCATCACTGGTGAGTGCGGAAATAGGATCATTTACCTTGTCAGACCACGCTCCGACAGACTGTACGTTGGACTTAGGGGAGGAGGAACGCCGGGAATGGCATTGGAAGATTAATGAAACATTATTAAAAGACAAGGAGTATGAGCAAAAACTTAACCAGGAATTAGATTCCTTCTTCCTGACAAATGAGTCGAATGAAGTTACCCCATTCTGTGTCTGGGAAACACACAAATGTGTGATGAGGGGAGTTTTGATATCACTTGGGGCACATAGGAAAAAAAAGCTTAATGCACAGATCAAGGACTTGCTTGAAAAAATCAGGGAAGTAGAACTAAAGCATAAAAAATCTCAAACACAGTCACTAGAGGAGAAACTAGGTGGCCTCAGAGGGGACCTGAACTCGCTCCTCATCGAACAGGCTAAAGCAAAATTGAAACGGGGAAGGCGGACATTATACGAATTCGGGAATAAACCAAGTAGGATGCTGGCAAAGGCCCTCAAGGATGCCACAACACCACCCCATTTGACGGGTATTAAAACACAGAAGGGGGAGGTGGCGAATTCATCACAGGAGATGGCACAGAGTTTTAGGGAATATTATGAGGGTCTATACCAGTTGGATGGTCACCAGCCCCCACAGAGGTGCAGAAACAAACAAGAGAGGGCAAAAGAATATCTGCGTAACTCAGAAATGCCAAGGTTAACGGAGGAGGTAGTAAGAGATCTAGATGTACCAATTTCAATAGAAGAATTTAAGAAAGCAATAAACCTGCTAAAAGTAGGGAAAGCCCCGGGCCCAGATGGGTACACCCTGATGTACTATAAACTTTTTGCTGAGAAATTGGCCCCGAGATTTACAGCGGCTTTTAACTCCCTACGGGAAGGACGGAGGATACCTAGAGAGACTTTGATGGCACATATAGCAGTAATTCCGAAGGAAGGAAAGGATCCATCCCAATGTTCTAGTTATCGGCCAATTGCGTTGCTGAATGTGGATTTAAAAATCTTCTCTAAAATTCTGGCGTTAAGATTAGAAGAGCATATCCCGGCACTGATTCACCCAGACCAGGTGGGATTCACGGCAGGAAGGGAGGGGAGGGAAAATACGCAGAGAGTAATAAATGCAATATACACTGCACAGAGCAGACAGGAACCCCTTATACTGTTCTCAGCGGACGCAGAAAAAGCCTTTGATAGGGTTGATTGGATTTTTCTTGAAACAACTTTACAACATATCGGACTGGGTGAAGGAATGTTGAGCTGGTTCTCAAACCTTTACTCAATTCCAAGTGCGAGGGTTAAGGTTAATGACAGACTGTCGGACCCTTTTGAGATACAAAATGGAACGCGGCAGGGGTGCCCCCTCTCACCAATTATCTTTATTCTCACACTGGAACCTTTTCTAAGGAAAATACGCGCTGATTGTAATATTAGGGGTATCAAGACGGAGAGAGAAGAACACAAGTTAGCAGCATATGCTGACGACCTGATCTTCTTCATAACCTCTCCAACTATATCCCTCCCTTCCCTTCTATGTGAGAAAAATAATTATGGAGATTTAGCAAACTATAAGGTAAACTATACTAAGTCCGAAGCTATGGGGCTGGAAATGGATACAACTGAAATAAACCGGATAAAATCACAATTCAATTTTAGGTGGACAGATTCCCACATAAGTTACCTGGGGACTAAAATCCCAAAGAAGCTTAGTAGAATGTTCGAACTAAACTACGCCCCGCTGTTGAGACAAATCAAACAAGATTTTAGGAGATGGGACAGGGAAACCTTCACTTGGTTTGGAAGGACAAATATTATAAAGATGAACGTGATGCCCAGAATTCTCTATTTGTTTCAAACACTACCAATAAAGATTCCATCAAACTTTTTAAAGGACCTTAGATCAGGGTTTCTGAGGTTTATCTGGGCAGGTAAACCAGCAAGGGTAAGGAGAAACATTTTAGCACTCCCAAAAGGGAAAGGAGGTATTGGTTTCCCAGACCCAGTACGTTACAGGGAAGCCCTACAATTAGCGAGAGTGGTGGAATGGTGCGCTTCCGTAAGGAAACCACATGTACAGTTAGAACAGGCGACGACTAAAATTCCATTGGAAGGAATAGCATGGATAAAAAAATCAGAATTACCCACCATAGTGAAAAAACACCCGTTAACAGGGGCAACTATCCGCTCCATCTATATGATCTTTAAAAAAACAAATCTTTCACCAATTCCGAGCCCAATGACCCCGGTATTGGGCGCCCCGGACTTCCTACCAGGCCTAATCGATCGGATGTATGAGGTAATAAAACATAAAGGGAAAAGTAGGCTGATAGACTTTTCTAGGGACAGCCGCCTGATGACAAGAGGCGAGATAGAGGGAGAAGTGACAGAAGACCTGGATTATTTCAGGTCTATGCAGTTAGGAGCGTACATCCGTTCAAAAATCAAAACATTTTCAGTAATACGGGAGCTAACTAGCTTTGAACGGATCTGCCTAAACGGCGAAAATGTGAGGCACTCCTTATCATATTTTTATGAAACATTAACAAGCCTGGAAGCTCCACAGGAGCTTAACTTTATGCAAGCCTGGGAGAGAGAGATAGGAGTAACGTTTACTCAAAAACAGAAGACGAAAATGCTAAAATCAGTACATAAAACATCAATTGCCAGCAGATATCAAGAGGGAGGATATAAAATCCTTACTAGATGGTATAGAACACCATCAGCTCTTCAAAAAATTTACCCACAGGTATCAGACAGATGTTGGCGTTGTAAGAGGGGGGTGGGAACGATGATACATATATTTTGGGAATGTGAGGAAATTAAGGGCTTCTGGGAAATAGTTGAGGAAACGATTAAGGACATTACAGGTGTGTCTCTTGGGAGCAACCCGGCTGCATTCTTACTAAATGACGTTCCCCTATCGGTGGAAAAATATAGGAATTCCCTGCTTAAACACCTTCTCACTGCCGCAAGGGCTTGTATCCCGGCTCTGTGGAAGAGTACAGTCCCTCCGACTAAATTCCAGTGGTGGGCTAGAATTACAGAAATTCAACAAATGGAAAACTTGACTATGATGCTGAAAGAACAAGATGAGAAATATCGGAGGATTTGGTCCCCCCTAGTAGAGTACAGAATTAGAGAACAGGAGAAGGGGAATAGGTAAGATTGAATGGACCTGAGGAGAGGTGCCCCCCTCCTCCCCTGGAGGGGTGGTGTTTAAATTTTTTTTTTTTTTTTTATTTATTTATTTTTGGTACTGGTGGGGTGGGGTGGGATATAGGGGCTAGGGGAAACGGAAAAGGGGGAAATATATGCTTGCCCTTGGAACAGAAGAGATTTAGAACTACTTTGTAAGGAAACGTGCTAAATAGCTATACTATGATAAAAAAAAAAAGATGTATATGCTGATATGATGTTTAAAAGAAATGTTTCATGTGGCATGTGATATATGACTGTCAGAAAATAAAGAATTTAAAAAAAAAAAAAGTGTGGCGTGCATTTGTATTCAGCCCCCTTTACTCTGATACCCCTAACTACAATCTAGTAAAACCAATTGCCTTTAGAAGTCACCTAATTAGTAAAGAGAGTCCACCTGTGTGTAATTTAATCTCAGTATAAATACAGCTGTTCCGTGAACCACTTTAGAGGTTTGTTAGAGAACCTTTGTGAACAAACAGCATCATGAAGGCTAAGGAACACACCAGACAGGTCAGGGATAAAGTTGTGGAGAAGTTTAAAGCAGGGTTAACTTATGAAAAAAATATCCCACGCTTTTAACATCTCCCGGAGCACTGTTCAATCCATCATCCGAAAATGGAAAGAGTACGGCACAACTGCAAAACTACCAAGACATGGCCATCCACCTAAACTGACAGGCTGGGCAAGGAGAGCATTAATCACAGAAGCAGCTAAGAGGCCCATGGTAACTCTGGAGGAGCTGTAGAGATCCACAGCTCAGGTGGGAGAATCTGTCCACCAGACACCTATTAGTCGTGCACTCCAAAATCTTGCCTTTATGGAAGAGTGGCAAGAAGAAAGCCATTGTTGGGGAAAAAAAAGCCATAAGAAGCCCTGTTGGCAGTTTGCAAGAAGCCATGTGGGGGACTCAGCAAACATGTGGAAAAAAGTGCTCTGGTCAGATGAAACCAAAATTGAAATTTTTGGCCTAAAAGCAAAAAGTTATGTGTGGCGGAAAACTAACACTGCATATCACCCTGAACACACCATCCCCACCTTGAAACATGGTGGTGGCAGCATCATGTTGTGGGTATGCTTTTCTTCAGCAGGGACAGGGAAGCTGAGTTAATGAGAAGATGGATGGAGCCAAATACAGGATGATCTTAGAAGAAAACCTGTTAGAGTCTGCAAAAGACTTAAGACTGGGGTGGAGGTGCACCTGCCAGCAGGACAACGACCCTAAATATACAGCCAAAGATACAATGGATTCGTATAGATCAAAGCATATTCATGTCTTAGAATGACCCAGTCAAAGTCCAGACCCAACTCCAATTGAGATTTTGTGGCAAGACTTGAAAATTGCTGTTCACAGACGCTCTCTATCCAATCTGACAGAGCTTGAGCTATTTTGCAAAGAAGAATGGGCAAAAATGTCACTCTCTAGATGTGCAAAGCTGGTAGAGACATCCCCAAAAAGACTTGCAGCTGTAATTGCAGTAAAAGGTGGTTCTACAAAATATTGACTCAGGGGGGCTGACTACAAATGCACGCTACACTTTTCACATATTTATTTGTAAAAAAATTTGAAAACCATTTATCATTTTCCTTCCACTTCACAATTATGTGCCACTTTGTGTTGGTTTATCACATAAAATCCATTTATGTTTTTGGTTATAACATGACAAAATGTGGAAAATTTTAAGGGGGCATGAATACTTTTTCAAGGCACTGTAATTCCAGTGTTTTATCACTGCGTCTCAAATACTTACCATGGAGAGGGAAAGATGGAACGCCACACTCTGAAGAAACAGCCCAAGTAAGAAAACATGAAAGCAGCTTCAGCCTGACTCCTCCCAGGACACGCCACTGATTTGTTTCACCCCGCCTACAGGGCTTCATCATAGGGGCGTGTGTTTATTTAGAACCAGGACTGGCTCACTCAAAACCAGCACCTGCGTCCAATGTGAGTAACCGGAGCATTATGGGAGGACTGCTTAAAGCAGCAACCAAAGCTTGCATGGTTCTTGGTCAAATGCCTACTAGTTTTAGGTATATACAGACTGTGTCTGGGTATTGTACAATTAGGTTTCCCTTTTTACAATTTTTTTGCTTTAGAAAGTAAAGTTGCCTAGTTGTGTTCCACAACCAAACCCAGGTAACTGCTTAAATGTTACAATTTTGATATGCAAAAAATTGTGTCCCTCTCATAGAACAAATATTAATTTGACATCCATGAAAAATTCCTTAAAATCCGGCAGCCAGGATACCATGTTCTCAACCCCCAACTACCAACTTGAATACCGCTCCTCTACCCAATAAAAATATATCCTTCAAGGACTCCTGTTACAACAGCCCACCCAAAGGCGCAAATAAAGAAAAGCAATGCTTACTTTGATGCAAACATATTCCAGGCCTTTTCTACAATAGTATCCAAAGGCTTTAGCAGGCACTGGCTATTGCTCACTAGAGTAGCTGACTTCTCATATTTGTTGAAAGCTCTTGGCGATTTCCAAATTGTGAATGCATCGGCTGGCGATAACCAGGATGTATACAATGCTGAATCTTGAAAGCCATCTGCAATCAAAAAAAGGACACAGCAAAGAATTCAAATACTATTGAAAACTATGTTCATCACACCCTTAATTAAAGAAACTCACTTATGAATAAGAAAGGATAAATTAGAAACCTTTCCTATTGCTCCAATATAATACACTATATTTTTTTCTCACACAGGGCAAACTTTCCTGTATATTTCAGTATGCATGTTTTACTAGCACTATTTGAATGCATGCCTATGAAGCTAAATAAAAAAAAAGTAAATTCTACTGCTTTAACATGGAACCTCTAATTTATAATAAAAAGCAACCTTAAAGACTAAGTTCACCTTTTAAAAAAACAAAAACAAAAAAAAAATGCACATATTTTTTGCAGATAAAAAATAAATAAAAAAAAATTGTGCATTTATTTTTTTCTGGAGCCTGCAGAGCATTGCAACTGTGAGAAGCAGATCACTGGTGCAATGTCAGATTCCCACAGAATCTCAGTATAGCTGTATGCCCGTACTTCCCATACAGGCAGACAGTTACTGCAGAGCAGGAAGATCAATGAACTACGAGAGCGCTTGCCAGCACCCTTGCAGTTCACGGAGAATTACAATTACCAGGTGATGTCATCCGGAGGCCCGCCCCTTAGGACGTCACTTCCCGGTGGCATGATGAACAGTGACGTCATAAGGGGGGGAGACCTCCGGATGACATCTACCGGTGACCCAGCCCCATGCCAATATAAGTAGTGGCACAGCGCGCACCCAGCATTAGAGTGGGAAAGAGCGTTGAGTCAACATCGGAAGAAGAAAAGAGGAAGAAGACAGCGGAGAAGACCTGACAAAAGAGCGAGAAGATAGCAGAGAAGACCCAGCAGAGGCAGAAGACAGCAGACAGAGGGAGAAGAACTGAAGAGGGCTAGAAGATACGGAGAGGGGAAAAGAATCGTCAGGAGGCAGAAGACAACAGCGGAGGAGGAAGAAGATCCGTAAGGGGGAGATGAGATTGAAAGATATTCCAAAAATCTCTCTCAGCATCTCAAGAACAAAAGTGGGTATGTACAATTAAATCTGATAAAATCCTGAGAATGAACATAATTTATCTTGACGCATACACACAGAGAATACTGCATTAAACACCAATTTACTGAATTCTGCTCACCAGGAGATGCAGACTCAATATCCTTTCCCCGAAATATAGCAAGGTTAGCCAATGATCTATTAAATTGCATACAGGTTTTCAAGGAAATCTTCTCTGTTTTTGGGTGTGATGATGGCTGGATTTGCCAGTTTATACCTTTTTAACAACAATGAAAAAAAAAAATTATAATAAATATACATAAAGATATCGCTCTCTCTATATTTATACATACACACACACACACACACACACACACACACACACTTTACAAAATAGAAGACAAAAATCCTCCCCCAATTTTTTTTTTATAATAAACTTATATATACACATACACAAATATGCATATACATACACATACATACACGCATACCTTTTTAACCAAGGAAACTCAAAGCTACATTGTACTTTGACAAGTGATTGTATTGAGAATGCATGCTGTGTCTTAAAGCAAACCTGTTGCAAATCTATAAATATCTATATATATCTATATAAATATCTATAAATATCTATAAATATCTATATATATATATATCTATATATATATATATATATATATATATATATATATATATATATATATATATATATATATATATATATATATATATATATATATATATATATATACACATACATACACACATATACACACACATATATACATACACACACACACACACACACACACACACACACTACATATACATAATCCAAGGGTTACTTTCACTTTCACTGAAAATTACAAAACAATCAGCAGATCTCTTGTAAAAAGCTGAGCTTTTGAACCTATTGGCCTATTGAACCTATTCACCATATTAAAAGGGTTGATAGCGAAGTTCAATGTGTGTATCTGTAGAGATTTGCATACAGTTGCCTAGCTCGTTGATTGTTTTGATATGTGGTTTTCATAGAAGGTAACTTATGATTTTATATTTTCGTTGGTCATATATCCTTTTTGACTTGCCTATTTTTGTGACAGATTCACTTTAGGCAAAACACAAAACTAGGAAATAATTATATTACAGTGCAAAATATTGCAGTATAATGAAAAATGTACACAAGCTGTCCATAGCAGCCAATTTAGTGTATTTTTATTCCTATCAGGTACTAGGAAAATGACAATTAGAATCTACAGGTCATTAGGTAAAACGTATCACAAAAACATAGCTTTCCTTCAGTTTTCACAAGACTCCAAAATTGTTTTTAATAAACTAAATGAAATTCTTTATATATTTTTTATAGAGGAACATAAAATAGTTAATCATAGGAATGTTAAAGGCAAAATGATCTCCCATTTATGAACTATATCTGAATATTTTTTTTCCATTGGGCAGAACTTAGAGCTACAGAATTCAGGATGACCCCAAACACGAAAGAATTTTTGAAAACTGCCAAGTGCATGTCTGGTTCAAGAGACAAATACTAAGAGAGGCCTGTTCAAGTATGGGAGTCACTGGTCTCCAGTTTGGTGGAGTTCAGACTGTGGGTGCTGTAACCACACTATATGCCAGTAAAGATGCTTCTTTAGTGTGAGGGGAAGGAGATGTTTTTCCAATGACCTGGCCAAAGTCACCAGACGAACATCCAAGACAAATAAACTCAGGCAACAAGAACAGTTATTTTCAAACTGCACAGTTATTTACATTTATTTGGGGCTGTGCTATATGACTATTCGTACCTTCTTCCATTTTTGCATTAGCAATGAGCATTTGTCTCAAATGCTTGATGAGCCCATGCCAAGTAAATGTGCTGTATGCCAGGGAGTGTTCAGACATCTGAGGAATGTTACGGAGACCTAGCATCTTAAATTCAGGGTGTGGAACCAAGCACTCCATTAATTCCCCTGGGAATAGAAGGGAAAAAAGTGTATTAAACAAACCTGAATTAAATGTGATTTTATGTTTTTATAGTATGACATTTTCATTTATAAAGAAAATGCAGTGGTGTACTGTTTGTTCCAGTCTATTAAACTTCATCAACTTCTCAAGTCACTTATGGACTGCATTTGGCGGGTCAGGAATTCTCTGAGACCGCCGTTGTACAGCTGTCAAGTGTCTACGGTTCAAATCTTAACATGGGGGGTTCATGCTGACTAGGTATGGCAAGAAGTGTTTTAAGGCCACTATGAATGGAAGGCTATATTTAAAATCATTCCTTCAAACTGAAAATGTTCTTAGACAAACTATAGTCTGTGCAACTGTCACCATCTGTTAAGGACTTCACCATAAGCTAATAATATTAAATAAATTCAAAAGTTATATAAAGCATCCTTGTGAAACCTGACCTTCCCACTGCCTATGCTGCTCCAGCCCTGAAAAATTGTCCTCCAAAGTCCACAGATAAATTGACACTTCTGGTACTGTCAATCTTCAGGGTGCCATGCAGCCTTCACTGGTTCCTCGCCCACTGAAGCAAACCGTATCAGACCACAAGTGAACCATGCTCAGGACCACCTGTTCCAAGTGGTCCCGGGCATGGTTCTCAGCACTCACAGCACACAAATGGCCCAAGGTGTTGAACTACGCCCAGGAATAGTTAAAAGTGCTAGTGTGAGCACACCCTAAAAGGAAAACTTGCCATGAAAAAATATATGAAGGTGCAAATGCAATTACCTGAAGATACTAGCTGCCTAACAGTTATGCTAAACCTTTAGTCTCAATATATATATATATATATATATATATATATATATATATATATATATATATATATATATATATATTTTTGTACTAACCCACTGCAAGCACATAGATCAGAAAAGTGATTCAAAGTATTGAATCAAGCAGGCTAGTTTTGACAATCAGGAAAATTTCAGAAGGAGTGGTAAGTAATGTCGGTGAATCATTTAAAGTGACCCTGTCACTATACAAAATGTTCTCAGTGAAGAAGTACCTGTAAAAGAACATGGTACATACTCTCCTGTACTGCGCCTATGCTGCTGAATGCACCTCTGATCCCGTGAAATAGTCCCCGGAAGTCTGCAGTGATACTGAGACCTCTAGTTTCGCCTGCTGGTCTCCTGTAATGACATAGAAACCTCTCTCTTTCACTTGGATGTTTTAACAAACACCAACATGTCAGAGAAAAAGAAAAAAAATTCAAAAACAGAATCACCGAGTTGGAAAAAGGAACATTCCCCTTATGTCAGTATTTTGTTTAACCACCTTTTGCTTTAATTACAGCCTTTAGTCTGTTGGAACATGTCTCTAATAACTTTGCACATCTAGACTGCAATATTTGCCAATTCTTCTTTGCAGAATTGCTCAAGTTCAATTAAATTTGAAGGTGACCGTTTTTGGACGGCAGTCTTCAAGGTCATTCCACAGATTTTCAATGGGGTTTAAGTCTGGACTCTAACTAGGTCATGCAAGGACATTCACCTTTTTCTCCTTCAACCACTGTGTGGTCATTTTTGCTGTGTGCGTAGGAATGGTGTTATTTGGATGGTGAGCTGTACTGGATTTCCGGCAGACATACAGTATCTCACAAAAGTGAGTGCACACCTCACATTTTTGTAGATATTTTATTATATCTTTTCATGTGACAACACTGAAGAAATGACACTTTGCTATAATGTAAAGTAGTGAGTGTACAGCTTGTATAACAATGTACATTTGCTGTCCCCTGAAAATAACAACACACAGCCAATAATGTCTAAACTGCTGCCAACAAAAAAGTGAGTACACCCCTAAGGGAAAATGTCCAAATTGGGCCAAAAGTGTCAATATTTTGTGTAACCACCATTATTTTCCAGCACTGCCTTAACCCTCTTGAGCATGGAGTTTACCAGAGCTTCACAGGCGATGACGACATTACGGAGCTGGTGGATGTTACAGACCTTGTGCTCCTCCACCTTTCATTTGAGGATGCCCCACAGATGCTTAATAGGGTTTAGGGCTGGAGACATGCTTGGCCAGTCCATCACCTTTACCCTTAGCTTCTTTAGCAAGGCAGTGGTCATCTTGGAGGTGTGTTTGGGGTCGTTATTATGTTGGAATACTGCCCTGCGGCCCAGTCTCCAAAGGGAGGGGATCGTGCTCTGCTTCAATATGTCACAGTACATGTTGGCATTCATGGTTCATGAACTGTACCTCCCCAGTGCCGGCAGCACTCATGCAGCCCCAGACCATGACACTCTCACCACCATACTTGACTGTAGGCAGGACACACTTGTCTTTGTACTCCTCACCTGGTTGCCGCCACAAACGCTTGACACCATCTGAACCAAATAAGTTTATCTTGGTCTCATCAGACCACAGGACATGGTTCCAGTAATCCTTAGTCTGCTTGTCCTCAGCAAACTGTTTGCAGGCTTTCTTGTGCATCATCTTTAGAAGAGGCTTCCTTCTGAGACAACATGCAGATCAATTTGATGCAGCATGCAACGTATGGTCTGAGCACTGACAGGCTGACCTTCCACCCCTTCAACCTCTGCAGCAATGCTGGCAGCACTCATATGTCTATTTCCCAAAGACAACCTCAGGATATGATGGAGAGAACGTGCACTC
Source organism: Lithobates septentrionalis (assembly GCA_037952835.1). NCBI lineage: Eukaryota > Metazoa > Chordata > Amphibia > Anura > Ranidae > Lithobates > Lithobates septentrionalis. The sequence continues at coordinate 2,204,942 of JBBDGP010000014.1, read as the reverse complement.
AACTTCTTTGGTCGACCATGGCGAGCAGTTTCCTCCTGGCTCTTTGATCCAGTTTAGAGCGACGTCCTGATCCGGGGAGGGTCTGTGTTGTACCAAATACCTTTCACATCTTAATATACTTTGCTACTAGGCATTGATAAAGCCTTTGAAATGTTATTGTAGCCATCTCCTGACTTGTGCCTGTCCACAACTTCCCACTTCTATCTCAAAGATCTTTTGATAGTACCTTGCCACCCATAGTTGATTGTTTGCTTCAGCTGCACCACAAGGGACTAAAATGCTACAGAAAAGTTCTTTTCATGCTGAGCTAATCAAAATCTCAGTTGAATGCCAAATGACTTTGTGTGCCAAAGAATGTAATTAGCTACACCTGATTGAGTTTACAAGTCATTTTTTTTGGGGGGGGGATATTTTTTCAAAGTCAGTGACTCTGTTTTTGTTTTTTCTGACATGTTGGTGTTATAGTGTTATATCTTTTACTTAGAAGTTATACGTTGTACTGGGTAAACATAGTTGGATAAAACTAAAACTGTGTCTGTCTTCATTTCAGGCTGCATAGCAACAAAATGTGATTTTGACCACTTGCTGACCAGCTCATGTACATATACTACGGCAGGTTGGCAGCGCTGCGCGAATCGCTGTACCTGTACGGCGGCTCGTGCAGGCGCAGTTGCAGGCGGCGCGCTCTAGAACCCACTGGAGGAGCCTGCCCACGGGTCTGGGGCGGACTCTAAGTCTGCCGGCGACCCATGATCGCCTAGTACAAAGGCAGGAGAGGGATCTGCCAGTATAAAACAAGCGGATCCCCGTTCTGACAGGAGACATGTCAGAGATCTACTGTTCCCAGTGATTGGGAACAGTGATTTCTGTCATGTCCTAGTGAGCCCATCCCCCCTACAGTTAGAACACACATAGGAGACAACTTAACCCCTTCCCTGCCAGTGTCATTTTTTATATTGATCAGTGCATTTTTTATAGCACTGATCAATGTAATAATGTCACTGGTCCCAAAAAAGTGTAATTTCGGGTCAGATTTGTCCGCTGCAATGTCGCAATCCCGCTAAAAATCGCAGCCATTACTAGTAAAAACAATAAAAATATAAATAAAAAGTCTCTAAATCTATCCCATAGTTTGTAAACATGATAACATTTGCACAAACCAATCAATAAACGCCTATTGCGATTTTTTTTTAACAAAAATATGTAGAAGAATATATGAATCGGCCTAAACTGATGAATAATGGGATTCTTAACTTACCGTAAAATCCATTTCTCTGAGTTCATTGACAGACACAGCACTCCATTATTCAGAACCATAGGGGTTATACCACCCCCTACAGGAGTAGGACACTGGGCAGAAAAAAGACTTGGCTACGCCTATGGGCAGTCCTAGGTGGTATAAAGCCCCCTCTCTGCGATAGGCCTTCAGTTAAGTAACAAGCAGTGTCAGAAATATTCAAATTCCTTAGAGGGGTGGGTGCTGTGTCTGTCAATGAGCTCAGAAATGGATTTTACGGTAAGTCAAAAATCCCATTTCTCTTTCGTTCGTTGACAGACACAGTGCTCCATTATTCAGAACCATAGGGATGTCCCAAAGCAGTGCCAACATGAGGGGTGGGACAACGAAAAATCCCAAGGCTAACCCAAGAGCCAACCAGACAACAGGAGCTCAATCTGAACAATACCCATTCAAGAGGGAATAGACTCTTGAAACAGTAGCCTGCAAAACCTTGCGGCCAAAAGAGGCATCCGCAGATGCCAATACATCCACTTCACAGAAGAGGGAGAGGGAGAGGGAGAGGGAGAGGGAGAGAGGGAGAGGGAGAGAGGGAGAGAGAGAGAGAGGGAGAGGGAGAGAGGGAGAGACCCCAAAAAAAAAATAAATAAATAAATAAATAAAAAAGGTACACACTAGGGAGTGCGAGACCAGGGGAAGACCACCCAGGCTGACACCTGGCCCTTGATGGTACCCGAGGCCCAATCCTGCTCAACCCCCCATGAAAGGGAGATTGGAGCCACCGAGAAAGAACGAGGATGAATTGCCCAGTAACTCACACCAGGATTTATGCGCTTTCCACATCTGGAGGTAGAACCTCCTAGAGGTAGACTCCCTAGCCATCAGTAGCGTCGGAACTGCAGCACCTGACCCCTCACAGCCAGGCCGTTAAAACCAGTGACTCTAAAGCAGGATGGTAGAACGGCCCTTGGGACAGTAGATCCTCCCTGAGAGGTAGTCGCCAAGGAACGTCACGCGTACCCAGACCGATGGGACCCATCCAGAGCCATTAGAATGACAGTAATCCCCGCAGCCGTGATCCTGCGCAAAAGCGATTCAGGTGCCCACTAGAGGATCCTGTGACCTTGCCAGAAACCTTGGTACCGTCCAGTTGAGCCAGGTCGCAAACAGATCCACCTCAGGAGTGCCCTATCGGAGACATATCCGATGAAACGCGGCCCAGTGAAGGGCCCACCCGTGGTCCAAACCTAGCCGACTGAGGCATCCGACTGTCAGTATCCCACTCCTGGAATGGGTACGTCGGAGAAGGCCGGAACGAGACGTTCTGCCCACCGGAGGATACTGGCAACTGCCAGGGCTGCCAACACCCTATTTGGCCCGCCATGGTGATTGACATAAGCCACCGCTGTTGCCTTGTCCAACTGGACCCGTACCGGGAGCCCCCGAAGTCGATCCGTCCATGATCCAGACATACTCTGATTGATCAAAGTTCCAGGATATTGCTCGGTAGTCTGCATTCCACCAGCGTCCAACGACCCTGAGCAGAGTTTAGTCTGAGGACATCTCCCCACTTAGACAGACCGGCATTGGTGGTGACCCTGTTCAATACAAGGGGAGAAAGGATTTACCCCACCGAAGAAAGAGGCCAGGGAATCTCTGTTTTTTCCTGGCTCAGCTCCGATTGTCCAGAGACCTCGGGCACTTACCCATTATGCCAGGATCTCCCTGAAGGGAGCTTGTATGGAACTGTGCAAATGGAGTCATCTCAAAAAAAAAAAAAAAAAAAAAAAAAAAGGTAGATATCAGACCCAACACCCACATGCAGGTCCGCAGGGAGGCCCATCTGTGGGACAACAGTAAATGAAAAAACACAGCATGCAACTTCTGGAGTTTGTCCAGAGGAAGAAACACTGCTGAAGCCCGGGTCATGCTCAGATAATCCAATGTTCTGGAAGGGGCCAAAGCAGACTTCAGATAGTATAAAAGCCAACTGAATCTGTCAAGGTCTGTATAGGAGTTATGTTGCCCTTCGGGGTAGTAGAGGACTCGCAGAAGAAGATCGTCCTGGCAGCCCAGGACCACAAACTCCCAGTGACGTAACCACACCAGATCCAGGGCCAACACCTCGTGAACACACGAGGAGTGGTGGCAAGACCAAAAGGCAACACAATGCACTGATAATGCTCAGCACGCACAGCAAAACAGAGGAAGTGCTGGAGTCGGGCACATAATGGAATGCGTAAGTAAGCATTTGTGATGTCGATAGAAGCCAGAAAGTCCCCATGATGAAGGGGTGCCACCGCTGTGCAGACGGACTCCATCCTGAACTTTTGTACCCAAACCAGGCAGGTCAGGGCCTTGAGGTCCAGAATTGGACGTACCATGCCCTCCATCTTTTGGACTGTAAACAGGTTTGACTAAAACCCCTGGAAGCGTTCCCGACATGGGAACCAGGACAATCACACTCTAAATCAACAGGGCTTGTACAGCTCCATGAGGAGAATAGCAAACGGTCCAGCCACAGATGCACATTGGAAGCAAAAAACTTTTTGGGGAACAAGGCCGTAAAAACTATCTTGTAACTAGACAAAATCAAGATGCGTAATGATGTCATCCAGGGTAGCCCCCACAATACAGTACATGTCTAAGCACCAGTGTGGAAACAGAAGCTCAGCAGCCAGGGGAACTGCGGCCAAAAGCCATAGCAGACAAACTGCAGCACCTAGACCCACAGGTCCGCCAATGCAGCAAAGGCAGGGGGATTCTGCCCCCCCCTCTAGATATGTCAGCTGGATCTTTAGAAGCCAGAGATTCCTCAATTGGAATCATGATTGCCTTGAGCAGCCTAGAGAGGGGGTCCACTACTGGTGGAACAGTCCACTTCCGAAGGAGGGACTCCTCAAAAGGGGTACCTCACAGCAAGCGTTTTCTGAAGCACAAAGGGAACTTTGGACACTCCCACTCTTCATGGACAAATTTTGCAAAATAAGAGGGAGAAGGGAACGCTTTTGCCGCACAAGATGGCTTATGGGTGCCAAAGGGGAACCGGCCCTCCACCGCTGCATTCCCCCATCTTGAAAGGTTCCCACACAGATGTAATAAGTGCGCCAATCAGCGCCTTTTCATGCACCACTGCAGTTGTGGGAGGAATCATCCTTAATCCCTGACAGGACAGCGTGGCCACCAACCCCGCAAGGTGGGCCACGTCCGTGGTGGCAGAGCCAGATATACGATCGTTCGAGACAGAGGAGATAGGGAGGGGGGGTGCCATTTACTAGGCTATATGCCTAAGTGCAACCACAAAAAACTCAGGAGGGGGCCACCAACAGAGACCCCCACCGCCCGAGGCCCGCACAGGGACACTGACCAAGGCCCCACACAGGGGGCACCACTGAGGCCTCTCACAGACTGCACAGACGAAGGCCCCTCACAAGGGGCACAGACCGAGGTCCCTCACAGGGGGGCACCTATGGATGCCGCCCACACAAGGCACCAGGGGCCCCTCACAGGGGCCCAGGCTCCTCATAGGGAGCGCCAGGAGCACCCATCTAAAAATGACCCCCAAAAGGAGATCGCCCTCAGAGCTCCCACAGTGCCGCCCCACTGGTAGGAGGAAGCCTAGCAGGCCACAAAAGCCGTGGCCTAAATTTTCGGCCGCGAGTGCGCGGCCCGATCCGAGCCACTGAACAGAGAGTGGACACCCAAAAAAACGGAAGCTGCAGCCTCCCCGCCTGCCCTGGGTCCGCCCACCCAGCACCCGGTCAGTAGGTCGCAAAGCCGCGGTCCCCCGATCGCGGACGTCCGGTCACCTGCTTCCCAGGCCCAACCACTGCAGCAGGTGAGCCCAAGGGATACCCCCCCAGCAGCAACCCTGAGGGTGGAAGGGGGGGAGACAGTGTGTCCCAAAAGCACCTAGGCCAGAAGCCTGGGCCTCACCTGGGGGGGGGGGGGGGGAGGGAGGAGAACCCCAGAGGGATTGACCACCCCAGAGAGTACCCGCGCCCCACACCATGTCCAGGGAAGGAGAGGAGGGGGCCTCGTATTTACAGATCCAGCGAATCATGCTGGGAATGCTCCCAGACAGGTCCCCTCGCCACCGAAGTGGGGGGGGGCTGTCGGCCATAAGAGACGCTGCGGCTCAGGCCGAAACCCGGTCGTATGCGACCTCATGAGACGTTTAACTCGCAGAGCCAGCCCCCGTCCAGTGGGGCTAGGTCGCGGCTGACCTAGCGCGTAGCTGCGGTCTGCACGTGCTCGCTGGCCAGAATGGGGAGACCACTGGATCTTAGTGTCCAGCCCATCACCCAGCCCGGCAGTTGATTGTAGATCTCACCGGAGAAAAATCCAGGAAAAAAGAAAATAAACAAAAAAAATTCCCAGCAGGGAACTAGGTCCTTACTCCTGACTAGGCAGAAAAAAAAAACCTGAAGGCCTATAGGTGTATACAACCTAGGACTGCCCATAGGCGTAGCTAAGTCTTTTTTTCTTCTGCCTAGTGTCCTACTCCTGTAGGTGGTGGTATAACCCCTATGATTCTGAATAAGGGAGCGCTGTGTCTGTCAATGAACGAAAGAGAAAAATTTGTTTTTTTTAATGTTTTTTTATATGTATTATAGCAAAAAGTAAAAATAATTTTTTTTTTCCTTCAAAATTGTCATTTTTTTTGTTTGTTTATAGCGCAAAAAACCCCCCAAAAAGAGCAGAGGTGAACAAATACCACCAAAAGAAAGCTCTATTTGTGGGAAATAAGGGATGTCAATTTTGTTTGGGTACAGCTTTGCATGACCGCGCAATTGTCAGTTAAAGCGATGCAATGCCGTATCGCAAAAAATGGCCTGGTCATTAGGGGTGCAAATCCTTTCGGGGCTGAAGTGGTTAAAGGGTGTGATTATTTTCTATAGTGTGTGTGTGTGTGTGTGTATGTGTATGTGTGTATGTGTTCTTTTTGTCATTTCTAGCTTGTTTCCTAATTAGAACATGTATCTAACAATGAGAACAATGTATCAGCTGTCTTCAGAACAGAAACAGGTAGGACTGTGCAACAAAGTTTGTTAATAAAAAAAAAAACCTGCAATGTACATGGATCACCTAGAAGGGACTATTTTTTTTCACAACAAAAGTCAAGTTATTCTTCATGTGCCGATTGGTCAACCAACAGTAAAAGAAGGCCTTGTTATGCACACCTTTTAGGGGAAACCATCTTTTCAGCTCTTTGCTGGACGACATCATTAAACTTGCATTGGGGAGCAAGAGCACTCACTTACACAAGTCAACATCTGAAACTGTGTCAAAATGTTACTTTAACCACTTCCTGCCCGCCGTATGCAGAATGATGTCCAAAGGGTGGGTCTATTATCCTGACTGGGCGTCATATGATGTCCAGCAGGATAAGCCTCTGGCACGCAGATCAATAGAGCTATACACCGCACTGACACACCGCATCTCCGATCTTGCAAAAGAGCCTATGACATAGGCTTTTTACCATGTGATCAGCTGTGTCCAATCACAGCTGGTCACATCGTAACCAGGAAGTGGAGTTTATCTGCTTTTCCTCTATTTGCGCTGACAAGGCGCATCAACGGCTCTCCTGACAGGGGGGTCTGCGCTGATAATCAGCACACTGATTATCAGTGCTGACCCATCAAGGATGCCCACTAGAGCCCACCAGGGATGCCAACCCGGTGCTCATCAGGGATGCCAACCTGGTGCCCATCAGGGATGCCAACCCGGTGCTCTTTGGTAATGCCTGTCAAGCAGCACTGATGAGGAGGCACTATCAGTGCCACCCATCAGTGCACATCACACATCACTGCCACCTATCAGTACCCGTCAGTGCAGCCAGTGCAGACAAGGCGCATCAACGGATCTCCTGACAGGGGGGTCTGCGCTGATAATCAGCACACTGATTATCAGTGCAGACCCATCAAGGATGCCCACTAGAGCCCACCAGGGATGTCAACCCGGTACTCATCAGGGATGCCAACCCGGTGCCCTTTGGTAATGCCTGTCAAGCAGCACTGATGAGGAGGCACTATCATTGCCACCCATCAGTGCACATCACTGCCACCTATCAGTGCCCATCAGTGCAGCCTCATCAGTACTGAGTGAAGCAGAAAAAGCTTACTTATTTACAAAAATTTTTTACAGAAACTGAGAACTTTTTTTTTTGTGTGTCTTTTTTTTATTTGTTTAGCAAAAAAAAAAAAAAAACCCAATGGTGATCAAATACCACCAAAAGAATCTATTTCTATAGAATCTAAAGCTCTATAGAATCTATAGCTCTATTATAATACAAATTTTGTTAGGGTACAGTGTAGCATGACCGCACAGTTATTCAAAATGTGACAGCGCTGAAAGCTGAAAATTGGCCTGGGCAGGAGGGGGGTGAAAGTGATGTGCCCTGTATTGAAATAGTTAAATCTACCAAGTCAGGTTCCAGTTCAGGGGGACGGGGGGGGGGGGGGGGTGGAAGTCATTGGTCAGCTTTTGCAGAGATTTGGAAAGCGCATAGTTAACCACTTGCCGACCGCCGCACACAGATGTACGTCGACAAAGCGGCACGGGCAGGCAAAAGGGCTTACCTGTACGTCCCTGCCTGCCCGCGGGTGGGGGGTCCGTTCGGACCCCCCCCCCGGTGCCTGCGACGGTCGGCAAATGTCCCCCGGCGATCGGTGGTGAGGGGGAGGCCATCCATTCGTGGCCCCCCCCTCGCGATCGCTCCCAGCCAATGGGATCATTTCCCTGCCTCTGTATTGTACACAGAGGCAGAGGAAATGATGTCATCTCTCCTCGGCTCGGTATTTTCCGTTCCGGGCCGAGGAGAGAAGACTGGAATGTGAGTGCACAACACACACACACACAGTAGAACATGCCAGGCACACATTACACCCCGATCCCCCCCCCGATCGCCCCCCGATCCCCCCCCAATCACCCCCCCCTGTCACAAACTGACACAAAGCAGGTTTTTTTTTTTTTTTTTTTTTTCTGATTACTGTATTGGTGTCAGTTTGTGACAGTTAGTGTGTTAGGGCAGTGAATGTTAGGCCCCCTTTAGGTCTAGGGTACCCTCCTAACCCCCCCTAATAAAGTTTTAACCCCTTGATCACCCTCCGTCACCAGTGTCACTAAGCGATCATTTTTCTGATCGCTGTATTAGTGTCGCTGGTGACGCTAGTTAGGGACATAAATATTTAGGTTCGCCGTCAGCGTTTTATAGCGACAGGGACCCCCATATACTACCTAATAAATGTTTTAACCCCTTGATTGCCCCCTAGTTAACCCTTTCACCACTGATCACCGTATAACTGTTACGGGTGACGCTGGTTAGTTCGTTTATTTTTTATAGTGTCAGGGCACCCGCCGTTTATTACCGAATAAAGGTTTAGCCCCCTGATCGCCCGGCGGTGATATGCGTCGCCCCAGGCAGCGTCAGATTAGCGCCAGTACCGCTAACACCCACGCACGCAGCATACACCTCCCTTAGTGGTATAGTATCTGAACGCATCAATATCTGATCCAATCAGATCTATACTAGCGTCCCCAGCAGTTTAGGGTTCCCGAAAACGCAGTGTTAGCGGGATCAGCCCAGATACCTGCTAGCACCTGCGTTTTGCCCCTCCGCCCGGCCCAGCCCAGCCCAGCCCACCCAAGTGCAGTATCGATCGATCACTGTCACTTACAAAACACTAAACGCATAACTGCAGCGTACGCAGAGTCAGGCCTGATCCCTGCGATCGCTAACAGTTTTTTTGGTAGCGTTTTGGTGAACTGGCAAGCACCAGCCCCAGGCAGCGTCAGGTTAGCGCCAGTAGCGCTAACACCTACGCACGCACCGTACACCTCCCTTAGTGGTATAGTATCTGAACGGATCAATATCTGATCCGATCAGATCTATACTAGTGTCCCCAGCAGTTTAGGGTTCCCAAACAGGCAGTGTTAGCGGGATCAGCCCAGATACCTGCTAGCACCTGCGTTTTTCCCGTCCGCCCGGCCCGGCCCAGCCCACCCAAGTGCAGTATCAATCGATCACTGTCACTTACAAAACACTAAACGCATAACTGCAGCGTTCGCAGAGTCACGCCTGATCCCTGCGATCGCTAACAGTTTTTTTGGTAGCGTTTTGGTGAACTGGCAAGCACCAGCCCCAGGCAGCGTCAGATTAGCGCCAGTACCGCTAACACCCACGCACGCAGCATACGCCTCCCTTAGTGGTATAGTATCTGAACGGATCAATATCTGATCCGATCAGATCTATACTAGCGTCCCCAGCAGTTTAGGGTTCCCACAAACGCAGTGTTAGCGGGATCAGCCCAGATACCTGCTAGCACCTGCGTTTTGCCCCTCCGCCCGGCCCAGCCCAGCCCACCCAAGTGCAGTATCGATCGATCACTGTCACTTACAGAACACTAAACGCATAACTGCAGCGTTCGCAGAGTCAGGCCTGATCCCTGCGATCGCTAACAGTTTTTTTGGTAGCGTTTTGGTGAACTGGCAAGCGCCAGCGGCCTAGTACACCCCGGTCGTAGTCAAACCAGCACTGCAGTAACACTTGGTGACGTGGCGAGTCCCATAAGTGCAGTTCAAGCTGGTGAGGTGGCAAGCACAAGTAGTGTCCCGCTGCCACCAAAAAGACAAACACAGGCCCGTCGTGCCCATAGTGCCCTTCCTGCTGCATTCGCCAATCCTAATTGGGAACCCACCGCTTCTGCAGCGCCCGTACTTCCCCCATTCACATCCCCAACCAAATGCAGTCGGCTGCATGAGAGGCATTTTCTTTATGTCCTCCCGAGTACCCCTACCCAACGAACCCCCCCAAAAAAGATGTTGTGTCTGCAGCAAGCGCGGATATAGGCGTGACACCCGCTATTATTGTCCCTCCTGTCCTGACAATCCTGGTCTTTGCATTGGTGAATGTTTTGAACGCTACCATTCACTAGTTGACTATTAGCGTAGGGTACAGCATTCCACAGACTAGGCACACTTTCACAGGGTCTCCCAAGATGCCATCGCATTTTGAGAGACCCGAACCTGGAACCGGGTACAGTTATAAAAGTTAGTTACAAAAAAAAAAAAAAAAAAAACACATACAAAAATATAAAATAAAAAAAAAATAGTTGTCGTTTTATTGTTCTTTCTCTCTCTATTCTCTCTCTCTATTGTTCTGCTCTTTTTTACTGTATTCTATTCTGCAATGTTTTATTGTTATTATGTTTTATCATGTTTGTTTTTCAGGTATGCAATTTTTTATACTTTACCGTTTACTGTGCTTTATTGTTAACCATTTTTTTGTCTTCAGGTACGCCATTCACGACTTTGAATGGTTATACCAGAATGATGCCTGCAGGTTTAGGTATCATCTTGGTATCATTCTTTTCAGCCAGCGGTCGGCTTTCATGTAAAAGCAATCCTAGCGGCTAATTAGCCTCTAGACTGCTTTTACAAGCAGTGGGAGGGAATGCCCCCCCCCCCACGTCTTCCGTGTTTTTCTCTGGCTCTCCTGTCTCAACAGGGAACCTGAAAATGCAGCCGGTGATTCAGCCAGCTGACCATAGAGCTGATCAGAGACCAGAGTGGCTCCAAACATCTCTATGGCCTAAGAAACCGGAAGCTACGAGCATTTTATGACTTAGATTTCGCCGGATGTAAATAGCGCCATTGGGAAATTGGGAAAGCATTTTATCACACCGATCTTGGTGTGGTCAGATGCTTTGAGGGCAGAGGAGAAATCTAGGGTCTAATAGACCCCAATTTTTGCAAAAAAGAGTACCTGTCACTACCTATTGCTATGATAGGGGATATTTACATTCCCTGAGATAACAATAAAAATGATTTAAAAAAAAAAATGAAAGGAACAGTTTAAAAATAAGATAAAAAAATAATAATAATAAAGAAAAAAAAAAAAAAAAAAAAAAAAAGCACCCCTGTCCCCCCTGCTCTCGCGCTAAGGCGAACGCAAGCGTCGGTCTGGCGTCAAATGTAAACAGCAATTGCACCATGCATGTGAGGTATCGCCGCGAAGGTCAGATCGAGGGCAGTAAGTTTAGCAGTAGACCTCCTCTGTAAATCTAAAGTGGTAACCTGTAAAGGCTTTTAAAGGCTTTTAAAAATGTATTTAGTTTGTCGCCACTGCACGTTTGTGCGCAATTTTAAAGCATGTCATGTTTGGTATCCATGTACTCGGCCTAAGATCATCTTTTTTATTTCATCAAACATTTGGGCAATATAGTGTGTTTTAGTGCATTAAAATGTAAAAAAGTGTGTTTTTTCCCCAAAAAATGCGTTTGAAAAATTGCGGCGCAAATACTGTGTGAAAAAAAAAAATGAAACACCCACCATTTTAATCTGTAGGGCATTTGCTTTAAAAAAAATATATAATGTTTGGGGGTTCAAAGTAATTTTCTTGCAAAAAAAAATTATTTTTTTATGTAAACAATAAGTGTCAGAAAGGGCTTTGTCTTCAAGTGGTTAGAAGAGTGGGTGATGTGTGACATAAGCTTCTAGATGTTGTGCATAAAATGCCAGGACAGTTCAAAACCCCCCCAAATGACCCCATTTTGGAAAGTAGACACCCCAAGCTATTTGCTGAGAGTCATGTTGAGTCCATGGAATAATTTATATTGTGACACAAGTTGCGGGAAAGAGACAATTTTTTATTTTTTTTATTTTTTTTTGCGCAAAGTTGTCACTAAATGATATATTGCTCAAACATGCCATGGGAATATGTGAAATTACACCCCAAAATACATTCTGTTGCTTCTCCTGAGTACGGGGATACCACATGTGTGAGACTTTTTGGGAGCCTAGCCGCGTACGGGACCCCGAAAACCAAGCACCGCCTTCAGGCTTTCTAAGGCCGTAAATTTTTGATTTCACTCTTCACTGCCTATCACAGTTTCGGAGGCCATGGAATGCCCAGGTGGCAAAAAAAACCCCCAAATGACCCCATTTTGGAAAGTAGACACCCCAAGCTATTTGATGAGAGGTACAGTGAGTATTTTGCAGACCTCACTTTTTGTCACAAAGTTTTGAAAATTGAAAAAAGAAAAAAAAAATTTTTTTTTCTCGTCTTTCTTTATTTTCAAAAACAAATGAGAGCTGCAAAATACTCACCATGCCTCTCAGCAAATAGCTTGGGGTGTCTACTTTCCAAAATGGGGTCATTTGGGGGGGGGTTTGTGCCACCTGGGCATTCCATGGCCTCCGAAACTGTGATAGGCAGTGAGGAGTAAAATCAAAAATGTACGCCCTTAGAATTCCTGAAGGCAGTGATTGGTTTTCGGGGTCCCGTACGCGGCTAGGCTCCCAAAAAGTCCCACACATGTGGTATCCCCATACTCAGGAGAAGCAGCTAAATGTATTTTGGGGTGCAATTCCACATATGCCCATGGCCTGTGTGAGCAATATATCATTTAGTGACAACTTTGTGCAAAAAAAAAAAAAAAAAAAAAAATTTGTCACTTTCCCGCAACTTGTGTCAAAATATAAAACATTCCATGGACTCAACATGCCTCAAAGCAAATAGCTTGGGGTGTCTACTTTCCAAAATGGGGTAATTTGGGGGGGTTTTATGTCATCTGGGCATTTTATGGCCTTCAAAACTGTGATAGGTAGTGAGGAGTAAAATCAAAAATGTACGCCCTTAGAAATCCTGAAGGCAGTGATTGGTTTTCGGGGCCCCGTACGCGGCTAGGCTCCCAAAAAGTCCCACACATGTGGTATCCCCGTACTCAGGAGAAGCAGCTAAATGTATTTTGGGGTGCAATTCCACATATGCCCATGGCCTGTGTGAGCAATATATCATTTAGTGACAACTTTTTGTAATTTTTTTTTTTTTTTGTCATTATTCAATCACTTGGGACAAAAAAAAATGAATATTCAATGGGCTCAACATGCCTCTCAGCAAATTCCTTGGGGTGTCTACTTTCCAAAATGGGGTCATTTGTGGGGGTTTTGTACTGCCCTGCCATTTTAGCACCTCAAGAAACGACATAGGCAGTCATAAATTAAAGGCTGTGTAAATTCCAGAAAATGTACCCTAGTTTGTAGACGCTATAACTTTTGCGCAAACCAATAAATATACGCTTATTGACATTTTTTTTACCAAAGACATGTGGCCGAATACATTTTGGCCTAAATGTATGACTAAAATTGAGTTTATTGGATTTTTTTTAGAACAAAAAGTAGAAAATATCATTTTTTTTCAAAATTTTCGGTCTTTTTCCGTGTATAGCGCAAAAAATAAAAACGGCAGAGGTGATCAAATACCATCAAAAGAAAGCTCTATTTGTGGGAAGAAAAGGACGCAAATTCCGTTTGGGTACACCATTGCATGACCGCGCAATTAGCAGTTAAAGCGACGCAGTGCCGAATTGTAAAAAGTGCTCTGGTCAGGAAGGGGGTAAATCCTTCCGGGGCTGAAGTGGTTAATACATGGGTGCAGGCAATAGCACTTAAACGTTACAAAACAAACAGTGTTTCGCCTCTGTCTTCGACCTTTCTACCTTGATTTGTCCCTTTGCGTCTTTCTGAGTCTCCGCAATGTTAGATGGCCCTTCATTCAGCCATTCATGTATTCTTGAACCAGAGGGTTATCATTACCCATTGTTAGAGTTTACATACACTGTAATAAGTGCTCTCAAGTTTCAATCTCCAAAATGCTTTTTCTGCACCCAGGAACTTCAGAATTTTTCTGAGTGGCTTCCCAGGTTTAAGAGGTGTTCACATTGCATTGTGGGATGTGACGGAGAAGTGCTTATGTAATTCCAAGTTTTACCTTGAAAAAGGCTACTTGGGATTCCCAAAAATGTACAGAAGAGGCACTTTAAAGATTGTAACTTTGTTGTATGGGTACATACATGATGAAGCACACTTACAACATAGGACATATATCTATGAAGCACACATCTTAATGTGTGCCTCAAAAATACCTTTCAGTTTCCTGAAATATATTCAGTCAGAGCTATACACACACCAAGCCTCAGACTCTGTCTATGGCATACAGATGTTTCAGGTTGAAATTCCAGACCAGGCTACTGTACATATAAACCACATACATTTATAAATATACTATACTAGCATCTGGGCAATGCGCCCTGAACTAGGATGGGGTTTCATTTAACTCCTATTTCCCTGCGATACTGTCATGTTACTACACAGTAAACTGATTGTAAATAAATAAGATAACATCACGATTAGCAAGATAAATTGGTACTGTAATCTGAATCCAGAACTTGTACATAATCAACAGTTTTTGTTAAAAAGAGAATTTACTTATTGTTGGTTATACACGAATTTCTGCATTTGTGTACGATACATACATCAAAGCACTAAACGACCTGGGATTGTAAGAACACAGCTAATGACATTTAGTAAAAACAGATGGAAAGCAATTTATATCATTACATACCAAGATGATTATTGCTGTAATATGAACTCTCTGACGTATATGCAGGCTGAAACACACTGCCAAGTTGGTGTGCAATTACTTTATTAACATCCTTAAAGGTGATGTGTTTAATATTCATCAGCTGGGAGCAGATTTTGTGAACAATGTCATTTTCATGAACTAGCAGAGCATCAGAGGTTTGATAAAGGTGAGAAAGGGTCAAGATGGAGTTGTAATTTTGAACAATCACCTAAAAAAAAAAAAAAAGAAGGCGCACAAAAAAATTCAATATTTTTAACAAGTGTAACTAGAAAAATGTACCATAAAAATAAATAAATGTAGAAAACAGAACAAAAGTAGCGTACTGTATGTTCACGAATATGAACTGTATGACTTCCCCTGAAAAGGCTTTAGCTGATTTAAACTGAAAGTTTAGTTGTGGTTTAATTCCTCTACAAAGACTCTTAAAAAAAAAAAAAAAAAAAAAAACACAACCATGGCCATGGATATCTTTTAAGATGTAAATTTACATACAATTCAATGGCTAAAAATGTATTAAACCGTATTGCAACGGTACTGTCTGCCCTCATATTGTAAAGCGCGGTACAAACTGTTGGCGCTATATAAATCCCGTATAATAATAATAATACTTTTTAGTAATCAAGGTACTCAAAGACAGGCTAAAGATATCTGTGTTACATAGGAACAACCATTCATTATAAAAAGTGTTGATGTGCAGTCTTTAGGAGAGTATACAATCAAATATATATTCTTAACTTAATGAGCAGTAAATTAACCGTATAAAATAATAGGGTTTTGTAAACACAGTAAATCATTTTCTTGAAAGTGGTTGTAAAGTCTCAAGGTTTTTTACATTCTATGCATGAAGGTAAAAAACCTGTGTGCAGCGGCCCCCCAATACTTACCCGAGTCCCATCTCGATCCAGCGTTGTGCATGAAAACAGCGGCTCTCCCAGGACTCTTCTTCCTCATTGGCTGAGATAGCAGCAAGATCCATTGGCTCTCGCTACTGTCAATCACAGCCAGTGAACCAATGAGGAGGGGCAAGGCCGAGCCATGCTCCATATGTGAATGTACAGACAGAGCAGTGGCTCGGGAGCCCTCATTGCAAGCAGCTTGGTATGGGGGCATGAGGGAGTGGCCAGGAGCACCAGCGGGGGGACCCAAGAAGAGGAGGACCAGGGCTGCTCTGTGCAAAACCACTGCACAGAGCAGGCAAGTATAACATATTTGTTATTTTAAAAAATGTGCCCTAATATCAATTAAGTCCATTGAGGGACACATGAAACCTTCAGCCTTTGAGTTATACTGCCCCCTATAGGGAGGATTGGACACTGGCAAAAAAAATAAAAAAAAAATAAAATAAACACATTGCAGGCCAGCCCAGGATAACCTCTCCTACTACAACAATGCCTAAATTTTATAGCAAAGCAATGCTGAAAGCATGATTATTAAAACACAGAAGGGTGGGACCTGTGCCCTTCAATAGACTCCAAGAAAAGGCTTTTACAGCAAGTACAAAAATTCCATTTGTTTGAGGAACACAGCGTTGTAGAATAGTCTGTGGCGCGTTATACTGCTACCTACTGGCAAGACAAAAAAAACATTAAGCCATCCTCTTTATAGCCCTGCCTCCACCACGCCTCAGTTTTCTGCTAGTGTCCTAGGAGGGTGGACACATTTTCCCTCAGCTCTGCTGTGGAAAGCCCAATTGTATTTTTTCTCTTCAGTCAGGATATTTGTTACACTGTGGAAAATTTTTACTTTGGGTTTTTCTTCTCACTTCATAACACCTAATTGGATCTGTATATCCTCAGTAGAAGCTTTTGAGGTTGTACCAGGACACCACTGGACCAAAGATTGTGGGGATATCCTGGAATGTGATCCTCAGGCATAGTGCTCTGCCTGTGGCACTTTTCAAACCATAGTGCTAGCTAAACAGTCCTATCCATGTTCAGAGCTGTGGTACAGCCTCTGCTATGAACCAGTCTTTGAAGACTCACTTCAAGAGTAAGCTTATGGTTGTTTATGATTGCTGTTGGACCCACAAAGTGCATTCCGTAGCGGTCATCGTAGTTAATCGCTGGCCCTCCAGACAGCAATGGATAGTTGCTGCTGCCACCAACCTGTCATTGAAATGTACAGGGCTAGGCGGACGCAGCTAGCCGCTCACAGGTGGCTAAAACAGCTGCAGCATTCTTGCTCCTGTCATTTACACTGGTGCTAGTCCCCCTTGCAAATGTATCCTTAGGTCACCTGAGGCTCCTTTTACTCTGATTCTGATTTAGAACCGTCACTGCCCGTTCTTAAGCAAGTCCCAAAATTACTTTCAAAGCAAAGGCACTGAAGAATGAAATGGTGGCTGTTGCAATTTTTTAGGTCATGCAATATTTGAGCATATTGTCAAAACACAAAATTTTAGATAAAAATACACTTTAATGAATTTTAGTTTACACCAACATAAATGTCTTTTTTTTTTGTGAAATATAAAAGATATTGTACCAAGTAGATACCCAACATGTCATGCTTTAAAATTGTGCACGCCTGTGGAAAGGTGACAAACTACGGTGCACTAAAAAATCCATAGGCACTTTAAAAGCCTTAAACAAGATACCAGTTTACAGGTAAACAAGTAAAGTGGTTCTAGAATTATTGCCCTCACTGATGTGTGGCGATACCTCAAAATGTGTGGTATGATCACTATTTGCATTGCATTTGCACGTAAGTACTTTACATTTAATTTTACACACTGATTTTTTTACAATTTAACTTTATTGCTGTTACAAGGGATGAACAAAATCTCTTGTGATAGCATGGACAGTGGTTAGTACTGTTTATCAAGAGATTTCACCTCTGCTCTCCACTATACTCATCAGTGTGCTTCCAGTCTGACAGGTTGATTTGGTTCCAGGCTCCCCATTGGAATTGGATAGTCTAGTAAAGGCGTTGGTGGGAGGAAGCACCCTTCTGTGTGCTGTAAAACTGACCGGGCAGTTGTAGAGCTGCTTGAATCAGCTCTACAAATTTTGTACCAGGATCATGGTTACAGCGGCAGCCATGATCCTGGTATAACCGATTCCCAATGAGGATAGATTATATATAATGTGTGTGTGTGTGTACACACAGCAGTCGGGAAGTGGTTAATGAACAAACCAAACAGGTCAATTAAGTTCTTTCATTTAAACATTAGCCAAACGACATTTGGCGATTGCTACATAGCCAGTACAGGGACTAGTCTTAGTATCCCCAATCTTATGTGTCCTACTCAAGAATCAACTACTTCCTGATCCTACATTCTGCCTTGCACAAGGTCACTGTGGGCTCTATAGCTACCCGTACTCTGTCCACTCACCGGGTTTGATTAGATGTCATGCTACACCAGAATATAGGGCAGTGGAAACTGAACGAAGCCCTGCTACAGGTTACACAGATCAGGGTTGGAACTTAGGCCCTTTTTTCTCACCCACGAGGAGTCCACCTCCTGCCCAATGATGATCTGGGAAACACAAAATGTGTAATTAGAGGGATTCTCATTTCTCAGGGCTCTCACCTCAAGAAAGAGAGATCCTGACAAAACTGACTTTCTATTCAACCAAATTCATAAAATTAGAAATGCTCCACAAACAATCCCTAGCAGTCTACTCTCAGCGAACTCCATATACTTATGCCCCGTACACACGGTCAGACATTGATCGGACATTCCGACAACAAAATCCTAGGATTTTTTCCGACGGATGTTAGCTCAAACTTGCCTTGCATACACACGGTCACACAAAGTTGTCCGAAAATCCGATCATTCTGAACGCGGTGACGTAAAACACGTACGTCAGGACTATAAACGGGGCAGTAGCCAATAGCTTTCATCTCTTTATTTATTCTGAGCATGCGTGGCACTTTGTGCGTCGGATTTGTGTACACACGATCGGAAATTCCGACAACGGATTTTTTTGTCGGAAAATTTTATAGCCTGCTCTCAAACTTTGTGTGTCAGAAAATCCGATGGAAAATGTGTGATGGAGCCCACACACGGTCGGAATTTCCCACAACAAGGTCCTATCACACATTTTCTGTCTGAAAATCCAACCGTGTTTACGGGGCATTAGAGAACGGTTGAATGAACTTCTTCACAAAATCAAAACTAAGCTTACCAGGCTTCAACAAAATTTTTATGAATGGGGGAACAAACTGAGCAGGCTGCTAGCGAAGTCTCTCAGAGAGGCTTTCAGAGAGCTGAGAGCTTGTTCCTATATCCCGCACAATGATGTTGGTAGGGGTGGGCTTGTACATAAGACCTCTGAGATTTGGTGCGTGTGTAATCCCTTTGCCACAGGACATGTTCACCTCTACGATTAAGCCCAATGTGGGTCAAACATGTCAGAGGGGTATGATTGATGGGTTGGGATCTGAGCTGAAGTCTGTCATTTACCTTACATTGAATACAGTATGCAGAGGTATCTATTATATTTTGAGCAAGATGTGCTCTATCTCTGCCAGCACCTGAATAGTGTAAATTTGGGACACTGATACTGCAGGCTTGGAGCGGCGCTGATCAGTACTACAGAATGATATGCTTTGTTCATTATTTCATGTTTGAGGTTTACAAACCACTTAAAATTCTTCTTTTTGACCTAGTTGTTAACTTCTCTCCCATGTCTTCTGGTGGAATTTTAACAGTACAACCAGATCTCCAACTTTAAAATCTTCAAGAGTCTGAAGTACCTAATATTAACCCCATAAAACCTCACTAATTTTCATTTAAGTAGACACCTCAAAGCCTTAAGTACTTTGAAATGTTCCTTAGGTCCAACATCGTAGATATATTCGTGGCTAACCCCCCCCCCCATTTTTAACACAGTTAAGGAGGGACTTTTTTAGGTGGTACGTAACCTGGTTGTCCTGGTTTGGAAGATGCAATGTGATAAAAGCCCCTTTCACATTTGTGCGACCTGAAAGTGCACGATTTTTGCTGCGACTTGAAGCAATACTTGTGTAATCTTGAGGTCTATGGACCTCAAGTTGCATCAAAGGCGGACCAAAGTAGTGCAGGGACTACTTTGAAGTCGCACAGATATGAATGGTACTCATTGGAAATCATGGGGTACGACTTGTCACTTTGCAGTCCCAAGTCACAGGACAAATTGCACAAGTGTGAAAGGGGTCTAAAATGGACATCCTTCCCTGCCTCCTGTATCTTTTTCAAACGCTCCCAATAAGAAACCCGGGAACATTTCCTAAACAGCTAAGGTGTGAACTTTCTATGGATGGGCAAAGCACAACATATCTCTCAGCGTCTTCTAACCAGATCTAAGTCCTCAGGAGGCATAGGGCTGCCAGATGTTCATAAATATCGTAGGGCAACACATTTAGCTAGGATCCTTAATTGGCATCATCCTGATGTGGGTAAACATAGTTACATACATAGGGGTTTATTTATTAAAGCTGGAGAGTGCAAAATCAGGCTCACTTCTGCATAGAAACCAATTAGCTTCTAACCTTAGCTTTTTTAATTAAGCTTTGGCAATAAAACCTGGAACCTGATTGGTTTCTATTCAGAAGTGAGCCTGATCTTGCACTCTCCAGCTTTAGTAAATAAACCCCATAGTTACATAGTTAGTCTGGTTTAAAAAAAAGAGACAAGTCTATGTAGTCCAACTGGAACAATCATTTTTCGGAATGCATTTTAGGGGGTCTACCTTGGCTACACTAAGATGTCGCTCATCATTTATATAATTACCCAACCACTGGTATGACATTAAACCTGTTTAAGAGTAACAAACACTCTGCTTTATTGGAATCTAGTCCGTCTGGTTTGACTCAGGTGATAGGTCATCCACAGTTTCCTTCGAGCCTTCAAGTTGGGTCATTTCTCTCTACATTGAGACAAGCTCACTTTAGACACAACACTTTCGTACAGCGGGACATTGAGGCTCTCTGTTGAACATTCAGAGCATGTGTGAACCACCCTTCTCTCTGTGGTAATCAATTCAAGTAAGACACTTCTTGACCCACACCTGGGGCAAACTATTATTGCTGCCTACCACTACTGTGTTCGAAAAACTCTGTCATCTGAGCCGTTCCAACATGGCCTCTCACAGTCTTACCGCATTTTGACTCAGTGGATTCACCACTTCCAAAATATTTTATGAAATGGGAGTGAGATCTGGACACCTCTTTCGTACTGCCAATCTGACAGAATTATCCAAATGACTCACAAAGCCTCCATCACCTGCAAAACGCAGTGACAGGCAAAATGATACCAAATCCAATCACAATATTCCCTACGCACGCGTTCTCGGAAATGGCTGTAACAATGCTAGGTTACTGTAATGACAACAGACTGGAAACCACAGACAATCTGAATGGAGAAATGTCATTGGCACA
The DNA here is from genome assembly GCA_037952835.1 of Lithobates septentrionalis. NCBI lineage: Eukaryota > Metazoa > Chordata > Amphibia > Anura > Ranidae > Lithobates > Lithobates septentrionalis. Next base: position 2,183,919 of record JBBDGP010000014.1, on the reverse strand, counting down.
CCAAGGATTCCTTAGAAGGGTCCAAAGTTTTATGCACATGGTCACACAGTAAACATACGGCAAAGTTTCAGAGCCACGCAGGGCCCCTTCGTCAGGCAAGTGTCACTTGCCTGACGAAGGGGCCCTGCGTGGCTCCAAAACATTGCTGTATGTGTACCATGTGAATAAAACTTTGGACCCTTCTGAGGAATCCTTGGTGTGCTGATGACATTTCTTCATTCAGGCTATAAGATAGTCGCACGGTACTTACGACCCTACACAAACATTCCCACAGAGTTCCCAGCTCTGCTGGCTGTGTAGGGAGGGATCCCTGTTGCACTTTTTTTTTTTTTTTAACAACAAGGTTGGTCTTTGAGAAGAAATGCCACATAATACATGCTAAGTTCCGAAAATAGTAAGTGGGTACATAACTGGACAGCATTCATGTAATAACCAATAGACAATGTGGTGATACGGTATGCAATTCACAAAATCAGAGTAAGAAGTACGAAGTGGCAAGGGGATGAGGAAGGGGTGGGTGGGGAGGACGTGAGGCGTGAGGGGGGGGGGGGGGGAGCAGCCACCACAGAACATAGCCCAGTATATGTTAGTCAGGGAAGGGTAAAATTCTCTATGAGTGGGCAGTTCAAATGGGGTCAGTCCAAGGTTGCCATATCCTCATGTACTTCTGGGGGCATCCCCTGCTCATATAAGTCAACTTATACATAGGTAAAACAACATTAATCGAGTTCTCCCAAGCCCTCAGTGTGGGGGGCAGGTGAGAAGTCCATTTTAACAGGATCTCTTTTTTGGCATGCAACAATTTGGTGTATCTAGGTCTCTGGTCATCATCCTGTATGCCCAGCAGAGCCAATTCAAGTGTTAGGGGTATCTCCAGCTGAAGACGGACATTAATGAACTCTACTATTGCAGACCAGTAGCGGGAAAGCCTAGGACAGGCCCAGAACATATGGATATAGGTGCTATCAGGAGAATGACATTGCGGGCAACTCGGGGCCCTCTGTGGGTATATTCTATGCAGTCTGAGGCGTGAAGTATACCCTGTGTAGGAACTTGGCTTATATTAATTTATCCCTAGAAGATATCACTATCTTAGAACTGTCTTCAAAGCACTCCTCCCATGTATCTCTATCCAAATTTGGGACCTCTGCCCTCCATTTTTCCCACAGTGCAATCATTTTGGGTGAGTCTTTTCTAAGAAGGGTCAGATACAATGCAGAAAGAGGTTTGACTAGAGTTTCTTGCACTAGTAGATCCTCAATTACATCTGCCTAGAGGTCGGGTGGCGCTGGGTACTGTGCCCGGAATGCATGGTGTAGCTGATAGTAACGGAACAGCATCCACCCAGGGAGGTCATGTCTTCTAGCAAGTTCCCTAAAGGGTAGAAGGGATCCACCCGAGACAATATCCTTCAATAGTTTAATACCATATCGGGCCCATATCAGGGATTGTCCGAAAATGTGGGAGAGACGGGTTCCCCCATAGCGGGCAGAAGGGGGGCCACCGGTTGGGAGACATAAACCGCTTCCTAGCCAGGCCCCATACCCTCAGGGTGGCCCTAGTGGGAGTCGGCAAGGAAGGGTATGCCGAGGCTCCCTGATAGACCAGGTTGCCCAATTCTCACAGATCCCACAATAGCTGCCTCTAGACAGACCGCAGCATTGGCCCGAGACTGCTCAAACCACCACCTAACTGTGACCAACATTGCCGCCCAGTAGTACACCAACAGGTTAGGCAAGGCCAGTCCGCCACAGCTAACAGGGAGCTGGAGAGTCGATCTGGCCAGCCGAGGGGAGGACCCCCGCCACAGAAAGGAGCCAATGCAACCGTCCAAGTCCTTAAAAAAGGCCTGGGATATCCACGTAGGGCAGTTGCTGAAAATTTAATTGAACTTGGGAAGGTAGATTATCTTTATATTAAATTCGCCCTAGGAGGTTAAGAGGCAGATTAGCCCACCGAGAGCAATGATCTTTAAGGCGTGCAACTATGGGCTGGAGGTTAAGGCGTTGAAAGGATTGAGGATCTCATGCAACCCTAATTCCTAGATACGTGTGAATTCATCCACCCACCGTAACGCGGTCTGAGACGCAGAGTCTCTGGCCTGCGCATCCAAAGGGAACAAGACAGACTTAGTCCAATTGATACGAATTCCAGAGAACCGTCCAAATTCATTGAAAGCCTCAAGGGCAGCCTGCAGTGAAGAGCTGGCATCATGCAGATACAACAGGGTGTCATCCGCATACAGTGATATTTTCTCCTCCAGAGGGCCAACCCGGAGCCCCACAATGCTGCTTGATTCTCTGACCAAGACTGCCAATGGCTCCAAGGCCAGTGCAAATAAACTGGGGGATAAAGGGCACCCCTACCGGATCCCCCTCTGGAGGAGAAAAACATCCGAAAGAGTGTCATTCACCCTAATCCGTGCCCTAGGGGCCTTGTATAACAACACCAGCCAGTGAAGAAACTTAGGCCCCACTCCAAATTTCCGCAACACCGCCCATAAGTACTCCCATCCCCACTCCCACGGAGTCAAAAGCCTTCTCCGCGTCCAGAGAGGCTATGACTCTCGTACCCCCGTTGCTATGGGAGGCATCTAAATTCAAGAACAACCGGCGAATGTTAATATCCGTACCCTTCCCCGGCATGAACCCGGTCTGATCCACATGAATGAGGTCCTCTATTATTCTACCAAGTAGAAGTGCCAATATTTTTGCTAGCAACTTGGCATCAGCATTAATTAGGGAAATAGGCGGCACACTCTTCAGGGTCCTTACCAAGTTTGGGCACCAAAACAATCGCTTCAGACAACGACTCTGGCAAGGAACCTAGTTCAAAGACTTGCTGCAGTAACGAGGTAAACCTAGGGGCTAGAAATTCCTGATATAGCGAATAAAATTCAATGGGAATGCCATCCGGTCCCGGGGCCTTTCCCAACTGCATGGATCCCAGGGCCTCTTGTACCTCAAGAGAAATGTCCTTATCTAGTTCCACACGCTTCTCCACCTCCAAAGAGGCGAGCAAGGCTCGATCAAGATAGTGGAGAAATTCAGAATTGTCAAAAGGTCGCCCTAGAGGAGTACAGAGTCTGGTAGAAGTCGAGGAACCTTGCACTGATGTCCGCTGGAGCCATCAGCAGACGGCCATCCCGGTCTCTTAGCCTACCAAGGTGGGTCGCAGTATGTTGTCCCTTGGCAAGCCAGGCCAACAGCCTACCGTTCTTGTCCCCAAATTCAAATACCCTCTGGGCGCTATCAAGCATAGATTTCCTAGCGAGTTCCACCCTAAGTAAGGACAATTCCCTTAGGGTATCCTGCCAGGGCACATAGTTAGCCTGAGCAGGAGACCGCACATATTCCGCCTCCCTCAGCCTCGCCCGTTCCTCCAACTGCCTTAGAGACTGCGCAGATTGCCTTTTTTTTTTAACAGCTATATAGGTCATTTATTCACCTTTAAGCCATGATTTAAAAGGTGTCCCACACCACCAGAGGTCCAGTGGAGTCCGCATTATTATTCCAAAAGGTACATAGGGCTTCCGGTAGCTCCTCCTGTATGTCAGGGTCCATAATCCAGTACTTGGACAACCTCCATAGCCTTTTGCCCTCCCCATGACAGAGCCTGATTGTGACAGATACCGGGGCAAGATCCAAGATTCCTCGCGAGAGGATCTCAGCAGGGATCACCCTCCGCACCAAGGCGGAGGAGGCAAAAACCAGATCTATGCGGGACATGGTCCGGTAAGTAGTAGAAAGGCAAGTATATTCCCTATCAGAGGGATGGAGATGACGCCAAACATCCGTCATGTGGAAGGCAGAAGCCCAGTCGGAGAGACCACGCTGCTGGGGACCAGAGGCGTGTAACCTGTCCAGCTCTCTAGAGGGCACCATATTAAAGTCCCCTGTAAATAAAACATTTTCAGTATTGTACATTGTAACATGTTGCATCAGTACATGGAGCACATCTACATTGGCCGGGGGGGCAGGTAAACACCCACTATCACAAAAGGGATCTCTGAAATCAGGGCATGTAGGAGCACGTACCTGCCCCCCGGGTCAAGTTTAACAACTAAAAGCTGAAAGGGTAAGGATCTGTGCACCAGAACACTAACCCCCCTGGCATAATTAGAATAAGGTGCATGGTAATAAGCACCGACCCAGGCTCGCTTCAGACTAAGAACGCGGGAGCCCACAAGATGTGTCTCCTGAAGAATACACACCTGTGGACGGAGTTTCCATAGATAATTGAGCACTAGGGAGCGCTTAACAGCAGAGTTGAGACCCCGCACATTCCATGACACTACCAGGCACTTAGACATGACAAAGGTACATCGATAAAAGTAAGTAGACTCAGGAGCGGTGTCATCCGGAGCCAGTACTGCAGGGATGAGCAGCTCAGAGTCATGGACATAATATGACCACACAGCCCAACATACTTATGAGCAACACCACTTTTAAAAATTATACAGGCATTAGTAAGCATTCTCAGTAAAAGACCAACAGTAACTCTGGAACAAATATTTAACATGAACAACCAACCATAGTTAGCAAGTGCCAACCCTCCCCTCCCCCCACCCCGTGCACCTCGGAACAGTGAGGAGCACTTGAGTCCCAAAAAACCCATAGTCCCAAGACTATAAAACGGTTAGGTTGGGGTCGTGCAACCGGAGCAGCACATTACAACACCAAGAACAGGGAATCTAGATGTGTGTATGTGTAGCAAGTCTCATCCCTGAGCTGTTGGAGTAACATGAACGGATGAAAAGAGAGTTCTGCCATTCACCTGGCTGAGCAGGGACACATTCTTTAGAGTCTGCTGCAAAAAAAAAACAAAAAAAAAAAAAACAGCATTCTTAAAACCAGAGGCCAGGACTAGGGTTTAGTAAGGATCACAGTAGAAAGCATTTATCTGTGAATAGTAGTGACAGACTAGTGTCACCTGGGACATCCCAGAGGGGGCTCGGGCAGCAACTGTGAGGGATCAAGGTAATTTATCCCATCCTGGATGACCCCAAAAAAAGGAAAAATCACAACAGTGCGTGGGGTCAGGAAAGGCATCAAACAGGGACACAGCAATGCTCACCTGGATCCCGAGGTACAGAACAGCCAAGGACTTCCAGACAGCACAAAGTAAGCAGCGCCGTCCTATGGGGGTAAAGCTTCCAACCAGGCGGATGCATCCTTGGGGTTGGTGAAAAACCGAACCGCCTCACCGTCCACCACCCAGGGCTTCGCAGGTAACAAGATGCTGTACTTTATGCCTCTCCTCCGCAGACCGGCCTTATCAGCATCAAAAGAGCGGCACTGTCTCTGGGTTTCCATAGTGTAGTCCGGGAAATTAGGAGTTTGACGTTTCGGAAAGGCAGCTCACCTGCAGTATGAGAGGCCCTGAGCAGTTCATCCCTGTCGCAAAAATTGAGCAGCCGGAGGATGAAGGTGCGGGGTGGGGCCCCCTCCGGCCCAGGCCTGGGCGGTACACGGTGTGCCCTCTCGACAGCAAAGTATGGGGAGAATTGAGCGGAAGGTAACAAGGAGCGCAGCAGGTCTTCCGTAAATAGAGCCGGCGATCCCCCCCCCCCCTCAACTCCCTCAGGGAGACCCACGATCCTGAGGTTGTTCCGCCGGCTCCTATTCTTGGCGTCCTCCACTCTGTATTCAAGGGCTATGACTTTCATCTGAAGGGTTCGGATAGAGGCAGCATGGTCTGTGACTGTACCTTCCACCGTTCACACAAGCCGCTCAGCTTCCGACACCCGGGATCGAATTTTATCCAGGTCTTGCCGTATTGGACCCACATCTAGCTGAACCTCTTCAATCTTAGATGCCAGGGTGGTCTGGCATGCGGTAATAGCAGTCTGACAGGAGGTGATAGCCGCCATGATCTCCGGTAATCCCGGGGGTGCTGATGCAGAGTCCGCCCCGTGGTCTATTTGCGACGCCATATTGCTATGGCGCGCAGGGGATCTCAAAGAGCAGGAGACCGGGCTAAGTTCTTCCGGGATATTCGGGGGAAATTTCAGCTTTTTACCCCTCTTTTGAATGCCAGGAGTTTTGGAAGGCATTCTTGAGGTGCGGATGAAATTTCAGGGGACACTCCAGGAGAGCTCAGGGAACACGTCCACTCAGTCCGCCATGCCGGCCACGCCCCCCTGTTGCACATTTTTTGATCCTATCCACGTATCATAGCTTTCTGGATACAGGTTAAGCACTGGATACACGAACAAATATTCATATGTTGGAGAACGCTGTGGCATTCCTCCTCCATTTAACACCTATGTCAATGAAACAATATAAATTGAACACAGCAAAAGCTTTTATTGCATTGAACTGGAGGCAGTGTACTCTTCGATCAGCTTATAGTTTGCAAAATTTATTTAGTCGAGTGACAATCACAGCAAAACTGCACCACATTTTAGGTGCCATTGAAAATAAGGGCAGCTGAACCTGTGTTTTGCAGAATATGCCTGACAACACCTTGACATCCCTCACTAGGCTTTTTTGTAGCATTGGCACAGTAAAGGCTTCTTTCTGGCAACTTGATCACACAGATCATTTGTGTACAAGCATCATTGTATTGTGTGTAGGGCTGGGGGAAAAAAAAAATCGATTTAAATCTTGAATCGAGTTGAGAGGTCAAATCGATTCCGGCTCTGTTTGGAACTCCGGCCAGCCGGCAGACGTGCCAGCCGGTCGCTCGGGTCCCCTGGTGGGACAGGAGACCTAGGTAGAACGGCGGGAGGTCCCCTCCTGCTCCTTGTGATAGCGGCCCTGCGGCTGCTGAGCCGCATTGGTTGTTATCATCAGAAAATTGACCGTCAGCTCTAAAAAAAATAAATAAATAAAAAAACGGTACCGGGTGAAGCCTGCAGTTGCAGGCATCACCCCGGTACAACCGCTTCCTTAAAATGACGTACAGGTACGTTGTTTTGGGGGAAGTGGTTAAAAACAACCACACCGTCTTTTTCCAGAGCAGCTTATATTTCTCCTGAGGTTACCAGTGGGTTTTTTCTTTGTATCCTGAACAACTCCTGTCGCAGTTGTGGATGCAATCTTTCTTGGTCTACCTGACCTTGGTTTAGCATCAAGAGATCCCTAAATTTTCCAATTCTTAATAAGTGATTGAACAGTAATTACTGGCAAATTTAAAGCTTTGGATATCATGTTATATCCTTTTCCATCTTTATAAAGTTTCATTAACTTGTTACAGTTCTTTTCTGCTCTCCATGGGTCAGTATCTAGCCTGCTCAGTGCATCCATGTGAGAGCTAACAAACTCATTGATAATTTATACACAGACACTAACTGCAATTTAAAAAGCCACAGAATGTGGGAAAATAGGATTTTTTATAACAGCTTACCTGTAAAATCCTTTTATTTTGATGTACATCACGGGACACAGAGCCACAGTAATAACTGATGGGTTATAGGGTATCACTAGGTGACTGGACACTGGCACCCCCTAACCAGGAAGTTCAACCCCCTATATAATCCCTCCCCCTACAGGGATACCTCAGTTTTGTAGCAAAGCAATATAAAAGTGTATTAGAAGAGGGGTGGGACCTCTGTGTCCCGTGATGTACATCAAAAGAAAAGGATTTTACAGGTAAGCTGTAATAAAAAATCCTATTTTCTTTTCTCGTACATCACGGGACACAGAGCCACAGTAATAACTGATGGGATGTCCCAGAGCAATGCTATCTAAGGGGAGGGGAACCACAACCAAGTAGGGTGCAATCAGACCTGAGGACCCTGTACCGCTGCCTTCAGCACACTACGCCCAAAGGCGATATCCTCATGCCTTCCCACGCCCACCTGATAAAATCTGGAGAATGTATGGACTGAAGACCAGGTTGTGGCCTTGCAGATTTGAGCCATAGAGGCCCGGTGATGCACTGCCCAAGAAGCACCAATAGCCCTTGTGGAATGTGCCTTGATCTGAAACGGAGGAATCTTCTGTTTCAAACCGTAAGCTTGAATAATCATTTGTCGAATCCATTTAGAAATGGTAGCTTTTGACGCTGCCTGTCCTCTATTGGGACCCTCTGGCAGCACAAACAAAACATCAGTTTTGCGCATTTGAGCAGTTGTTTCCAGATAGGCCTTGACTGCTCTTACTACATCCAAAGAATGTATTGACCTTTCTTCCGAAGAACAGGGATCTGGAAAAAAAGGAAGGCAGAACAATATCTTGGTTTAGATGAAAATCTGAAAACCACCTTCGGTAAAAAACTAGGATGAGGGCGCAATACCACTCTATCCTTGTGTACAATCAAATAAGGCTCTTTACAGGAAAGAGCTGCTAATTCTGATACTCTTCTAGCAGAAGAAATGGCTACCAGAGAAATTAACTTTCTTGTCAACAAGACCAAAGGAATCTGATGTATTGAAACATTACTGATAAGGCCGAGACCTGGCCCTTGATGGTACTCAAGGCCAGCTTCATCTTTAATCCCAATTGTAGAAAATCAAGAATTCTACTTATCACATACTTTCTGGGATGCCAACCCCTGGATTTACACCAGGATACACAAGCTTTCCAGACTCTATGATAAATTACCCTGGAAGCTGGCTTCCTTGCATTGATCAAGGTAGATATCACAGCAGCTGAAAGCCAACGATTCTTCAGAATGTGGCTCTCAATAGCCAAACCGTCAAATTTAGCGTTTGTGAGGCAGGATGGAACACTGGACCTTGAGACAACAGGTCTGGGCGTAACGGTAGGGTCCACGGGAAACCCACTGTCATCCTTACTATTTCTGCATACCAAGTCCTCCTGGGCTAGACGGGAGCTACCAGAAGTACCGACTTCCTTTCCTGCCTGACCCTGCGAAGAAGTCGCGGCAGTAGCAGAATAGGCGGGAATGCATAAATCAGTGAGAACCGATGCCACGGAATCACCAACGCATCCGTCCCGTATGCAAGAGGATCCTTTGTCCTTGCTACAAATCTGTCTATCTTTTTGTTGAATCTGGATGCAAAGTGATCTACATCTGGGACTCCCCATCTTTGGCATATGGCCCAAAAGACGTCGGGATGTAGAGACCATTCCCCTGGGAGTAACAGCTGGCGACTTAAATAGTCCGCCTGCCAGTTCTCTATCCCTGGAATGAAAACTGCCGATATGCATGGCACCTGCTTCTCTGCCCAGACTAAGATCTGGTTCACCTCTCTTTGAGCAGCTCGGCTCCTGGTGCCTCCCTGATGATTGATATAAGCCACTGCTGTGGCATTGTCGGACTGGATCCTGACTGGGCAACCCTGTAGCCTGAGAGTCCAGGCTTTTAGGGCTAGATTTACCGCACGGATCTCCAGAATATTGATGGGTAAGGTCCTCTTGGTTTTGGACCATACCCCCTGGACCGCAGACTGTTCCAGAACTGCTCCCCAACCTGAAAGACTGGCATCCGTCGTTACCACCGTCCAAGTAACCGGTAGAAAGGATTTCCCCTTCTGCAGGTTTTCGGGTATTAACCACCAGTTGAGGCTCTGACGCACAGCATGAGACAGGTGCATTGGAAAGTCTAATGCCTGAACCTTCTTGTTCCAGGCCGACACGATACTGTGTTGCAGCAGTCTTGAATGAAACTGAGCATAGGGAACTGCTTCGAATGCAGACACCATCTTTCCTAGTAGCCTCATACAAAGGCGGACAGAAGGGCCCTTCTTGGTCCTGACTACCAGAATCAGCTCCCTTAGAGCAGTGATCTTTGCCTGAGGTAGAAATACTTTCTCCTGGCTTGTATCTATGATCAGACCCAAATACTCCAGTCTTCTTACTGGTTTTAGGAAAGATTTTTCTAGGTTGAGAATCCAAGGTGTTCCAGATACTTGACTGTGGTCCTCAAGTTCCCGTTCAAAGAGGCTACCGACAGGTCTATCAAGAGCAGGTCGTCTAGGTATGCTATGAGTTATACCTTGAGCCCTTAATCTGGCCAGAGGAGGAGCCAAGATCTTTGTAAACACTTGAGGTGCAGTGGCTATCCCGAAAGGCAGAGCCACAAACTGGAAATGGCGCCCTCCTATCTCGAAGCGCAGGAACTTCTGATGAGCAGGAAAAATGGGCACATGCAGATATGCATCTCTGATGTCTATCTATGCCAGAAATTCTCCTCCCTGCAGGATGGAGACTACTGTCTGAATTGATTCCATGCGGAAGGACCGAATCCTTAGGAATCGATTCAGATCCCTTAGATCCACAATGGGTCTGGCTTTTGGACCGTAAAAAGATTGGAATAGAAGCCCAATCCTTGATCCTTCGTGGGAACCACCATAATGACCTCTTGCGACAAAAGCCGCTCTAACGCTAGAAGGAGCGACTGCTTTTTCTCTGGATCCCTGGGAACATTTGATCTGAGGAAACAAGGAAGGGAAAATTCTTGGAACTCCAGTTTGTAACCTAAGGTTACCGTGGAGATTACCCATCTGTCCTGGAAGTCCTCCTGCCAGAGTCTTGAGAACTGTAGCAGTCTTCCCCCCACTTGAGTGAGCGGGGGCGCCCCCTCATAAAGAGGCATTAGAGTCCTGTCTAGTAGACTTCTTCCCCCAGGATTTCTTTTGTCCCTGGGGTTGACTCTTGTTTCTTGACCCAGACGGAGGAGGCCGTCGCGACTGCCTGGAGGCCAACGCCCCAGGCACGGGGAAAGAGTCCGTTTGAAAGAGGGACACTTACTCTTTCTCTTAACAGGTAAAAGAGTGCTTTTCCCACTAGAGATTGGATATAGTTATCCAAGTCTTCTCCAAACAGCCTTGCACCCCGAAATGGAAACCCAGCCGGGAGCTTCTTACATGGTGCTTCAGCTGATCAATTTTTTAACCATAAGATTCTACGCATATGCACCAACCCAAGTGAAAGACGAGAGGTTTGCATGATAAAATCTCTGATGGCGTCAACAGCAAAACATAAGGCCGCTGGAAGGTTAGCCAACCCCTGGGCCTGCGGTTCAGGTAAAACTTTGATGACCTGCTTAGTATTGACAGACTCCAATCGCTGCTACTGCAGGTTGAGCTACTGAACCAGCTAAGGCGAAAACATCCTTCAACAGGGATTCCATCTTTTTATCCACAGGATCCCTGAGCATCTGAGCATTGTCTACAGGACAAGTCAGACTTTTATTTACGGAGGAAATGGTAGCATCAACGGCCGGTATTCCCCACATCTTAATAAACTTTTCTTCCATAGGATAAAGTGTTGAAAACTTTTTCGGTGGAAAAAAACGTTTATCTGGGTGATCCCACTCAGAATAAAAGGAGCTTTTCAAGTAAATTATGAACAGGAAAAGCATGTGCTGTTTGAGGAGGCTTCAGTGACCCCAAAGAAGAAGAGGATTCTTTAACTGATTCAGATATGGGCAACTTAAATGTGGAGCGGACCAATCCAGCAAGGATCTGCACTAAGACTTTCTCATCCTGAGAAGCTGAAGAGGGCCCTTCACCACCTGATTCCTTAGAAGAGGAATCATCCGTCCCATCCCGATCCTCTGAAAGGGATTCTTCTCCCCTATACCAGAGCTCCTCTGCCTGAGGATCCTGGGTAGCAGAGGAAGGCCTAGTGCGTTTTCCTCCACTGAGTGAAGATGTGATCACGGCCATTAATCTTTCCTCTAAACCAGGGGTCTCAAACTGGCGGCCCTCCAGCTGTTGCAAAACTACAAGTCCCATGAGGCATTGCAATGCTGACAGTTACAAGCATGACTCCCACAGGCAAAGGCATGATGGGACTTGTAGTTTTGCAACAGCTGGAGGGCCGCCAGTTTGAGACCCCTGCTCTAAACCATTAATGGTTGAGGAAAAAACCTCCTGTGTAATGTATACAGGGGCTGAAGTGCCAGAAGCAGGTGTAGCCCCTGACCCCAACGGCTCTCCCTGACTAGCCGTCCCTGGCCCCTCAGGGGGGAGGATGCTGCAGACAGGGGGCCCTCAGAACCCAAAGGAGATCCCCTAGAGCCTCTGGTTCTTGGGTTATTTGAACCTCTTCTACCCATAGTGCAAAGCAACAAGGTGGAGGTATCACAAAATGAACACTGACTGCTGAGCGATGTAGTCTTAGCAACAGCCCTGCTACCAATGCCCAGTCTAGTGTTTCCTTAGTAAATGCTGCCTAGGGGAATGTCTGTGTCCCACCTTACATGCGACAGTCAGCTCTATGTCCCTCCATAGGCTGTGTGCACCTATAAAGTGTGCCATTTATAGCCTTGCAGCTGGCAATGTGGGTGTCTGAGCACACTGAACGCCGCGCTGATGCTCCGCCCCCCCTCGCTTTTCAAACAAACGTGCGCTTCCCGCGCGAGCCGACCCTCGGGGACAAGCGTGGAGGAAAGGCTAGGGGTGGGGAAGGAAGGAGAGAGGCCGGCAGTGATGGGGCCTGCACGTGGCAATGGCGGCGGCGGCAGTGATAGTGCGGTATACTACCGCCTCACAGACCACCTGTGGCCTCCCCCTATTCTGGAGGGAATATCCAGAGGAGAACCCCCCATCCCATCCTACCTGGAGCTCGGCTGGAGGAGCTGTGCAGAGTGAACATCGAGACAGACAATCCAGCATGAGAAGGTATGTGCTCTTGGCAGCCCCCGGTGGCCACAATAGGCATAGCATGTATTTACTTAAAGGTGAAACCTACTAGAATTAATAAATTCTGTGGAATCTCCCTTACCTTATCCAGCCGCAGGGTTCTGATATACAGACCCAATCTTCACCTCTCACAGTGGGCTCCGTTTAGAAAACCTTCAGAGACTGGGGCCCCCTACGGATAGGGGGATCCGCAGTTCTGGGCCTGTAAAGCACCCGGCCAGAAATAAGGCTAGAAAAAACATTTTCTGAAATGCGGGGTCCAGCTCTCTAAAAAGAGGAAGCGTTACAGGTAAAACCTCGTTTCTTCGGACACGAGGCCCGGGTACCATCCAATTCGGCCTAGAAAGGACACTTTGAAATGGATCCGGTTCGCCTGGCTTGCCCCAGTATAGGATATAGGATATTCCCTTTGGAGCTCAACACAGGACATCTTTACACGTCCAACACTGGCTAAAAAACTGAGGTATCCCTGTAGGGGGAGGGATTATATAGGGGGTTGAACTTCCTGGTTAGGATGTGCCAGTGTCCAATCACCTAGTGATAACCCATCAGTTATTACTGTGGCTCTGTGTCCCGTGATGTACGGGAAAGAAATTAACTTTTAAAATTGTTGTTAAGGCAGAAGGTTTTCTAGCAGCCCCCCTAATACTTACCTGTGCCCCATCTCGATCTAGCGATGTGCAGGGACTCTCTCTCCTGATTGGCTCAGACACAGCAGCGGCGCCATTGGCTCCCGCTGCTATCAAAGTCAGTTAGCCAATGAGGGGGGGGGCCAAACCACGGCTCCGTGTCTGAATGGACACACACAGCTGCGGCTCGGATGCGCCCATAGCAAGATGCTTGCTGTGGGGGCACTCGACAAGAGGGAGGGGCCAGGAGCACCGGTGAGGAACCAGAGAAGAGGAGGATCTGGGCTGCTCTGTGTAAAATCAACTGCACAGAGGAGGTAAGTATGACAGGTTTGTTATTTATATAAAAAAAAAGACTTTGGTATCAGTTTAAATGCAGTGTCATCTTGTGTGTCTGTACCAAGGCCAAACATTCCAGGGTATGGAAACTTTTGATCAGGGCCATTTGGGTGATTTCTGTTATCAATCTGATTTTAAAAAGAGCCAAACAACATGTGATAATAAAGGGCTTTGTATGATCACTATCCTTAAATATTTTTTTTTTTAGCATGATCAGTCATATTTCAATATTTTTGCTAAAATTTCACGATTTCTGCCAGGGTATGCAAACTTTTGAGCACAACATACAGGGATATGTAATGTAATACTGACACATAATCACACACATAGGTTGGACTTGATGGGCTTGTGTCTTTTTTCAACCTCACCTACTATGTAACTATGTAACTATGTAACTGTATATTCCACCTAATTGTTTATATACAGCTTCATCCGGAAAAAAAAACACCACCACCAATACAGAATATAAAATAAATTGGTGAAAAATAAAATAAATACCGTATATACTCGAGTATAAGTCGAGTTTTTCAGCACATTTTTTTGTGCTGAAAGTGCCTCCCTCGACTTATACTGGAGTCAAGCACTTTTCTGCAGCAAAAAATTTCATTTTCCGAACCGATTTTGGGGCCCCGTATCTCAGGGTCACTTTGTGCTAGGAACCCCAAATTTGGTGTGCAAACCCAGTGGGGTTCCTAGCACTAAGTGGCCCCGAGATACGGGGCCTCAAAATCCGTTCGGAAAATGTCATTCTCTGCTGCAGAAAAGTGCTTGACATTTTCTGAACAGATTTTGGGGCCACGTATCTCAGGGCCAATAGGTGCTAGGAACCCTAACTTTGGATATTTTATGGTGCTAGTTCCACTGAGTTTGCACACCAAATTTGGGGTTCCTAGCACTAAGTGGCCCCGAGATACGGGGCCCCAAAGTTGGTCAACTGTGTCCATCTGCAGCAATGTCATTTCGGGACCATTTGGGTTCAGAGACCCCAAATTTTGGCTGCAGCTAGGGGGCATCTAGGAACCCTTAACTACCGAGTTTGAAGTTCGGGGGACCTATGGCTGCAAATGGGCACAGTAAGGCATTTCTCACCCTCGTCTTATACTCGGGTCACTAAGTTTTTCCCATTTTTTTGTGGTAAATTAGGGCCTCGACTTATACTCGGAACGACTTATACTCGAGTATATACAGTAAGTCCTCCAAATGTCCACTACAAGTGAATAGATTTGTTATCCAGTTCAAGCACTACTGTACTTTATGACTGCATATACCTACCTCTCCAGTACCATAAGGCCAAATAACTTCATTGAGCAGAAGTGAATTAGGGTAGATATCCCGTAAACATTTTGTGACGAACGTTCCCATGCCTGACCCAGTGCCACCAGCCATACTCATTATGTTGAAGAAACCACCCAATCGATCACATTTTTCTACTTGCTTTCTAACCAAGTCCATAACAAGATCTTGATATTTAGGGCCATGTACACTGTAGCTACAAAAACAATGGAAGAAACACACAAATGTAAGCAGTATAAAAATAAAAAATAAAAAAACATAAAAAACAGTTGCTAAAACATACCTGTTCTAAATATTTTGTTATGGTGACTATTTATACACAATTATAAAATCTATACAAACGGGAACAATATATTCTTTATGAAATATTTAGAAGCACAAAAGGAAAAAAGGAAGCATAAAGAAAATTGACAAAAGAAAAAACAGAAGATAATCAAATATAAATAATCCAATACAATCCCAAAAAGAAGCAGCGCCTTGAGGCTTGATTCACACTAATGCGTCTTTTGAGGCATTTTGCAGAAATGCAGGGAATTTTTTTAACATGGGTTCCTATAGAACACATTCACATCAATGCATTTTTGTGCCTCTGCAGAGTCAGGGACTTTTTCTCCAGCAAAATGTAGCGTTTTGCATGTAATAGACTTCAATGGACCCACATCCAAAACGCAAGTACTGCGTTTTTATCGCGATTTTGCCAAAATTTGCCTTCTTACACTGTATTTAGCTGGTTGCTAAAGGAGAGAGCTGTGAAGCCGGCTGCCGCTTCCTTAACAACCGATGAGTCATCAGTTGTCATTGGGCTTCCCCACAGCGTGGGGAATGGATTTGGAGGGGACCCCCCCCCCCCCATGCCAAAATGTAAAAACAAAAATGCTGTGGGATCCCCCCAAAATCCATTCCAGACCCTTATCGGCAGGTCAGGAAAGGGAGGGGACGAGCGAGCTTCACCCCCCCCTCCTGAACCCCCCCACCCCAAAGCACCTTGCCCCCATGTAGATGGGGACAAGGGCCTCTTCACGACAACCCTTGCTCAGTGGTTGTCGGGGTCTGCGGGCGGGGGGGGGGGGGGGCTTGACGAAATCTGGAAGACAGATTCCGGCCCCCCCATGTAAATGGGTATCGGGTACATTCACCAAAAAATAGTAGTGTTGTGTGACAAAAGACAATTTTTGACAAGTCCTTTATTAAAAATGTCTTCTTCCCCCGCTTCTTCCTCCTCCGGGATTCTCCATCTTCTTCCTCCGGTCTTCTCCTTCTTTCTCCTGTCTTCTTTGTCCGGTGTTCTTCTTTCTCGGCCGCCGCTCCCGCCAACGATGACCTTCCTCTGATGCTGCATCCTGCTGATCTGTTTGGTGTGGCCAAATGACATCAGCCGGAGGCCCTGCCCCCTCGTGACTTCACTGCCTGGGGCATGATGGGTCTGTGACGTCGCGAGCAATGCTTGACATCGGCGAGGACGGATCAGCGGGATGCAGCATCGGTGGAGGGTCGTCGTTGACGGGAGCGGTGGTGGCGGAAGAAGAACACCGGACAAAGAAGACGGGAGAAAGAAGAGAAAGGAGAAGGAGAAAGAAGAAGACCAGAAGAAGCCCCGAGGAGGAAGAAGACAACATTTTTAATAAAAGGACTTGTTAAACTATCTATTGTCTTACTACACTACTATTTTGGTGAATGGGTAAGGGTATAATGTACCCGATACCCATTTACATGGGGAGGGCAGGATCTGGGGGCCCTCTTGTTAAAGGGGGCTTCCAGATTCCAATAAACCCCCTCCAGCACACCCCAAAAACCACCGGACAAGCGTTGTCGGGAAGAGGCCCTTGTCCTCATCAAAACTGGGGCAAGGTGCTCTGGGGGTAGGGCGGCACAGAGACCCCTCGCCCCAAAGCACCCACCCCCCCATGTTGAGGGCATGCGGTCTGGTATGGTTCAGGAGATTGGATGGGGGGCTTGCTCGTTCCCTCCCTTTTCCTGACCTGCTACATGCTCGGATAAGGATCTGGTATGTATTGGGGGGGGGGGGGGGCCCATGCCATCTTTTTTTTTTACATTTTGGCATGGGGAGGGGTCCCCTCCGAATCCATACTAGACCCAAGGGCCTGGTATGGACAATTTTTTTTTTAGCTGGAAATTCTTTGTTTTTACATTCAGCCGCCAGCGGGCAAGCCCGCTGACAGCTGATGACTCATCGGTTGTTAAGGACGCGGCAGCCTGCTTCCCGTCTCCCTGCTTAGCAACCAGCTATATACAGTGGAAAAAAAAAGCGCAAAATGCAAATCGCCGTAAAAACGCATGTCCAAAAACGCGGCAAGCACCGTAAAAAGCACTGCAGAAATGCTGAAAAAAGCAACATGCCTAGATGTGAATCGAGCCTTATGCCCCGTACACACGAGCGGAATGTCCGACAGAAAAAGTCTGACGGGAGCTTTTCATCGTATGTGTATGCCTCATCGGACTTTCTACATCGAAAATTCTGACGGACCTAGAAATAGAACATGTTCTAAATATTTCCGACGGAACCAATTCCTGTCGGGAAAACCGCTCGTCTGTATGCTGTTCCGACGGACCAAAAACGATGCATACTCTGAAGCAAGTACAAGACGGAAGCTATTGGTTATTAAACTTCCTTTTTCTAGTCCTGTCCTACGTGTTGTACGTCACTGCGTTCTTGACGGTCGGACTTTGGTGTGATCGTGTGTACGCAAGACAGTTTCAGCGGAATTCCGTCGGAAAAACCTTCAGAGTTTATTCCGACGGGAAAAACGGTCGTGTGTACAGGGCATTAGGGCTTATGTTGGCTGGTATTCTGGTCAAATGCTTCATTAGGGCACCCCAATATATTTTTGGTTAAATAAGCTGGCTGGAATTCAGCTTTATTTATGGTGGTTATGTACAGCATGAATTGGAAAAGACATTACATGAAATTCACCATACCCGTGAGCCCAGTTGTTCCCTGATCCTTGTTTCTGGGAAAACTGTGATTTGTCATTGTATGTCCATTTACCAGACCGGGCTGCTAATGCTAAAGTCTGAGTAATCACTTTGGGCTCCATGTCAAGAAGAACTGCTCGACTTACAAGTTCTGCAACACAAATCAAAATGGAGGTGTAGTAAAAGCAAGAAGTTTAATAGCATTAAAAAATCCATAAAATGGAAAACATACCTCCAGATTCAGTTTCTTCAAAGAATCTATCCTTGGAAACTGTCTGGTAATAGTCATTTTCTTTCTTGGAGCACAGTCCATTGCTACAGAAATCATTGCAGATGACATCAAACAATTCATAACCAATTTGGTTTCCACACTGGCCTAATTGTAATGTAATAAATGCCATATCTTTCACTTATCTGCAGCAGGAAAGTGAAACAAAAAAACAACTGAAACATGAAATGAAAAACACGGTTAGTACGTCACATCTTTTCCTATAATATACAAGCAGAAAAATTCTAAAATAATAGTTCTGAACCCCAAGCAGATATTAAAAAAAAACAAAATATCTGGAAAAATTCTAAAAAACAAAACAAAAAAACATTTGGATATTTTTTTTTTTTTCACTTACCTCTAAATGCCTGTTGCTAGGTGGTCCCTCGTAGTCTGCCTGTTCCTTTGCCTGGGCTGGTGACATCACTTCCCCCTCGGCACAGGAAGGGCTCCGCTCCCTCCCTCCTGTCAATCATCTGGGACCCATTACAGGTCCCAGGTGATTGAGCGGCCAATCACGGCGCGCGGCGCCGCTCGCGCATGCGCAGTGGGTGCCAGGCTGTGAAGCCACAGCCTGGCGCCCACAGTTGAAATGCCGGCGCCGACGAGCGGAGGGGGGGGACGAGCGGGGCTTCGATCCCCCGCATCGCTGGACCCAGGGACAGGTGAGTGTCCAATTAAAAGTCAGCAGCTGCAGTATTTGTAGCTGCTGACTTTTCATTTTTTTTTTTTTTTTTGACGGCCCCCCCTGGGTGGAACTCCTCTTTAAGAATTGCCACTTCATATAATTGTGAATTATTTTCAAAATAATTAAAATGCTTTTTTACATTCCCTTCATCCTTGTTTGCATACTGCATTAGTACCACTCGGTTCACTATCCAGCCACAGCAGCTTTTCACGGTCTCATAGGGATTTACTTACTAAAGCTTGAGAGTGCAAAATCAGGCTCACTTCTATATAGGAACCAATGAGCTTCTAACCTCAGCTTGTTCAATTAAGCTTTGGCAATAAAACTTGGAAGCGGATTGGTTTCTATGCAGAAGTGAGCCTGATTTTGCACTCTCCAGCTTTAGTAAATAAACCCCATAGAGCTTTAGTGGCTGCTAGCATTGGGGATGGACGGTGCTTGTACCTTCTGCCTGCACCAAAAATGCTAGGATCTCATGCACAGGGGCTAAACACCCAGTGTCCATGAGGCCTAAGGGCCCATTTACATTTGTGGTGCATAATGCACATGCACTGGGCCTCATTCATACAGGCTATTTGAGGTGCAAAATCAACACCTTCAACATAGGGGGTGGGTGCTTTGCGGGGGAGGGGGCTTACCCCCCAAAGCACCTTGACCCCATTTTATGGAGTAAAGGACCTCATCCCCACAACTGTGGCCGGTGGCTGTGGGGGTCTGTGGGCAGGGGGCTAATAGGAATCTGGAAGCCCCCTTTAAGAAGGAGGCCCCCAGATCCCACCCCATGTGAATGATTATCGGTTACCTATTTACCAAAAAAGTGTCACAAGGTAATAAATATACAGACCGTTTTTGACAACTCTTTTATTAAAAAAACAGTGTCCCACGATGTAAATACACCATCAATCATGCCGCCTGCCAGACCCAAAAAAAAAACAAAACAAAAAAAACAGACGCTCCCACTGTCGGTGAAGGCTTTTAACCACTTAAGCCCCAGACCATTTGGCTGCCCAAAGACCAGAGCACTTTTTGCGATTCGGCACTGCGTCGCTTTAACTGACAATTGCGCGGTCGTGCGACGTGGCTCTCAAACAAAATTGACGTCCTTTTTTTCCCCACAAATAGAGCTTTCTTTTGGTGGTATTTGATCACCTCTGCGATTTTTATTTTTTGCGCTATAAACAAAATAAGAGCGACAATTTTGAAAAAAACGCATTATTTTTTTACTTTTTGCTATAATAAATATCCCCAAAAATATATCAAAAAACATTTTTTTTGCTCAGTTTAGGCCGATAGGTATTCTTCTACATATTTTTGGTAAAAAAAAAAAAATAAAAATCGCAATAAGCTTTTATTGATTGGTTTGCGCAAAAAGTTATAGCGTTTACAAAATAGGGGATAGTTTTATGGCATTTTTATTAATAATTTTTTTTTACTAGTTTTGGCGGCGATCAGCGATTTTTATTGTGACTGCGACATTATGGCGGACACATCGGACATTTTGGGGACCATTATCATTTATACAGAAATCAGTGCTATAAAAATGCATTGATTCCTGTGTAAATGACACTGGCAGTGAAGGGGTTAACCACTAGGGGGCGGGGACGGGTTAAAACAGTACTAGGGAGGTGTTTCTAACTGTAGGGGGGTTGGGCTGTGTGTGTCAGTACACTGATCTCTGCTCCCGATGACAGGAAGCAGAGAGCGAGTGACACTGTCACTAGGTAGAACGGGGAGATGCTGTTTACATCAGCATCTCCCCGTTCCTGCTCTCCGTGAGACGATCGCGGGTATCCCCGCGGCAATCGAGTCTGCGGGACCCGCGACCCAACTCACGGAGCTCCCAGCCATCGCGCGCACGCAATGGCACGGCGGGGAATTCAAAAGGACGTACAGGTACGCCCTTTTGCCTAGCCGTGCCATTCTGCCGACGTAAATAGTTGTGCGCCGGTCGGGAAGCGGTTAATAAAAGATTTGTCAAAAACTGTGTGTTTGTTTTTATTACCTTGTGACACTTTTTTGGTGAGCGAGTAGGAGTATGATGTACCCGTTACCACAGAATACATTCTAGCCTAAATGTATGAATAAATTTGATTTTATTGGATTTCTTTTAAAACAGAAGAGTAGAAAATATTGTTTTTTTCCCCCAAAATTGTCGCTTATATCGCAAAAAAATAAAAAACCCAGTGGTGAACATATACCACCAAAAGAAAGCTCTATTTGTGTGAACAAAATGATAAAAATGTCATTTGGGTACAGTGTAGCATGACTGAGTGATTGTCCAGCCCAGGTTCACACTTGTACGAACACAGACATCGCATGTGATTCGCACCCGCATTGCGGTGCCGATCGCATGCGGTCTGTGCAATGCAAGTTTAGCCATACAGTTATATGGCTGAACTCGCATTGGATTCGCAGGTAAATAGTGCAGGGACTTTTTTTTTTTTATACCCACACTAGAATCGGATTGCATTGGTTGTTCTCACCCAGGCGATCTGATTACTGTGCGAGTTCACAGTTTGCACTGCGATCTGTGAACCGATCTGCGTGTGTCATTAACATTGTATTGACACCCACAGCGGTTCGCAGAGGGTAGTGTGAACTGCCTGCGGGAGAAATGCGATGCACGCATCGCACATATGTGAACCTAGGCTCAAAGTGCGAGAGCACGGAAAGCTGAAAATTGTTCTGGGAAGGAAGGAGGTGAAAGTGCCCGGTATTGAGTTTAGTTAAGGTGTGTGTCGTGGGACATTGCCCACTGGTTTATTAAGTAGGGCGATGCTTACATCTTTTGTAATATTAACCATCGTGACTGTAAATATAAACTGAGTGCACACTAATGCAAAAATGCCAAACTTTAGGGCAGGTCCACCAAATGTGCTGGAATGTACCTATCTGGCCACAACCCCTGAAACAGGAGGCTGAGGAGCCTGGATACATTTTCGAGAGGCGTCCTGGGACCAAATACCACTTTATATCCAGCTCCATTAAAGCGGAGTTCCACACAAAAATGGAACTTCCGCTTTTCGGATTCCTCCCCCCCTCCGGTGTCACATTTGGCACCTTTCAGGGGGGAGGGGGGTGCAGATACCTGTCTAAGACAGGTATTTTCACCCACTTCCGGCATAGACTCCCATGGGAGTCTATGCCTCTTCCCGTCCCGACCGCGCTGTCTGCTGGGAACACACAGCTCCCAGGAGAGAGCGGGGACCACTTGGGACGCGCAGCGCGACTCGCGCATGCGCAGTAGGGAACCGGGAAGTGAAGCCGCAACGCTTCACTTCCTGATTCCCTCACCTAGGATGGCGGCGGCAGCTGCCGAGAACCGAGCGGGTTCTCGGCGTCCCCTGCCGACATCGCTGGACCCCAGGACAGGTAAGTGGCCATGTATTAAAAGTCAGCAGCTGCAGTATTTGTAGCTGCTGGCTTTTAATATTTTTTTTTTTGGCGGTGTGGGTGAACCCCCGCTTTAAAAGCAATATTTAAAATGCCTTTATTGATTGGCATGCTCCATTTATGCCAGTCCTCTGTCTCAGGGGCCATGCCCAGATCCTTCTCTCACTACTTGTTTTGACTGCAAGGCAGGAAGGGAAATCGCCTCCATGGGACACAACTGGCAAAACACCTGGCAGGAGTTCATACCTCCCAACATTTTGAGATGGGAATGAGGGGCACCTACTAAGAAAACATATGGAGGCATACGACACGCCCCCTGCCACACCCCCTTAAAGGAGAATTAACCAAAAAAAAAAAAGGGTTAATTAAATCCACAAGGGCTTTATTTTTACCACTACTATTCCTTTTTATTGGCTTGTAAAATTTACAAAGCAGCATTTTGGAAGTTGGATGAAAGGTTTAGCACTGGGAAACACTTTTTGAAAGATAAAAAGTGCATTTTATATACAACTATATAGATCAGACCAAAATGAGGGACAAATGAGGACTGAGGGACTTTGCTCTAAATCAGGGACAGTTGGGATCTATGGGAGTTCTAACCCTCCCATACAACATAAAAACACAAGGTTTTGCCTTTAGTTCTACACTTGTTTTCTCACCAGTGCCCCCAGATGAACAAAACAGTCATGACGTCCGACACTCCAATAATGAGATCCCTTGGTAAATTCCTCAGCTGTATTTTCTTCTCTTTCCCCAGCCTCTAATAGGTTAAAACACCTTGCTGACCCCCTGTGCTTCCTGCTTCGGAGAACAGACGTTTAAACGGCCCGCCCCCCAACACTCAGCACTAGGGGGAAATCAGGTCTCCGTCTATGTCTCCATTTCCAGGGGCCATTTTGGTGGAGCCAACGCAGCCCTAAATGACATAATATAAAGCAGGGATATGCAGTTAGCGTTGCAAAACTACAAATCCCATCATGCCTCTGCCTCTGGGTGCCATGCTTGTGGCTGTCAGAGTCTTGCTGTGCCTCATGGAACTTGTAGTTCTGCAACAGCTGGCGGTCCGCTAATTGCATATCCCTGATATAAAGTATGCTTGCTATAGAAATTATAGTCCTGACTAATTGAAATGTAACGCTAAAAGCAACAGGAGAAACTGCTCTTTAGTCACCTGTTCCGCCGTACCGTTTTATTTCTAATATTTAGGGAAATGTGAATTCGCTAGGTGCCACCTTGTGCTCACGAAGTATTCCAGCTGTGGAATTGTCTTTCCTTGTGAGAACAGCTAGTAAGGTTAGCGGCGAAGTCAACCGCGCATGCGTTCCATCTGCCTCCACCTCCCCTCTATCGTGGCCTTCCCTGATCCGTGCGCGCGCGTCCTGTGAAGGGAGCGCGTACGCAGAGGACCTGGGAAGTAGCGACGTGCGGAGGCGCCGCCGCGTTACAACGTCCGGTGATGGCGGCCCGTGTGTAGGACTCCATGAGGCGGGGAAACGGAGCACCGTATCGCGGTGGGGGGAAACCGAGAACGTCCGAGGCCATGGCGGGCGTGTTTGACATAGACCTGGACCAGCCAGAGGACGTCATTTCGGATGACGAGTTGGAGGACGGGGTGAGTAGGGGGCCTATAGAAGGGGGAACAGGCCTTGAGGCGGGAGGGGGAGCAGTGAGCTGGGTACCTGCATATTGTCTTCGTGGGATTTGCTTTGAGGCTCGGGGCCGTAATGAGGGACGTCAGCAAATCTACGTCACCTCTGTACAAGTTACACAAGTTTATCGCTTAGGATGGAAGTACGGTGTAGGGCTGTGTGCGGGTCTTCTGCAGGAAGTGGAACGAACGCTCACCATACACGCTACGATCTGACCATACAATCTTTCTACAGTCATTTAAAGATATACCAAAGCTATCTCCTACCAGTGTCTAACCAATCAAGCTGGATCCAGGCAGGCAATTTAATTTATTTTGCACTATATAGTTCTTAGTCAGATTGTAATGTGTGTTGTGAGCGTTTACACTGCAACACTGTGCGAGAAACCTGCATTTTCGGTGTTCTATTGAATAGTGCCCCCCCCCGTTGAAAAAAATGCCTTCAATGGATCTGCGCATGTGCAATACGGAACGTCACTCCAGCTGATATGTTGATCAGCTGGCAGGACCTGAACATAGCGCATGCACAGATCGTCCGTGGCATTATCCGATGCCGAGGGAGAACGTAATTGTCATATTATGCCCCTCTTCTGCGGGGCGTTTTGTGTGTGTGTGTGTTACAATACGGCTTTAGACACAGGCAAAATCCGCCGTTCAACACACTGAAGCCGCCCTGCAACACACACAAAACACGCCCCACAGTAGCGAGCCATAATCTGATAATTACATTCTGCCTCCGCTGTTTGCATAGCATCAGAAAATGCCACGGACGATTTGTGCATTCGCTATGTTCAGGTCCTGCCAGCTGATCAACATAATGGCTGAAGTGACATTCCGTACTGCGCATACGCAGACCCATCAGAGGCATTTTTCTATTTGATAGAACACCGGAAACATGTTCAAAACACACTAGGTTACAGATTGTGGGTGTCAGTGTATTCCTAATGTTACCTGAAATAAAGATCACAAATGCAGTGCATGCACTACATGTGTGATCCAGTATGATTTCAGCCCATTCAGGTGTAAACTGTTCTAAAGGTTTAAGGTTTTTTTACCTTTACACATTCTGTGCAAAAAAACCTGCGTGCAGCGGCCTCCAATCCAGCGATGTTCACGATAGCCTTGACCGTCCCTGGGCTCTCCCTCCTCATTGGCTTAGGGGGGGGGGGGGGCAAGCTGCGGCTTTGTGTGTCTTATGGACGCATAAAGCAGCAGCCCGCAGGGCAGGCGTCTTTCTCTGGGGGCACTGCTCGAGGAGGAGCAGGAGTGCCGGAGAGGATCGGAGCTGCTCTATGCAAAACCACGTATAAGATGTTTGGTATTTTAATAAAAAGTAAAAAAGAAACAATGCTTTAAGGGCCAGTTCACGCCACATGCAGTTCAGTGTGTTTTTTTTTTCTGCATCAAAAACGTATAGAGAGTAGGTAATATGGTTTTCAATGGCATAGTTCACACCAGTGCTTGCGGTTCCAATGCGTTCCAGAAAAAAAAGTAAAACATGCTGCATTTTTCCTGCACTGTAACGATGTAAAACGCACTGGAACACACGTCTTTTTTTTAAATTAAGAAAACGGGGGAAAAAATGCACTGGACTGCATCAAAAATGCACATGGAGAAAAGCACCTTGAATGCATACGGACTGCGTTTCTATGGTGCAAACTGGTCCTAAGGCCACTTTAACCTCTTCTATACCGGGCCAATTATGGCATTCCTCTCCTCAATGTAAAAATCATAATTTTATTGCTACAAAATTAGTCAGAACCCCGAAACATATGTATTTTTTTAGAAAAGACCCTAGAGAATAAAATGGGAATTGTTGCGATTTGTCACATGGTATTTGTACAGCAGTTTTTCAAACAATTTTTTTGGAAAAAATACACTTTAAGAAAACGAACAAAACACAATATTTACTCCAATTTTTTCTTTGTATAATGTGAAAGATGTTACGCTGCGTAAATAGATACGGAACATATGTCACTCTTTAAAATTGTGCACACTCTTGAAATGGCGCACAACTTCGGTACTTAAAGTGTTTGTTAACCCCAAAAAATACAGATCCTGGTCCTTTAAAGCAGATTAAACAGCCCAGTGATTATTATGCTGTGTAATCTGCCCCCCCTCTAAACTGTAAAAAAAAAAAACCTCCCTGAATCTGCCACTTCCTGTGTGCCCTCTCCAAACTGACCACGTTAACAAGGGCTGAAACAACTAAAATTGTCACTTAGAGGCTGGAATACAACACTGTGTAAATCCTTTCTAAAAATGAGCCGTGTAAATGGCTATTTAGAGCAGTCTTCAGGCCGGTCACGTGACTCACGGCCGCTTTACAGCTCTGAGACAGGGTTTCTGCAGGAGGAGCTGAGCGCCCATGTGATCTCCCCGGCTGACGTCAGAGAGATCAGTCGTGTATCTGAGCTGAATAGCGGCCATGAGTCACGTGACCGTCCTGAAGACAGTTCTAAATGGCTATTTACACTGCTCGTTTTTAGAAAGGATTTACAGTGTTGAATGTCAGCCTCTGAGCGGCTGGCAGTTTTTAAAAAAAAGACTTAACACTTTAAAAATCACTATAGGCTACACGTTAAATTTTTTTACAGGTTACCAGTTTAGAGTTACAGAGGAGGACTTGTGCTAGAATTATTGCTCTCGCTCTAAGGTTAGCAGCGATACCCCACGTGTGGTGCGAATACCGTTTACATATGCGGGCGCAACCTATGTATGGTTTTGCTTCTGTGTGCGAGCACGAGGTGACGGGCGCTTTCAAATTTTTTCTTTTTTAAATTTTCTTTTTACTGTCCCTTTAATTTCTTTTTCTTTTTTCCTATTACAAGAAATGTAAACATAACTTGTAATAGGAATAAGGCATGACAGGTCCTCGTTATGGAGATATCTGGGGTCAATGAGACCCCAGATATCTCCTCTACCCTGGAAAGCATGAGATAAAAATAAAAAATCGATCTCTGCTTTTTAAGGGAAAAAAAAAAGTCAGTGTTTACATCTGCCAGTATCGGAAGTGACGTCTTGTTGTCGCTTCCTGCCTCCTAAGGTCATAGAGATGGCCGGGGACCATCCGGTCCATTGCCAGCTCTATGGTACTATAATATATTTTTTAGCAGAGACCCTAGAGAAGAAATTGGCGTTGCAATATTTTATGTTAAACTGTATTTGCGCAGCAGTCTTTCAAACGCATTTTTAGATATATAGATTTCAAAAAGTCGCCCCCCCCCCCCCCAATCTATACCAGGCCCTTATCCGATCATGCAGCCCGGCAGGTAAAGAAAGGGGGGATAGGGAGTGCCCCCCCACCCCGTCCTGGACCATACTAGGTCACATGCCCTCAACATTCGGGGGTGTGTTTGCCTTGGGGGGGGGGGGGGCTCAGCCCCACAACCCTGGATGGTGGTTGTGGGGTCTGCGGGCAGGGGGCTTTTCGGAATCTGGGGGCCCCCAGTTCCCTGCCCCCCACCCTATGTGAGTTCGTAGGGGGTACATTTTACTCCCACTAAATCACCCAAAAAGATGTCAAAAATAAATAAAAACAGTACACAGTTTTTTTACGTCCTTTTATTAAAGCAGCTCCGTCGTGTCTTCTCCCCTCTCCGGTTCTTCTCTTCCAGTATTCTCCCTCCTCCGGTGATGCCTTCTTCCCTCTCCGGTTCTTCTCCCTCCTGCTGTCTTCTTCCGCTGGTTCTTCTGCTGTTTCCGTTTCTTCTTCCTCTTAAGTGTTTTTCCGACGCTAGCTCCCACTGTTAGGTCTGGTGTGTGCTATTCCTTATATAGCTATGGGGCGTGGCCATCCAGTGATGTCATCCTGAGACCTGCCCCTTGTGACACCACCACCCCATGCACACCAGACCTAACACAACAGTCGGAGCTAGCGTTGATAGAAGACACCAGAGGAAGAACCACTGGACAGGGGAGAAGACCGGAGGGAGAGGACACATTGGAGCTACTTTAATAAAGGACTATGTCAAAAACCTGTCCGCTGGTTTTGTTTTTGACACCTTTTTGGGTGAATGAGTAGGGGTACAATGTACCCCTTCTCATTCACATATGGTGGGGAGTCAGAATCTGGGGGCCCCCTCATTAAAGGGAGCTTCCAGATTCCGATAAGCCCCCTGTTTGCAGACCCCCACAACCACCGCCCATGGTTGTGGGGAAGAGGCCCTTGTCCCGATCAACATGGGGACAAGGTCCTTTGGGGTGGGTGAGAGTTCTGGTATGGTTCAGGAGGCAGGGGGTGGGTTTGTTTGTGCGTGTCCCCCCTTCCTGACCTGCCGGGCTGCATACTCGGATAAGGGTCTGGTATAGATCTTGGGGGGGAACCCCACAGAGTTTTATTTTTTCATTATGGTGAGGGGTTCCCCTTTAAGATCAACATGAAGAAACAAGAAAATACCACGCTGCTGTAAAAAAAACCCCAAAAAGCAGCAGTTCAAATTGTGAGATATACACAAAAAGCAACAATAAACAGGAAAAAACTGTGCTATACCGTAAATAAGTATGTGAGTGCATGAAAATCAATCAATGCATAAAAATCAATTAATGCATAACAAAGTTCATAAGGTAGGAGATCCGAGAAAGCTTCCATAAAACTAAGGAAAGTCCCAAAGCATGTTCTCTCAATAATTCACAGTGAAAACTTGTGTAGAAAACTTGAGATAAACACCACTCATAGTGATCCACCACCACGTGAAATTCACGCTTACCAGAAAGCAAGCTAATTAGGCTTGTATGTGAACCGAGATCCAAAATGATCCCAACCAATGATGC
The DNA here is from genome assembly GCA_037952835.1 of Lithobates septentrionalis. NCBI lineage: Eukaryota > Metazoa > Chordata > Amphibia > Anura > Ranidae > Lithobates > Lithobates septentrionalis. The sequence continues at coordinate 2,155,395 of JBBDGP010000014.1, read as the reverse complement.
AGCTTCTCCGTGTTCAGCGTGGCTAGGAAAGTGCTATGGATAATGGCTTACACCAACCCGAACTCAGAATCATGAAGACAAAAGAGAGGTGGCCATAGTGTAAATCCGATACACAAAGGTTTATTGTAAAAAGTATAACATTTACAAAAAAGGAGTAGTTAAAAGAGCAGTTCGCCGGCCGGCATGATAAGCGCCCGTTCTCATCAAGGTCGCGATGACGTCAGAGCGTCAACCTCCCCTTCAAGTTCCTCAGAGCACAAGTCAGATCATCATGATCGGACTTGGATGTGTACTTCGATTCAAATCAATGGGCTCTCAAAGGGAGTCATTGATTTTGTGTAGAGGCAAAGAAGCGCTGCTAAAAGCTAGCACGACAAAATGCGCATTAACGCCAATGCAAAAAGCTGCTAAAAGCACGTTTTTACAGCCTCTTTCCTGCTGTTTGTGGTGGCTTTGCAGCTAATTTTTTCTAATGCCTTGTTTGCATGAGGACTAAAGCTGAATTTTTTTAGGTATGGCAATTTTTACATAGTTGCATTACCCCAGCTTGGATCAGTGGAATAATGTATGTATCCCAGTGGAAACTGGAAATCACAGTAGTAGACTTCATTACTCCAGTAATTTCCATGCCCTGTGCTGAGTGACTGCCCTGCTAAGTTTTGAACACAGGAAGTCGCTTGCTCAGCACAGGCTTGATTTAGGGAACATTTTGCATTTTCTTTTCCAACAGTTTGAAAATATTTCAAACATAGTACAAAAAAAATTCAAAAGTGGGGCACTAATGTCATGATGTCTATCTCGTCCATTCGGAATACTCTGAATTCATTGAGAAAATGGCAGTGTTTTCTGAATGGCGCCCATTCCACTCGTCAAGGGACCTGGAAGCTACTGGATATCACTGTGGTAGCCACTGCTACCAGCTCCCACATGTACAACAGGTAAGTTGGATCAGTGTAAAAACTGTCATGGCTAAACTTCAGATTTAGCTGGAATAAACAGGGTCAATAGTGCAGCTCTTGTTGTGTTCATTTCATGTTGACAGTTCAGAAAAAAAGCTTATATGTATATACTTCTCTTGTTCGGCTTGTAAACTGAACAAAAGAAATCACAGGTTTCTTCATCAATGCTAACAGTGCAGATAGGGCTATTGTTTGACAGCTTTCTATCTGGATGCAGGTGCTGTTCAGCCAGAAATTTTCCAACAGGATGCTTTGAGTCTAAATTCACATCTATGCGGTTGATGCTTTGATGCAGCTTTCAGACATGTTTTGTGTGTGTGTGTTTTTTTTTTTTTTTTTTTTTTTGTTTTTTTTTTTATAAACCATTTCCTGACCGCCTAACTATAAATGTATGTCATTACAGTTAAAGTATAACTAAAGGCATTTTTTTTAATTATTTTAGAATGTAGAGGGATTAGAACACCTGTCAGTTTTTACTGCTGTATATGACCCTGTTAAGGTGATTCACCCTTTTCTATTTGTCCTGTTTACCCTTATCATTGAAAGTAAATCCCAAATTTTGGGTTGTCCCCAGAAAAGTAATAGAGGGAAAATCTCCCAATGGGGACACTAGCTCTGGTGTCCTGGGGGTCTCCAAAGAATTCCTTGAAGTTGCAGGGATTTTCTCTCACTTTCTGTTTGACTATGGGACGTGAAGGGAAATCTCCGCAATGGGACACAGATGGCGAAAAAAAATCTGACGGGTTATAACTATTCTTAAAGCGGGGGTTCACCCACACCGCCAAAAAAAAAAATATTAAAAGCCAGCAGCTACAAATACTGCAGCTGCAGTCGGCGCTTAGCTTTCATCAAGGGCGAAGCCCATTTTTTTTTCTTTTTTGGGTGTGGTGGGTGGCGTGATTGACGATGGATCTACATCGGGGACAGTCTTTTTTTTTTTTTTCTATTATTTTTAATAAAGAATTGTCAAATCTGTGCATATTTTTATTTCTTGACACTTTTTTTTTATTATTGAGTGAGTACCCCATACTCATTCACATGCGGGGGCTGGAATCTGGGAACCCCCTTGTGAAAGGGTGCTTCCAGATTCCCATATACCCTCTTCCCGCAAACCCCCACAACCACTGCCCAAGGTGTTTTTTTGGGGGGGGGGGGGGGGGCTCGCTCGTCCCCTTCCTTTCCTGGCCTGCCAGGCTGCATGCTCGGATAAGGGTCTGGTATGGACTTTGGGTGGGGGGGCACGCCTTTTCTAAAAAAAATGTTTATTTTGGTGGGGTTCCCCTCCAAATCCATACCAGACCTAGTTTTTATTTGGGGAAGGGGGGGGGGAGAAACACCACGTCGTTTCCACTGTCCCCCCCCCCCCCCCCCCCTTCTTTTTTTTTTTTTTTTTTTTTTTTTTTTTTTTTTTACATACAGTTGTCAGCAGGTACCCCACTGACAGGTGATGATTTATCGGTTCAGAACGCTTCCTGGCCCACTCCTTGGCAACCAGCTAAACAGCGTGTGTTTGAGGGAAAAAAACACTTGCGTTTTTGATGCGGGTCCATTCCAGCAGTAGACTGAGCTTCCCGGTGAATGGCTGTGCAGTGGGGGCGTGTCAGGACAAGTGTGATCATTTGGAGGAAAGTACACGAAGTTCCCACCACAGCTAGAGAGCTGACACAGTGAGCTCTCCTGCTAAGTGTGGTCAATTTTTAATCGAGATGGCGGAACACCCCTCTGTTTGGTTTGCGCCAGAACTCTCGAACATCCCAAAAATTCGGACCCGAACGACGAACCCCATTGAAGCCTATGGGACCCGAACAGGAAAATTCAAGTCCCCCTTTGAAGTTAGGGATCGACTGGTATTGTATCGGCACCAAAAAAAACAATATTTCGGCCACCTCTTAGGCCGATAGCCGATATGTGTCAATATTCTGCACATTTAATATAAAAAAAAAATTACATTGGTTTTTTACTTTTTTTTTTTTTCTGTCACAAGGAATGTAAACATCCCTTTTGACAGTAATAGGCAGTGACAAGTACTATTTACCACTTCCCTACACTTGAAAGTATTCAAAACGTCAATATCAGCGTTTTAGAATACTTTTATTTTTTAAAACTGGCGCCTTTAAGATGCCAGTAACCCGGGAAGTGATGTCATGACATTGCTTCTGGGTTAGTAGATCCAAGATCTGAACGAAGCATTGTTCGGGTCTTCAGCCAGCCGGCGGAAGTGACAACTGGTTGCTCGGGCCTCCCGATGGGATGGGAGAGCCCAGGCGAGCGGCGGAAGGCTGGAGGGACGTCTCCTCCCGCTGCTTGTAATAACAGCCGAGCCGCATCGGTTGTCATTACAATAAAGCTGACCGTTGGCTCTAAAGAACAGTACCGGAGTGATGCATGCAGCTGCATGAATGACCCCAGTAAAACCCCTTGAAGCAATATCGGTCAGTTTTGTGATTGATACTTCTAAAAAAAGTGACTATCGGCTGCACCGATAATCAGTCGATCTCTAATGAAAGTTATTTCTCATAAAAAGGGTATTAAGGTCCGGGTACTGCATGCAAAAAAAACTTTTTTAAAAAAAGATCATTTTTAAAGGAGCAGTGATTTTAATGATGATGCTCAAAGTGAAACAATACAAATGAAAAAATCCTTTAAATCTAGTGCCTGGGGGGTCCACTTATGCCTCGTTTCCACTGAGGGGTTCGGGTTGGTACAGTTTGAATGGCCTAGAATGGTCCGGTCTATTCTGGTGAGCGTTTCCACTGCAAGTGGGACCACAAGGGGCCATACAGGGTTTAGAAAAAATGCCTCAGCATAGCACAGCAGAGGGTTTTCTGTCAGCCAATCAGTGGAATGTATCGTAGCTCCGCCCTAACCGAACCGTTCCATTTTCTATGGTCCCACATCTGAAGCCGGACCCTGAATGGAGCGGTACGGTTCGGTTGTATGGGCCGCTTTCATAATGGAAACGCCCAAAATAGCGTACCGTACCAAACTGATCCGCTCAGTGGAAACGAGGGATTAGTCTGCCTGTAAAGTGGCGCATCTGTACCGTGTATAGAACCTGCTGACACAAAAATTACATTTATAAAGAAAAAAAGAATGACATTTAAATAGTTTTTCCCTGCAAGCTTTATTTAGTAAACAACGGCTTGGGGAGTCAGACTGTATGATGAGGCCACATTTTAGTACACTCGGAACAAGATTAGAGATTTTTTGGATAAATTCTGGTGTCTCTTTGGCAGACTTTGGATGGAAATACATTTTTGCACCGCAGAGAGCAAGCCTTATGTGAAGAAGCCAAATTATAGTACACTCAGGCCAAGATTAACATTTTTTTTTAGATATTCTGGTGTCTTTATCGTCGGGTAGAGACTTAGTACTGAGATCTGCCTATGTGTCAGTGCCTATCTGCAGAAATATCGCTATAAGTTGCTGATCGCCACCATTAGTGGTATAAAAGTTCTAGTGTGTGTATATATTAGAGGTCGACCGATATATCGGCCGATATTTGGCGTTTTTTAATTAATCGGCATCGGCCGATTATAACTTCAGCGCGACTTGCAAATGACTTCTGTAATAGAAGTCAATGCAAGTTGCCTGAAGCGACTTCTGTCCTCTCTGGGCAGCCTGCCAAGTCTGATAAAAGAAGCTAAAAAGTTACAATGTTTCTACTTATCAATGAACTCAACTCCTGTGTGTAGGAGTTCTCAGTTTTACCATTTAAAGACTAAATCTTTTCTGACATTTGTTGCTTACAAGTAAAAATCCTGTATTTTCTGCTAGAAAATCACTTAGAACCCCCCAAAATTACATATTTTTTTTTAGCAGAGGCCCTCGGGAATAAAATAGCGGTTGCTGCAATATTTTATGTCACATGGTATTTCTGCAGCGGTCTTTCAAACGCAATTTTTTTGGGGAAAGAAATACACTAATGAATTTAAAAAAAACTAAGCAGTAAAGTTAGCCCATATTTTTTTTCGTCCAAAAGTTTTGATAACCTGTTTTTGTGTATTTAAAGTGGGGTTCCACCCAAAAAAACAAAAATACCTCAAATTCTAAAAAAAACAAACAAAAAAACATTTGGATATTTTTTTTTTCACTTACCTCTAAATGCCTGTTGCTAGGTGGTCCCTCGTAGTCTGCTTCTTCCTTTGCCTGGGCTGGTGACATCACTTCCCCCTCGGTAGAGGAAGGGCTCCGCTCTGCTCCCTCCCTCCTGTCAATCATCTGGGACCCATTACAGGTCCCAGGTGATTGAGCGGCCAATCACGGCGCGCGGCGCCGCTCGCGCTTGCGCAGTGGGTGCCAGGCTGTGAAGCCACAGCCCGGCGCCCACAGTTGAAATGCCGGCGCTGACGAGCGGAGGGCGGGGACGAACGGGGCTTCGATCCCCCGCATCGCTGGACCCAGGGACAGGTAAGTGTCCAATTAAAAGTCAGCAGCTGCAGTATTTGTAGCTGCTGACTTTTAATTTTTTTTTTTTTTTTTGACGGCCTCCCTGGGTGGAACTCCTCTTTAAGATATAGTTTTTATTTTTTAATCTAAATTATACATACAAGTAAACTTATTGGAGGTTTGTTTTGTCTAGTAAATGTTTAAATGTAAGAAATTTCCTGTATCACTTATTACTTAAGGTTGCTTTCACACTGGAGTGGGCATGCGTTGACGGTAAAACGCTGCTAGTTTTAGCGGGGCTTTACCGTCATTTTAGCGGCGCTATTCGGCTGCTAGCGGGGCGCTTATAACCCAGCTAGCGCCTGAGGAAGGGGTTAAATGCGCCGTGAAGCGCTGCTGCCGAGTCGCTTTGCAGGCGCTTCTGCAGCGGTGCGCATTCATTTCAATGGGCAGGAGTGGTGGAGGAGCGGTATACACCGCTCCAAAGATGCTGCTTGCAGGACTTTTTTAATATCCTGCCAGCGCATCGCCTCAGTGTGAAAGCACTCTGCTTTCACACTGAGACTGCAGGGGAGCCGTTTTGCAGGCACTTTACAGGCACTACATGTCCTGGAGTGGCCTAGCCAGTATCCAGATCTCAACCCCATAGAAAACCTTTGGAGGGAGTTGAAAGTCTGTGTTGCCCAGCGACAGCCCCAAAACATCACTGCTTTAGAGGAGATCTGCATGGAGGAATGGGCCAACATACCAGCAACAGTGTGTGACAACCTTGTGAAGACTGACAGAAAACATTTGACCTCTGTAATTGCCAACAAAGGATATATAACAAAGTTTTGAGATGAACTTTTGATATTGACCAAATACTTATTTTCCACCATAATTTGCAAATAAATTCTTTCAAAGATCAGACAATGTGATTGTCTGGATTTGTTTCCACATTTTTTTTTCTCTCATAGTTGAGGTATACCTATGATAATTACAGGCCTCTCATTTTTTTTTTAAGTGGGAGAACTTGCACAATTGGTGGCTGACTAAATACTTTTTTGTCCCTCTGTGTGTATATGTGTGTGTATATATATATATATATATATATATATATATATATATATATATATATATATGTATATATATATATGTATATATATGTATATATGTGTATATGTATATATATGTATATGTATATATATGTATATGTATATATATGTGTATGTATATATGTATATATATATATATATGTGTATATATATATATATATATATATATATATATATATATATATATATATATACATACATACATACATACATACATACATACATACATACATACATACATACATATCTCACACACCAATACCATAGTTTGTAGAAGCTATAACTTTTGTGGAAACCAATCCATATATTCTTATTGGGATTTTTATTACTAAAAAAAATGTAGCAGAATACATGGTGGACTAAATTTATTAAGAAATTAGTTTTTTTTTTTTTTTGTTTTTTTTTAACTTTTTTATTTTCTTAACAAACACAAAACAATACAGATGCACAACAGCTCAGCCGACATCTGGCTATTAACAGGGAAGGGACCCATGCAGGGGTCACAAGGTGGTATTACAATATCAGGGATCATTCGAATTTCTACGACTGTAGTATAACGACAACAATAGGCTGTCATGGCTCCTGCTCCATGGGTGGACTGACAATGAGCTAGCTCACCTAGAATATCCCGCTAGCCTTGGTTGGTCTATTAGGATCTTAAGGAGAGCCATCATATATCAGAGAGGTCACCTAATTTGTTGCAGCAGTGGAGTGTTCCGCTAACCACTTACTCCAGACTCTGTCATGTTTTTTCAGACAGCCACTATGTGCATAGGTGTCCCTGTAAAGGGGTATCACATTGTTAAAGTGGAGTTCGACCCATCAGATTCCTCCCCCCCTCCGGTGACACAGTTGGCACCTTTCAAGGGGGAGGGGGATACAGATACCTGTATATTACAGGTATCTGTACCCACTTCCGGCATAGATAGCCGCAGAATCTGCGGTTATTTACGCCACTTCCTGCTCCCTCCCCGCTGCCTGCTGGGAAACACACGGGTCCCAGAGGCAGCAGGGACCATCCTTATTGCGCTGTGCGACTCGCGCATGCGGGAACCGAGAAGTGAAGCCGCACGGCTTCACTTCCTGATTCCCTTACCAAAGATGGAGGCGGCAGCACCCGAGGACGGAGAGACGGTTCGGCCTCGGGTGCCGACATCGCGGGCGCCCTGGACAGGTAAGTGTCCATGTTTTAAAAGTCAGCAGCTGCAGTATTTGTAGCTGCTGACTTTTAAAAAAAAAAAATTTCGGCGGCGCTCCGCTTTAACAAGTGTTTTACATAAGCCTATGGAGGAGTCTTTCGCTTCCATCATAGGATAATGGATTTCCTGGCATAGAACAGCAGGAGACCCAACAAGGTCTCTCAGCCACTCTAGGCACCAAGTCCTCCACCAGCCGGCTTATTCTTGGGGATGGATCAATAGAAATACTTGGCAGATCATTCACCTCTGAAAGAATTTGTGACCAGAAACCTGTAATTACCGGGCAGGACCAAAAGATGTGGATAAAGTCCCTGGGGGCATGGTCACAACGCCAGCATTCTAGGGAGAGAGAAGACCTCATCTTGTGCACCCGAGCGGGAGTAAGATATGCCATATGGTAGGGCTGGGAATAAAATCGATTTGAATCTTGAATCGAGTTGAGAGGTCAAATCGATTCAAATCTTCTTCAAATCGATTTTTTTAGATTTTTTTTTTTTTTTTTTTTTTTTTTTAACAGCACCGCCCTGGGCCTGAGGAGCTGCGGGCAAGATTTTTCAGGCGAGGCTTCGGCCTAGTCCGCGAGGCCCGACGCTGTGCATGGGTGGGTGGGTGTGTAGGCGGGGTAGTGGGCGAGGCTGTTGGTGGAACGCCGCTGTGTATTGGAGGGCTGTGATATCAGGAGGAGGGGGTGGAGGGATCACAGGGACATTCCCGGGCTGCAGAGAGAGAGAGAGAAGGGAGGGTGAGTCAGAGCTGCCTGTATGGTGTATTTTATGAGATACTGATAGCCATGTGATCACTGCCAGAAAGAATAATACCTCAGAGGAGAGAAGTCACATCACTTCCCATCCCATTCCATATATTCACCCTTCTTAAATTTCATTACACAGTACTGTGCTCAATATATGACAATACCCCCATATGACATCACACAGCAATGTGCTCATCACTGTATACTGACATACTACATCACTGAATACTGACACACTACATCACTGAGTGATGTAGTGTGTCAGTATACGGTGATGTAGTGTGTCAGTATACGGTGATGTAGTGTGTGTCAGTATATACGGTGATGTAGTGTGTGTCAGTATATACGGTGATGTAGTGTGTGTCAGTATATACGGTGATGTAGTGTGTGTCAGTATATACGGTGATGTAGTGTGTGTCAGTATATACGGTGATGTAGTGTGTGTCAGTATATACGGTGATGTAGTGTGTGTCAGTATATACGGTGATGTAGTGTGTGTCAGTATATACGGTGATGTAGTGTGTGTCAGTGTATACGGTGATGTAGTGTGTGTCAGTGTATACGGTGATGTAGTGTGTGTCAGTGTATACGGTGATGTAGTGTGTGTCAGTGTATACGGTGATGTAGTGTGTGTCAGTGTATACTAGGGCTGAAACAACTAATCGATTAATCGACAACTAATCGATTATGAAATTAATCGATTACTATTTTCATAATCGATTAATCGTCCAGTAACATAATGTGGTTAAAAAAAAAGTAAAATGAGCCCTTTATAGTACAAAAAAGAGCAAATAATCGCTACTGTAACTATTTCTTTCACAGTAAAAAAATAATGAACCCCTTCCAGTAGTGATTATTTGCTTTTTTTGTACTATAAAGGGCTAATATTCGTTTTTTTAACCCCATTATGTTACTAAACGTCTTACACCTGGTTCACATCTATGTGTTTTTTGGTGCTTTTTGCAGAAAAAGACTACAGTTCATTTACATGGTTTCCTATGGGACACCTTCACATGTCTATGCTTTTTCAGCCGCTGCGTATTTGGAAAGCGTCAGTGACATTTTTTTAACGCAAAACAGTGCTTTTTTGGTTCAACATACTTCAATGGAGAAGCTGCAGAAAAGCATGTAATGCGTTTTTGCAGAAATTTGTGTTTTTTAATCTGCCCAACAAATTGGCCAAAAAAAATGCAAAAAACGCAAATCGCAGCAAAATCACGTGCGCAAAAATCAAAACGCACAGCAAAAAGCACTGCAGAACCAGATCAAAAGTAAACTGCATAGGTGTGTACCGTGCCTTATGCTGGCCACACCGATCAATTTTCAGATGAGAATATTCAGACGAAAAATCTTTGTACATTCGATGAATGAAAGAATGTTTGAAATTTTCACTTGTTTTTACCATTCTGTTTTTAAAATAATTGTAATTTCTGAACGAAAACCACATACACGGTCGGATAATTCCTTTCACCAAGAAGTCTTTTTATTATTTCCAAATTTTCCCATTACTGTGGTTGAAAATGAACGTCGATTTGACCCCACTAACGATTAGAAAATCGAACGAACATTCTTATCTCTCCTCTAATAGTATATAGAGTATATCTCCTCTTATAGTATATACAGTATATCTCTTCTGTCTGTTATTCTCAGGGTGGATTAGATATTTTGCTCCCTAACCATATAGTTGGTGATTTATATTTACCACTGCATATAGAGATATTTAAGAATAAATTTCCTTTTTTTAAAACTTTACATATTAACTAAATTATACACCACACTTTTTTTTTTTTAAGGTTATTAACCGATTAATCGATTAATCGAAACAATAATCGGCCAAGTAATCGATTATGAAAATAATCGTTAGTTGCAGCCCTAGTGTATACGGTGATGTAGTGTGTGTCAGTGTATACGGTGATGTAGTGTGTGTCAGTGTATACGGTGATGTAGTGTGTGTCAGTATATACGGTGATGTAGTGTGTGTCAGTAGTAGTCAGCCCCGTTGGATTCTCTACCTAAACAATGCCTGCACCCAATCAGAATGTTCAGGTATTGTGAGAGCCAGCGGGACCGACGAGCGCAAGATATGGAAGCTTGGGCCAGTGGGAGATAGATTCTTCCATCCACACAGTTCAGCATAGATGGAAGTATCTGTTCCACTTTTTCCATTTGACCTGACCATAGAAATCTGCAGATAATCTATAGGTAACTAAGTATGGCCAGTCTTGACTTGGAGTCAGTTACCTCAGGATTTTTTGTTTTGTGGGGATATCATATTGTCACCTGTCACCACCGAGCTTGCCTCAACCTGCTGTTGTTGATAGGTACATTTTCCTTGCAAAGAATGTTTAAAATGCACTTAAATTTTTTTTGAAATTTTGTTTGTTGATGCACTTTAATATAATAAAAAAAAAAAAAAAATCGGATTCGAATCGTGAATCGAGTTTTTTATAAAAAAAATCGCAGATTTTTTTGGGGGGAAAATCTCCCAGCCCTACCATATGGACAATCTATTATGGAATGAGGCGGTCTCTCAAGGAAACCAGTATTTTAAATGGGAAGTCCCACACATCCTCCCAATCCTCGGAGTCCATCTCTGGAACATCCCGGCCCCATTGCTGATGGAGCCTGGACAGTTTAGGAGACAAGACCCGGAGGAGATGTGCATATAGCACTGAGGTGGGTTTTTCGGTACAATTAAATCGCAAAATCCGCTCTAGGTCAGATTGCACAGTCTGCCTTTCACCTGGTGGGCACTGAGCCCTGAAAGCATGGGACAACTGTAGATATCTGAATTTGTGCGAGAGCGGGGCGTTGTGATGAGACATTAAGTGATCAAAGGAGAATATCGTTAGGTCTGAGGTGATGTCTGAGAGAGCCTTGATATGGTGCCTGGCCCATATCACAGGGTCTGAAATCTTGAGAAAGTGCTGTAGGTTGCAATTGTTCCAGAGCAGGGCGTTTGATACAGCGGTCAGAGGATACTTTTCACAGGTCAGGCCTTCCCTCCAGGCCCTAAGGGTGGTACGCATGGAAGGGGTTAGGTCGTATGGAGCCTTTGGAACCCGCAAAAGGAGATTCGACAACGCCTCCGCAGATCGCAACACCGCAGCCTCAATGGCCCAAGCCGAGTTGGATCTATCTGGAACAAGCCACCAAAATGCAGTGAACAATTGAGCCGCAATGAAGTATTTGTGACAGTCCGGGAATGCTAAGCCACCTGCGAACAAGGGCGCATTAGGGTGGCTAAATTAAAGGGGGGGGGGGGGGCGTAGACCCCAAAGAAAGGAGGAAAGAAATTTGATTTTTTTTAAAAATTTAATTTGGATATGTTTTCATAGCAGAAAGTAAAATTGTGTTTTTTTTTTTTTTTTTTTTTGTTTTTTTTTGTTTATAGTGCAAAAAATAAACGCAGTGGTGATCAAATACCACCAAAAGAAAGCTCTCTTATGGGGGAAAAAATATATATAAATTTTTTTTTTTTATATAATCTTTATTTATCAAAACGTTTTAACAATATTTTATAATACATATATATACATCCATGGCATGAAACAATTCTATAATTCTTTATCGTGACCATTATTACATTCTCTATTTCCTTAAAACTACACGATTTATTCAAGGGTGTACATACATATATTTATACCCATCCCCCATCCTCTCTAACAAAACACTCAAACCCATTCATACCGACACACCAAATGACTGCAATAACCAAGGAAAGAAAAAAAAAAAATAATAATAATTTTCTTTTAGAATTTTCTCTTTTTTCCCGGGGACCTCACTTCCTCCCATATTTAATTAGAGCTTCTATGCCTTTCTCAGAAGCTTTGAAGAGACTCTGTACTCTTCCCATTTAATCCATATGTTCAATATTTGTTCCTTATACCCTTCTTCTATCATCATTCTTTCCTCCAGGGCACGCATCTCCGCCATCTCACACTCCCACTCCACTACTGAGGGCATATGTGTGCTCTTCCAATTTCTTGCTATAATGGTTCGAGCCGCTGTCAAAAAATATTTCAAAATTCCCTTCTTTATTTTTTTCACTGATCCTGGGATCATAGATAATACTGCTATCTGTATTCCAGGGTATAGATCCGTCCCTGTCATATCTCTGTATATCTCAAATATTCTCTGCCAGAATGGTTGAACTTCTGAGCAATAGTACCAAATATGTGACATTGTACCCTGAACTGCATGACACCTCCAACATATATCCTCATTATCAGGGTTTATTTTATGTAAATCCACAGGACATCTATACCATCTGGCTAAGATTTTATAGTTCCTTTCTTGATGTTTAGCAGATATTGAGAGCTTATGGGTTGCTATGATTGCTTTTTTCCACCTTTCCCTAGGGATTTCCATCCCTATCTCTATTTCCCACTTCTTAATGTAGGGTAATTCCAGTTCTTTGTTCTCTGAATTTAAATATTTATATATCTTAGATAGAACATGGGTGGGTCTATGTTCCTGCAGGAAAATTTTTTCTAGATCTGTCAGAGGCCTATCTATTACTGATTCCTTTATTAAAGATGTAATATACCGTTGAAGCAGTCCATACTGCATCCATTTTGTTTAATGTTCTTCGCCTAATCTATCCAATGGGAGGAGTGTATTCCCTACCATTGTTTCCACTATCCTGGTATCCTCAGATCTCTTCCATTTAATAAATGTTTTGGCTTCAAGTGCCAATGGGAATTCTGGGTTACCAAATAATGGAATCATTGGGCCTCTATTGGTAGATCCTATCCCTTTTTTTTTATCATGCTATCCCATACCTTTAGTGTTGATACCACTAGAGAGGGCATTTCTCCGTCTGGCGGTCTTAGCTCTTTTCTAATCCATGGTAATGATTTTAATTTTAAGGCCGTGATCTCTTCTTCAAGCCTCACCCACTGTTTATTATCTCTGTTGTGGAACCAATCCACCATTCTTGTTACCAAAATTGCTCTAAGATATAAATCTATATCTGGAAGGGCAAGGCCCCCGTCTCTTTTATTTTTGTTTAATACTGTTCTATTGATTCTGGGGGTCCTGCCTCCCCAGACAAACTTACCTATTAAACTATGTAGTTTTTTTACAACATTTGTTGAGGGAAAAGTGGGTATCGCTTGTAGCATATAGAGAATCTTGGGTAATATGTCCATTTTCACTATACTTATTCTAGCCATCCAGGAAAACATTCCTTTCTCATACTGTTGTAACATTCTCGCAGTTTTCTGCACCATCGGGACATAATTATATTCCTGCAATTTACCAAGGTCGGTAGGAATATGGATACCTAAATATTTGATTGCATTTACCTGCCATTTAAAAGAAAAATTGTTAAGGAGTTCCAACATACTATTTGGCAGATTAATATTTAGGGCTTCAGATTTATTATAGTTTACCTTGAAATTGCTAAGTGCCCCATATCGTTTAAATTCAGATATTATATTTGGTAATGATATCAAGGGATTTGAGATATATAATAGAATGTCATCTGCATATACTGACATCTTGTACTCTGTCTCCCACTTTGATTCCTTGTATGTCTTTATTTTCTCGGATTGCTTTTAGTAAGTGCTCCATCACTAGTATATATAGCAGTGGGGATAGCGGACAACCCTGTCGGGTGCCGTTCGTTATAGGGACTACCTCCGAAAGATCACCATTTGCCCTTATCCTAGCTGTTGGATTCCGATATAATGCCATTATTTATCTATAAGTATCGGGCCCAATCCCCATTGTACTAATGTCTCTCTAAGAAAGTTCCATCCCACCCTGTCAAAAGCTTTCTCAGCATCAATTGCCAATAGACAGGATGGGATGGAACCTCTCTGTGCATGTTCCACCAGTGTGAGTGTTTTTAGGGTGTTATCTCTTGCCTCCCTATCTCTATATATAAATTTAATGTACGTATTACGTTGCATGAACGCGCAATTGTCAGTTAAAATAATGCAGTGCCGTATTGCAAAAATGGCCTCATCATGAAGGGGTGTAAATTTTCTGGTGGTTAATTGATCAGTATGAGCCCATTCACACCTCCATTGAGTGCTGTGCTGCCGTAATGTGTGTTATGTGTTAGTGCATTGCACCAGGGCGCACAGTAATGCACTACTTGTCATCTTTAATACAATACAAAGCATGTTGACACACATACAATAGTGTGCAGAGATGGACCAGTGCGAGTGGGCCTTGATTGTAATTTAGGTAAACCTAATTCTACAGACCTAGGGAAAAAATTAAGGAGAATAGGAGGTATAGGGGAAGTTATTAAAGTGGAACTGGCCTCCCTTTAAAAATAGATGTGCTGTAGCACTTGATTAAAAGTATATCTGCACTTAGTTTCTCTTAGTCCCCCCCCCCCCCCCCCCCCAGACGCCCACAAAAACCTGTGTGTCCTGTCTGTGTTAATCAAGTCTACCCAATGCAGCTTCCTGTAATGGTGTGGCAACAATGCTGGACTGCTGAATTCAGAGCAGAGTTGCCACCTTCATGTAGGCTGTGCCTGCTTGCACTACAGTGGGATGAGAAGATGTTGCAGGAAGCGTGGCCATTAGCTGGTAATGCTGATTCATGAGCATGTAGCTTGTCAGTCAGCGCCTTAACACACAGTCCTGCCCAATGCTTTCTGGATTGACAGCACTGCCTCTGTTTCTGAACATCTGTTGTGTACCACATAGTGATGAATTTGGTACTTGTTTAGTAGAGCTGCACGGTTAATTGTTAAAGAATCGAAATCGCAATTCAACCCTCCTCATGATCTTAACAGCATTTGCCGATTCTTTGTAACAAGTGCAGAACCTTCTCTGCTCCCTTCTAAACAGCTGACGACAAAAAAAAAAAAAAAAAAGTCCAGGCAGCCTGCCAAGTTTATCACATCGGAGGTAAAGAGAAACTTTGTAAGGTAGTTCTTTGGATCAAAGGAATGAACTTCTGTCTAAATGAGGGCATTTAAATTTAAATGTATCACCACAAGATGGCGTTGTGGATACAAATAGGTATGAAAGTGCCAACGTCCTAAATATATTGCAAATTTATTCAAAAGAAGGAACCATGGACTTTAGAGGTACATCGGTAGCGTTAAAATACAAAATTAACTTTTATTAATCTTTAAAATTCACATTATTGACATGACATGTTAAAAACAAAACATGGTGTTTGGTCTAAACGACACCACCTAACACAACCAACTATTACCACAGTGGAACAGATGGATCAATAATGATTCAAAATGAGACAATGTAAAATGGAAGGAGCAGCTGGTTGGTGGTAGAGACATACTGAAAAAAACTCGACATGTTACGTGCCCACTTGATATACAATGTAATACTGACATATCACACTCGTAGGTTGGACTTGATGGACTTGTGTCTTTTTTCAACCTCACCTACTATGTAACTACGTTCGTGTTTGTTGGCCGACAATTGTGTGCCGTTTGTATGCAAGACAAGTTCCTGGCACACGCCCT
This sequence comes from Lithobates septentrionalis, assembly GCA_037952835.1. Classification (NCBI taxonomy): domain Eukaryota; kingdom Metazoa; phylum Chordata; class Amphibia; order Anura; family Ranidae; genus Lithobates; species Lithobates septentrionalis. The sequence continues at coordinate 2,139,544 of JBBDGP010000014.1, read as the reverse complement.
TTGGACAAAAGTTTGACGCGCTGTTGGCTAGCAATCCGATCTTGTATATGAGGCTTAAGTCCCTTTTTAATTACAATGATCTATTTGAGGTGTGGAAAAGAATTAAACCCATTAAGCTCCATTTTCATATTATTATTTTATTATAAATTAGTAATTAAATAAAAATGTACTTTTATTATATAGAGTATAGACTAATACAGTTTTTCTCCATTTGTAATGCATGAACAGAATTTTTAACTGCATGATGTATGCATGTTAAAATGTAAAGTTCAGCATCAATCAAGAGTTGTGTTACAAAAGAAGTGATGATGATAATATTAAAGCTAACAGAGCCTTACCAACCCATGGGCTGTTTTGTAAGTTTACTTAGGAAAATAGCACTTTCATTTGATCAGTAGTAGGTGATTATAGCTAAAATTCAAATTTGAATAGTGTTTTATCTTCACAGGGAATTGTTTCTTGTAAGATTACATTTTGTCCTTAAATATTATGAAGAAGATGTAGAGTAGGCCATCCTAAGCAGTGTTTAACCACTTGCTTACTGGGCACTTAAACCCCCCTCCTGTCCAGACCAATTTTCAGCTTTTAGCGCTGTCGCACTTTGGATGACAATTGCGCGGTCATACAACACTGTACCCAAATGAAATCATTATTTTTCCTACAAATAGAGCTTTCTTTTGATGGTATTTGATCACCTCTGCGGTTTTTAGTTTTTGTTAAAAAAAAATTAAAAAGACAGAATTAAAAAAAAAAAATAATAATTTTTTTATATTTTGTTATAAAATTTTGCAAACAGGTAATTTTTCTCCTTCGTTGATGTACGCTGATGAGGCGGCACTGATGGGCACTGATGGGTGACGGTGATGGGCACTGATTGATGGCAGCACTGCTAGGTGGCACTGATTGGCACCACTGGATGGCATTGATAGGTGGTACTTGTGGACATTGACAGGTGGCACTTGTGGGCACTGGCAGGTGGCAATAACAGATGGCACCTGTTGGCACAGATGAGGCATATGTGCCTCCTTTCTCTTCGGGACCGATGTCCCTTTGACATAAGCCGGTGATCGGCTTGTTTTTCCTCCTCACGCTGTCAGCGTGAGGAGAAAACGAAACCGCTCACCAAGGTTTTGTTTAGATCATGTGATCAGCTGTCATTGGCTTACAGCTGATCACATGGTAAGGGGCCGGGACCGGCCCCTTACTCTGATCTGTCGTCATCCGAGTCTCCGTGACTCGGTGATCACAGCGCGCACACCGCGCGCCCTGCAGGGTGCGCGCGGTGCGTGTGCACAGGGGAGGACGTCCTATGACGGCCTCCCGGAAATTGAGGTCCGCGCTGTAGCCATCATTCGGCTATGGCCCGGACCTCAAGTGGTTAAAGAAAACTTGAGCTCAGAGAAATATGGGGGCTGCCATTTCTGGATTCCATCAGAAAATAGTTGCCTAGCGTTTTTCTGCTTTAGTTATTTCTAAGCTACAGACCCAGAACAAGAATATAGGCATCATGAAAGTAGAAACTCTTAGGCTGGCCGCTGGGTTCACACTATTGCGAATTGGATGTGGGTTTTTCTCCGCATCCAATTCGCATGTCAGGAGCCTGTGACCGGCTGTCAATAGAGTCGGTTGACACAGCTCTGGGATGGCTGTGGAGCGAGTTGCACAGGGGTCCTGTGCATCTTCTAGTTCGTTTCAGGTCCGAATGCAGCCAAAAGATCAGACCAAAATCGCACCTGGAACAAGGACACGTTGGACCCCTGCTGTGAGCCGCAGGGCGATGTGAACCCAATTTGTTTTCACTGTCAGCGATTCACTATGAACTAAAGCTGTACTCCAGGAATACGGTCACTTTCTGAAAAGTGCCAGATTATATAAATAGAACTCTTTTGCAAGATCTACTTTCACATACTGACCAAAGGCTCTTTATCTGCCTAGTTTTTTATTTTGAAAGTTGCTTGACCACTTACCGACTGGCTCCTGTACATATACCTCGACATTTTGAAGGTGGATATCTCGGTAATGGCAGCAGCTGCTGCCACAACCAAGGTATCCATCTTTACAGGAACCGGTTGTGAGTGAGATGGCCCCCACCCGTCTCCATACCATAGGAGGGCGGAAGCGATGTCCTAACGGCAGCTCCGCCCGTTTGTCTTAAAGGCATATTTTTTTTTTGTCATTTTTTCAAATGACAATTTTTTTTTTTTTTTTGCTTTTAAGTCCAAATATGAGATCTGAGGACTTTTTGACCCCAGATCTCATATTTAAGATGACCTGTCATGCTTTTTTCTATTACAAGGGATGTTTACATTCCTTGTAATAGGAATAAAAGTGATCCAATTTTTTATTTTTATTTTTAAATAGTGAAAAAATAAAGTAAAATAAATAAGAAAAAACATTTTTTTTTTTTAAAGCGCCCTGTCCCGACGAGCTTGCGTGCAGAAGCGAACGCATACGTGAGTAGCGCTCGCATATGAAGACGGTGGTCAAACCACACATGTGAGGTGTCGCCGCAACCGGTAGAGCAAGAGCAATAATTCTAGCCCTAGACTTCCGCAAAACATGTAACCTGTATAATTTTTTAAACGTCGCCTATGGAGATTTTTAAGGGTAAAAGTTTGTTGGCAGTTGTGATCAAATTCTGAGTTTTTTGCTGTGTAGTATTTTTTATTGTTTTTTCTTTTTTCTTTTTTTTTCTTCAGGGCATCAGTGAGTTTATGGACCATGGAAACATATCATTTGAACTGTAAGTTTTCTTTTATAATTGCTTTAAAACAAAATGTTTGCAGAGCCTGTCTGTTATTGAAGTTGTGGATATTTTGCCCTGTTATTACTGATCTTGTGTGTATGATAATTACTACTACTGATTAAAGCTCAACTCCAGGCAGGTAAAAAGTATTTAAAAATAAGTAAGCCTTGAGGTTTTCTGGTTTCCTGAGAAAGTTATTTCCCTTTTTTGAAAGTTTTTTTTTTTTTTACCTGGACCTCGCTCCTCCAGGAGAGGATGGATCAACCCCAGAAGATCCTCTTGGGTCCCTTGTCAGTGTTCCTGAGGAGCGTCTGCTTAGATCCAGATATCCAAAAGTGAGATACTCCACAGAGCAGTTTGTTGTGTTCCCACGCCACTCTGGCCGGTATCGGCAACTCCGGGCCGCCTGGGTCTTTCACTGGTCACATTAATGGGGCTTCCTGCCTGGGTCCTCTGCTGTCTTCCCGGGAAGATAACGGTCTACGTGCTTCTCTCCCCGGGACTCCTCCAAAATGGCCGTTGTGACTTTACTTGTTGTGCCCATTGAAGGTGACCCAAGATGGGGACAGCGATGTTTGCATTCTAGGCGTTTGAGAATATTGTGTCCACGTGCTTTTCTCCCCGGGACACCTCCAAAATGACAGTTGGGACGTCACGTCTGGTTCCATTGAAGGTTCGGAAGGGTGGACCAAGATGGCGAAGGGGATGTTTGCATTCTAGGTGTTTGATATATTGTGTTTGCAGAGTCTGCCTCATATTGAAGTTGTGGATATTTTGCCCTGTCATTACTGATCTTGTATGTATTATTCAATTACTACTACTGATTTAAGCCCAATGCCAGGCAGGTAAAAATAATTTAAAAATATCTCTTACCACCACCCCACCACCACTGCAGACAAAAAGTCCGGTGCTTGTTTGTGTAGGAGATGGGATAACACAAATTAATGCCTACTTTAATCCAGGGTCCCTTGATCTTCCTGCTGATTCTGGTTGGGATGGCCAGCCCACAAAGCCAGCCTACTTGTTATTCCCTCAACGTTCTTGATCATGTTAAGGACCAGTGGCCATGTCATCAGCTCAAATGTCAGCCCAGGAGGGAAGAGCAACAAAATGGGCAGGGACTATTGGACTATACTGCTGCCTACTGGAGGATTTCGACACTAGAAAATCGTGATCAGCCTGGTATTGGACCCTTTCAGTTTGGCACGGTTTGCAGCTAGTGTCACGAGAACTGTCTTTACTAGCTATTTCTTCTTCTTTTTTTCATTTTTTTTTAATTTTATTATCATTATGCAGGATTTATATAGTGTCAACAGTTTGCACAGCACTTTACCAAAATGAAGGGAGACTATACAGTTACAATTCAAGACCAGAGGGTTAGAGCTCCTACAAGGGAAGGTTTCAGTGATACAAAAGGTAGTAGCTGTTTTGGGCAATATTATGAGCTCAGTAGCCCTTCTTAGTATTGCACATGGACATAGTCTTGTGCCATAAAACCTCATTCCTTCCTAAGGTGGTCTTTCTTCCACCTTAACCAATATATTGTCCATCCTTCCTTCTGTCCTGCTTCGAAAGGGGAATTTCTCTAAACTGTCTTGATGTGGTACCCTCTGTACTAAAGGGTCTTCCTGGTTTCTCACTCCACCATTGCTAGGTGGATCAAACACGTTATCATTCGTGTCTTAAGCTTAAAGAATAAAGTTTTCCCTTCCCTGTTAGACACACTAATATCCATATCTAAGAGATACATCAGGCATATAATGCTACGATTTGCAAGGTTGCCACCTGGGTTTTTGTTCGCGTGTTTAATTTCTATCAGGTTGATATGTTGTGAGTGTCTCTGATGCTAGTTTCAAGCTCAAGGTGCTACAAGCTGCTGTCTAAACTTGTCAACCCATTTTTACATGGTTCAGTCCCTTCAATTTAACTACTTTTGGACATCCCAAGGTGAATACTAAAGTTTCTATGTTTCATTCTGTGTGACTAAGAAAATAGGGTTCTCAATTTACCAGTAAAATCCATTTCTTGGAGTATTCTATAGTACACAGGACCCTCCACTCTGTTATGATCTCCCTATTGCTTGCTACAAAACTGAGGCTAGCTGGGAGTTAGAGGTTTTATATAGGGAGTGTCCCTGCAGCCTTCTCTTTTTTTTCAGTATCCATTCACCTGAAGATAGCTGCATATTACCTGTGGTAAATATTAAAGTTTGTGTCATATATGTTTTTTTAAAGAGGAACTCCAAATAAGTAGCGGCTGTCTTTTAATGTAAGGACACTTACCTGCCCAGGGATCCCGTGATGTCCTCATCCAAGCTGATTCTTCAATCGGCTTTGGGTGCAGGCGGCGGCATCTTAGGTAAGGGAAACCGGCAGTGAAGCCTTCCGGCTTTACAGCCAGTTCCCTGCTGCGCTTTGTGAATGGTCCTCCGGTCTTCTGGGACTTGTGATGTGTCCCGGAAGGCTGCGGGGGGGGGGGGGGGGGGGTCTGAATGAACTCCCTCACAGATTGCCGCCGCGATTTGACCGTAAGTGGGAGCGAGTACCTATCAAAACCAAGGTACCCCCCCCCCCAACTGGCAGTGGATGGGGAGGATGCAAATAATCATAACTTCCCCTTTTGGATGAAGTTACGCTTTAAGAAACTGATTTTACTGGTAAGCCAAAAATCATATTTTACACTTGTTCTAGTCCTTTAATTGTTAAAGTTTGAACATTTCATGAATCATTTCTAAGCATACAAGGTCAGATCGGTTTATATCCATGCATTGTAAGACTTTTAAAGACTTTTATTTAATTTGTTGCATGGAAATAAACCCTACTTTTTACCTTATTTAGTGATATGGAAAATTGTGAGAAGTTTGAGATCTCAGAAACCAGTGTGAATAGAGGGCCAGAAAAGATCAGACCAGAATGTTTTGAGCTACTCAGAGTGCTTGGCAAAGGTGGCTATGGCAAGGTAAGTGAAAGAACAAAGAACTAAATTTAATTATTCCAGTTTATTACTGTGGTACTGGTTTAAAGTGACTACACATACAGGCAACAGCCTCTGAGAGCCTTTTGCTATTGGGGAGTCACAAGCCAAGCCCATCATCAGTGATCTAGTAGTAATGAAGCTTGCTGCTCCATCCTGCCTTCCACACATACCTATTGGGCTATCGCATGCGCAGTTGCACCGACCAATAGGCATGTGCAGAAGGTAGGAAGAAGCAAGCAACCTTTCACATTATATAGACCAAGTGAACTGCGCTGGTAACTAGATGTGAACAAAATATATAAACAAAAACCACAAAACACCACAAGTGATAATAGAGTGGCACGTTATAATAAATATGGATGTGTCAGAGAACTGGACCTGCAGTCCGCGCAGCTAAGCCAGAGTGCGCTGAACTGCACTACCAGAGCTCCAAGACCCTCCACATAAATTAAATCAATAGGTGTGTATAAAAAATGACAAATAAAACAGCAGGAGCATGGGAAGATGCACTATCCAAAATGTACACTACAATATGTTGATTTGGACAGATGCATCTATCAAACATCAGAAATGGCAGTTTAGCATACCACTAATATAAATAAATATATAAATAAAAATATATATATAAAATGTGGCATATCAATTATGCAAAAATGGAGCGATCCACTCTGCAAATTCCAGATAGCACAAAGAAATCATGAAATGTCAGCTACAATATGTGAGAAAACGAGGCTAATGATAAAAACTCCTACATAGGGCAAACAATGAACAGGCTTCCAACTTTTTCATCTTTTCCAACAAACAGGGCCAGTGGTGTAGCGATGTAAAAGATTGCTCGTGAAACCCCAGAAGCACACGTTCCACCGAAGGAGAGAAGAGAGGTATATAGCATAAAACCTTAAAATACCAAAGGTCACCTGCGCATAAATGCGCTACTCACGGAACCTTTGATAACGCCCTGGGGGAGGGGCGAAACGCGTTGACGCAACATCCTGTCCACGTCCGTCTGATTTGTTACCAGTGACATAACTTCCTGGCGGTGGAACGCACGCCTAAGAGCGGCGAACCGACCAAAATATCTGAATGCCTGCTTTCCTTACCGGTCCCGTGAGTAGCGCATTTATGCGCAGGTGACCTTTGGTATTTTAAGGTTTTATGCTATATAAAGATGGAAAGATGGAAAAGATGAAAAAGTTGGAAGCCTGTTCATTGTTTGCCCTATGTAGGAGTTTTTATCATTAGCCTCGTTTTCTCACATATTGTAGCTGACGTTTCATGATTTCTTTGTGCTATCTGGAATTTGCAGAGTGGATCGCTCCATTTTTGCATAATTGATATGCCACATTTTATATATATATTTTTATTTATATATTTATTTATATTAGTGGTATGCTAAACTGCTATTTCTGATGTTTGATAGATGCATCTGTCCAAATCAACATATTGTAGTGTACATTTTGGATAGTGCATCTTCCCATGCTCCTGCTGTTTTATTTGTCATTTTTTATACACACCTATTGATTTAATTTATGTGGAGGGTCTTGGAGCTCTGGTAGTGCAGTTCAGCGCACTCTGGCTTAGCTGCGCGGACTGCAGGTCCAGTTCTCTGACACATCCATATTTATTATAACGTGCCACTCTATTATCACTTGTGGTGTTTTGTGGTTTTTGTTTATATATTTTGTTCACATCTAGTTGCCAGCGCAGTTCACTTGGTCTATATATTTCTAAAGTACAGTACTTTCACTCTGCAGCTGCAACAAAGTTTTTCTTTTTGGTTTTCACAAAAATATTCTTTTTGAAATTATTGATTACATATATTTGCGAGCGCTGTATTGTATGATTTTATTAACCTTTCACATTACCAAGAAACACCGGAGTTTTGCCTGAGATTTGACCTTAGCAATTTACAGGTTGCTTCTTTTATATACCTATTAAGTCTTTTTATACCCACATAGTTGCCTTCATCTCAATGAACTTAAAATTAAATTAATTTTGGAATTAACTACATCAAATGATTATTTTTTTTTTACAAAAAAAGCAGGATTATAGGAGGAGAGAATATTACATAGTTACATAGTAGGTGAGGTTGAAAAAAGACACAAGTCCATCAAGTCCAACCTATGTGTGTGATTTTATGTCAGTATTACATTGTATATCCCTGTATGTTGCGGTCCTTCAGGTGCTTATCTAATAGTTTCTTGAAACTATCAATACCCCCCCGCTGAGACCACCGCCTGTGGAAGGGAATTCCACATCCTTTCCATTCTTACAGTAAAGAACCCTCTACGTAGTTTAGGGTTAAACCTCTTTTCTAATTTTAATGAGTGGCCACGAGTCTTGTTAAACTCCCTTCTGCAAAAAAGTTTTATCCCTCTTGTGGGGTCACCAGTGTGGTATTTGTATAATGAAATCATATCCCCTCTCAAGCATCTCTTCTCCAGAGAGAATAAGTTCAGTGCTCGCAACCTTTCCTCATAACGAATATCCTCCAGTCCCTTTATTAGCTTTGTTGCCCTTCTTTGTACTACCATTTCCAGTACATCCTTCCTGAGGACTGGTGCCCAGAATTTGACAGCATACTCCAGGTGCGGCCGGACCAGAGTCTTGTATAGCGGGAGAATTATCTTCTGGAGTTGATCCCTTTTTAATGCATGCCAATATACTGTTTGCCTTGTTAGCAGCAGCTTGGCATTGCATTCCATTGCTGAGCCTATCATCTACTAGGACCCCCAGGTCCTTTTTCCATCCTAGATTCCCCCAGAGGTTCTCCCCCCCAGTGTATAGATTGCATTCATATTTTTGCCACCCAAATGCATTATTTTACATTTTTCTACATTGAACCTCATTTGCCATGTAGTTGCCCACCCCATTAATTTGTTCAGATCTTTTTGCAAGGTTTCCACATCCTGCGGAGAAGTTATTGCCCTGCTTAGCTTAGTATCATCCGCAAATACAGAGATTGAATTGTTTACTCGATCCTCCAGATCGTTTATCAACAAATTAAACAGGATTGGTCCCAGCACAGAACCCTGGGGGACCCCACTACCCACCCCTGACCATTCTGAGTACTCCCCATTTATCACCACCCTCTGAACTCGCCCTTGTAGCCAGTTTTCAACCGAATAGTAATTTAAACTTGTATGAGCAAACACATCTTTAGTTTTCACACAAATTTTCTTTTGTGGCACACATGTTAAAAATGGTACATTTTAGACCTGACTACTTCCAACCCCCAAAATATATACTTTTGGAAAGCAAAGGTTCTGTAAAAATAAAATGAATGACAGTTAAAGTGTTTTATGTCACCAGATATTTGCGTTAATGATCATGAAAGTGTTTTTTTTTGGGGGGGGGGGGGGGGTACAGGTAAATTGTATTTGTGCGCACTAAAATCCCCCCCCCCCCATTTTTTTTTTTGAGGTTGCATTGAGTAATTATATATGAAATACTGTATATAAAGAGTCAAAAATTGTGTCTGCAAAAAAAAATCCTTTACCCAAATTGTCCACGGGGAACACTTTAACCACTTTTCGGATTGCCCACTGCGGATATACTGTGGCAGGGTGCTCCGACTGCGCGAACCGACGTAGCTGTATGTCGGTCCGTGCATACGATGCAGCATGCGCCGCCGGAAATCGCCACCCACGATTGCGGTGAAGAGAGGCAGAACGGGGATCTGCCTATGTAAACAAAGCGGATCCCCGTTCTGAGGGGAGAGAGAGATCAGCTGTTGCTAGTGATCAGAAACCGCAACCTCTCTACAGAAAGCACCTCCCTAGGGTACACTTAACCCTTAGATCACCCCTAGTGTTAACCCCTTCCCTGCCAGTACCATTTATACAGTGATCAGTGCATTTTTATAGCACTGATCACTGTATTGGTGTCACTGGCCACCAAAAAGTCACTTGGGGTTGGATTTGTCTGCTGCAGTCCCCCTAAAAATCGCTTATGCCCACCATTACTAGTAAAAACAATTTTAAAAAAGTCCATAAATCTTTCCCCTATTTTGTAGATGCTATAACTTTTGCGCAAACCAATCAATATACGCTTATTGCGATATTTTTGGTAAAAAAAAAATGTAGCAGAATACATATTGACTTAAACTGATGAATAAATTATTTTTTTACATTTTTTTTTTTTGGGATATGCATTATAGAAGAAAGTAAAGTCTTTTTTTTTTTTTCAAAATTGTCGGTCTTTTTGTTTATAGCGCAAAAAAAAAAAACGCAGAGGTGATCAAATACCACCAAAAGATGGAATTTTTCGAATTGTGGGGAAAATTTTTTTGTGGGTACAGCGTCGCATGACCGTGCAATTGTCAGTTAACCGCTTCAGCGTCGGAAGATTTTACCCCCTTCCTGTCCAGAGCACTTTTTGCGATTTGGCACTGCGTCGCTTTAACTGACAATTGCGCGGTCGTGCGACATTGCTCCCTAAAAAAATTGACATTCTTTTTTTCCCACAAATAGAGCTTTTGGTGGTATTTGATCACCTCTGCATTTTTTATTTCGTGCGCTATAAACAAAAAAAGCGACAATTTTGAAAAACGCAATATTTTTTACTTTTTGCTATAATATACCCCAGAAACATATAAACTATTTTTTTCCTCAGTTTAGGCCGATATGTATTCTTCTACATATTTTTGGTAAAAAAAATCGTAATAAGCGTATATTTTGCGCAAAAGTTATAGCGTCTACAAAATAGGGGATAGTTTTATGGCATTTTTATTATTATTTTTTATTTTTTTTTTTACTAGTAATGGCGATCTGCGATTTTTATCGGGACTGTGACATTATGTCGGACACATTGGACAATTTTGACACATTTTTGGGACTATTGGCATTTATACAGCGATCAGTGCTATAAAAATGCATTGATTTACTGTAAAAATGTCACTGGCAGGGAAGGGGCTAACACCAGGGGGGCGATGAAGGGGTTAATTGTGTTCCCTAGTGTGTGTTCTAACTAAAGAGGGGAGGGGACTGTGTAGGGAAAATGACAGATCGCTGTTCAACTCTGTCTGAACAGACTATCTGTCTCTTCTCCCCTCAGAGAACCAGAAACTGTGTGTTTACACACACCAATCCTTTTTCTCCGTGTGTCAGCGGCGATCGCGCGAGCCCGGTGGTGATCGTGACTGCCAGGCACTCGCATCGGCTCGGGGGGGGGGGGGGGGGGCGAGCAGCAGGCCCGCGTCCCTAGTGGCCACAGGGCGACGCAACATTACTAGGGTTGCGGAAATTAACAATTAATTTCTCGATTAATCGTTAATTTTTTTGATCGGTAGGCTGCCTGCCCGCTTTGGGCCAAGCTGTGGCTGCAGCGCTCCGCTCCCTCCTCCACTATATGTCATACACAGTCTGCGGGCATCTCCCGCTGTGTGTCTCCGAGCTGAGTGTGCAAACTTTGGCTCGCTGTTGAGAAAATCCCACCCTCCTCCTAGATCAGCTCGTGTGATAGACGCAGTGTTCTGTCTATCACACGAGCTGATCTAGGAGGAGGGCGGGACTTTTCTCACAGCGCGGCCAAAGTGTTCACTCAGCTCCGAGGCACACAGCGGGAGATGTCCGCATACTGTGTAATCCAGGCACAGGCACTGACTACAGTGAGGCTGCGGTTATGGGCACGGCGAGGCTGCGGTTATGGGCGAGGCTGCGATTATGGGCACGGTGAGGCTGAGTTTGACATGTGACGTCCTAGCCATGCCTTGCTATGTCCAGCTTCGGTAAAAAATAAAAAAAAATATGGAAGATTGGAAATGTTTTATCAACAAATACACAATGTCTAGCCTGCTAGGGTGCTATTCTGTCCACTTATTCCAAAACGTAGCACTTTAATGTCAGTGTGTACTTTACTCATGGAAGTTCACTTAAAGCGGAGTTCCACCCAAAAATGGAACTTCTGCTTTAAGGGCCAGTTCACACCACATGCAGTCCAGTGCATTTTTTTCTGCATCAAAAAGCATAGAAAGTAGGTTATATGGTTTTCAATGGCATAGTTCACACCAGTGCGTTCCAGTTCCAGAAAAAATAGTAGAACATGCTGCATTTTTCCTGCACTGGACTGTACTGGAACGCTGTAAAAAGCATCAAAAACTCACGGGAATGCACCTAAACGCACTGGAACACCCATGTTCTTATTTATGGTTAAGAAAAAAAGAGGGAAAAATGCACTGGACTGCATCAAAAACGCACTGGATCGCATCAAAAACGCGCATGCAAAAAAGCATCTGGAGCGCATCCGGACTGCGTTTCTATGGTGTGAACTGGCCCTTTGGGAAGGTGACCCCCTGACATGCCATATTTGCATGTAATTTTTTTGGGGGGGAGCTGAACCCTCTTTTTAAGAGGGTTTCAGCTCCCACTTCCTCCCGGGGCACCGTAGCGCCGGAAGTAAGTTTGCCTCTCCCCCCTCCCTCTCGGCAATCATCTGGGACACGTCACAGGTCCCAGATGATTGCCCAGCCAGTCGCAGTGCGGTTCGCACATATGCAGCACATTCACAGCCGGGTGCCCACAGTGACAATGCCGGCGCAGCAGAAAGGAGGGGGAGACGAGCAGGGCCTTCGTTCCCCCTCATCGCTGGACCCTGGGACAGGGTGAGTGTCTGATTTATTAAAAGTCAGCAGCTGCAGTATTTTTTTTTTTTTGGAACTTCGCTTTAACTGCTCCCTCACCGGCTGCATATACTTGGCTTCTGTTCGCTCCCCTTCCTTCCACATAACTGCACTGGTGCTTAGTTACTGTCTGTTTGGGCAAGCAGCACCCTCGTGTGGGAACAGGGAGAAAGTCTAAATACTCTGCAATTTCCAAGTCATGGCTTGGAGCTTATTATGGTGTCATTTCTTGCTCCCTGCATCCAGGGGAGCAAAGGGGAGTAAAGTTTGCTACTGGAGAGTGCATAAAATAGCCTTTTGTGACCTGCATGGGCAAAAATCCCTTAAGGGGGACCAGAATGCAAAAGTGAAGGTTTGCTATAAGTTAATAAAAATATAGAAATTTAAAGCGGTATTAAACCCAAAGCCAAAAATTTGATATATTGCAGCTTACCAATCATTAGATGTGGTGGCTGCATCTGATTTTTTTTTTTTTGTCTTTTCCCCTCTCTGTTTTCACCTAGTGATCTGACCAGTGACACACCTCCTGTATTAGAGTGCCCCCACTCTGGATGAAGGAGCAACAGAGACACCTTTTATACGACAGCATTGTCAGTATAGGAGGAAAGGAAGTGTTGGAAGTACTAGCAGATTTAGATGCCTTTTTAATTGAATCTGAACTCCAGCTCACACTTTATAAGCAGATACAATAAACAATATTTTCCTTTTTGGGATAAAGGTTTTACATAAAAGCTGACCATTGTAAGCAACCCTGTCGGTAGTAAATTGTTTGTCTCCACCCTGTGACTGCTACATCTGTAGGACAGCTTGTTCTGTTGAAAAACAGGTTTGCTGTCAGGATCACCAGATGAAAATAGCCTAAAAAAAGAAAATGAATGCAAGCAGCACATCTAAGAATTGGTAAGCTGCATTATGTTTGCTTTTGGGTTTAATACTGCTTTAAATGTGTCTAAGCAGTACCCTGAAAATGTAACTTTTTTCTGTAATTCCTCTTTTTAAAGTGATTGTAAACCTCACAAATAAATGTAATCATACAATTAAATAGACATTACCTATACTAAGCATTTGAGCTTACCAGCTTCAAGCTGGTAGCTTGAAGCAATCCCCTTCTCCAGAAATCCTCCCTGCTCTTCTGCTTCTGTTTTTTCTATTAACCCCTTCCTACCAGCTTTCTCCTGATTAGCATCAGTGTAGCTGTTTCTTAGTGGTAGGAGTATTCTATAACTCTTATCCATTTGTCACAACCCTCACTGTTGTCATTGTCAGAGCTGACATGGTCGCTGGCACCTGTGTATTCCCTTGGATGTAGTCAGGAGACATGCCCACAGATGGCAGGTAGCTGCGCATGTTCTTGAGCTGAGGAGGCTTGAGGGGTGTGTGACATCACGTCTCCGCCTACTATTCTCTGGTCCTAAGCCACGCCCACAGACCAGAAGTTTTAGGAGAGCTGATGCAAGCTAAGGGAGCCTTTTTCTGAGGTACAGTCACAGCTGTATGTTTAAATGCATTGATTTATGATTTATTTTTTTAAATTTGCATTTAAAACCACTTTAAAAATATATAAATAAACAAATAGCAGAACACATACTCACCATGTGAGGGTGTCTATGCATTCCTGTACCTAAAGTAGAGTTGCATGATTCTGGCTAAAATGAGAATCACAATTTTTTTGCTTAGAAGATTTCTCTCACGATTCTCGCGGCGTAACATCATCTTTCACATTAAAACAAAAAAATTGGGCAAACTTTTACTGTTTTTTTTTTTTTTTTTCCATGAAGTGTATTTTTTCCCAAAAAATTATGTTTGAAAGACCGCTGGGCAAATACAGTGTGACATAAAATATTGCAGCAATTGATATTTTATTTTCTGGGTCTCTGCTTAAATATATATATAATGTTTGGGGGTTCCAAGTAATTTTCTAGCAAAAAATATTGATTTTAACTTAAAGAAGTGTCAGAAAAAGATTTAGACTTTAAGTGGTTAAACTTCCTGCATTTACAGTTGTTAAAAACTTGACAGAATGCCTGGATTTTTTTTCGCACAGAAGTTTATCCCTTTGATCTAAGAAGGAATTGTTAGTTACAATGTCATGTTAAAAACTTGGCAGACTGCCCGACGTTTTCTTTTGACAGCTGAGTGAGCAGATAAGTCTCTCCGCTTATTATATGAAAGAATGGGCAAACTCTGCAATAGAGATTGTCAGGGGGGTTAAATAGAGATCACATTTTTTTAACGATTAATTGTGCAGCTCTAACCTACAGGTACTGTGTCCTCTGACTGTGAAAATAAGCTCATACATTTTTAAAATGTGCGTGTTCAGCTGATGGGATAACTCCTTTTTAGTGAGGTAAAAACACACAACGCAAAGTAATATACTGCATGATTTTGTGAGTTGAACTTTATATCTGTGTGATATAACTTGTCTTCTGTGAACATTTTCTGAATGTCTTCTTTTATGTGTAGGTTTTTCAAGTAAGAAAAGTAGCTGGAGCTCATACTGGAAATATATTTGCCATGAAAGTTCTAAAAAAGGTAAATCTTTGGTTTACTACAGTATTTGCTATACAAAGTTTACAAAGTATTGAGTACCTTTTTGTTTGTCCTACTTGGATTTTTGGTTTCCAAAGTAGTGCGGCAGACTCCACAGCGTGGACTTTTTGAGCACCTTTTTTCACTATTATGACACTCCTTGTTGGAACAATTTTGTGAGTATATTGTTTACGGTTTATAGATTAATTCTTGATTCATTTTGCAAGCCTTTATTTCAAAACAAATTTTACGTGATATCACACTTTTTTGGATAGCGCTGCTCTTTTATGGTTTTTAGCAGATACTGCCTATTGTCCATTGAGCAGACATGCAGATTCTGTCTGCTCCCAATTTTTACTTTTATAATTTTCTTGAGTTAGTTGAACCTAGGTGAGATTTGTGGAGGTGCTGATTTTCTTCAGCTTCAATGAAAGGAATTGACAAGACCCCTAATGTCTACCCTGCCTTTCTCTGTAGTTAATCAAACACAGATCCTACTTAATGAGCTGCTTTTCTGACCACAGCAACCAGGGGAATGACCAGTCTGAATTTGGAAGTTCGATTTGCTTGTCGCTTTCCGGTTCATTTATGACAGAGAAGATCGGTGGGATAGATGTTTAGTTTTGTAAAAAAAAATTATAAAGATGTGCGCTGAAACTTATTCCTATATATAACATGAGGCTGCTGCTATCACTAAATGTGTTCCCACATACAGTGCAATCGTTAAAGAAAAACGTTTTGATAGACGCAGGAGAACTGAAGACAACTGAGGGCGGCTGGAGGGGGCGGGTGAGGGCGGGGATAGGAGGAGACTGAAAGGATCCTTGTGCTTTCAGAGGAGTAGAATTTCATCTAGTCTGGTGAAAGGAAGAGTGCTCTTCTTCTCTCTCTCCTTTTTTTTTTTTTTTTTTTTTTTTTTTTTTTTTTTTTAAATGTACAGATTTCAGCCCTGTACACTTATTGCACCCCCAGGCCAGTCTACACAATCTCCCCTGGATAATCTCACACTCCTTATCTCATCTGCATAGGAGATTATTTCTCCTGGCTATGGCCCTGCCTCCAGGCAGATGTCTGCAGTTCCCCAACAGAGGATTTGTGCGTGTGAAAAGATCCTGTGACAGGATTGCAGCAGCTGAGGTTTGTCTCAGTGTTTGCAGTTTGGATGAGAAATGCAGTCACAACATGGTAAAATATAAAATGCTTTTGTTTTTTGCTTTCCTGTTTGAACAAGCATAGTATGTACACTTTCCTCGCTGTTTCTGTGTTCCATGCTGTTGATACTTTGCCATAACAGGGGATGAACTTCCACAGATGCTGCCATTCCTATGGCAACTTATAAACAACAATGTGCACCCACAGTTTGCTTCCTGCACAGGCACGAGACTAGGAAGTGCATATTGGGTAGCCAGCAGCACAGAAATCCAGGAAGTGAACAGGCAGCAGTTTCAGCTGCCCACAGTTAAAATGGATGCACCCAGACTTTGTTGAGGGGAGATTTCAGCAGCATATTTGGCAAGTACAGAATCGCAGTATATATAAAATATGCAAAGTGGTTGGAGGGAAGCTTCACAATGGCAAAGATGTTTTTATTACAAATTATGTGAGCAGACTGCAGTTCCTCTTTAAGTGGATGCTGCCCAGTTTTTCTTTCCTTTTCAAATTAGCAGGTCATTTGAATGCTGGCACTGATATCCAGTTTTGGGTGGCTCCATTTTCTTAGCAGGGTTGCCCTGCAGACTTCTTTCCATGATCAACCTACAGGGAGATGTAACCTGAGAAAAGGATGGGGGAGAAAAGCACAAGATGACCGGTCTCTGGTCCCTCTTCCAGATGAAGTGAAGAGGCTCACAAAGCTGGGTCCTTTAGAATGATGCGGACACAAAAGAACAATAAGATGTAATTCTGAAGAATGAATTGCAGCTAACAGAGTATTTTGTTAATTCCCCCGATCAGACGTTAGCTGTACAGAAATGGCAGATTTGTATTTTCCTATGCTCAACTGGGCCAAGCATATGTAATTAGGACAACAACTTGGAAGCTTTAGTACTACTTTAAAGTTAGAGAATTATGATTTCTTGTTTTGATTTAAAAAAAAAAAACAAAAAAACTTTTTATTGTGTTTTGATGCACATTTGGACATATGCGAAAAAGAGGAAGAGAAAAGTAAAATGAATAAATCATACAAATAAGAACATTTCAGGTACATTAACCACTTGTGGACCTCCCACCATACATTTACTGTGGCAGGGCGGCCGCTCTGTGCCAGATCACTTACCTAGTGCGTGATCTGACACTTCTGGGTCTGGGGCGCGCACCTTCTGCACCCGCCGATGCTTCGGTACTCAGGCAGAACGGCAGTCTGCCTATGTAAGCAAGGCAGATTGCTGTTCTATGAGTACAGAAGGCATTGATCCTGTGTTCTTATAAAGCGGGAACACCCATCAATTCCTTCCACTAGTAAAAGCACCTCCCCCACTACACTGAATCACAGGCTGGGAACACAGTTAACCCTTTGATCGTCCCTGTTAACCCCTTCTCAGCCAGTGACTGCATATTTTTGGCACTTATCACTGTATTGATGTCACTGGTCCCCAAAAAGTCTCAGTGTTCGATTTGTCTGCCGCAATATCTTAGTCCCACTAAGTCTCTAAACGACACCATTACTAGTTAAAAAAAAATATCCCATAATTTGTAGACACTATAACTTTTGCGCAAACCAATCAATATAGGCTTATTGGGATTTTTTTTTACCAAAAATATGTAGCAGAATAATTGATGAAGAAATTAGATTTTTACCTTTTTTTTTTTTATTTATTTTTATTTTATTTTATTGGATTGGATGTTTTATAGCCGAAAGTAAAAGATGTGTTTTTGGTCTTTTTTTTTTTTTTTTTTTCTTGCACAAAAAATAAAAACCCCAGAGGTGATCAAATACCACCAAAAGAAAGCTCCTATTTCTGGGGAAAAAAGAACATGCATTTTATTTGGGTACAGTGTCACACGACCACGCAAATGTCGGTTAAAGTAACTCAGTGCTGTATCGCAAAAAATGGCCTGGTCACGAGGGGGGTAAATCTTCTGGAGGTCAAGTGGTTAATAACAGCAGTTTCGTTCCATTCATTAATCTTATCTAAGATATTTTGATTAAGGCTGTACCACAATATAACTAGCGACTGATCAGAGCATCTTCAAGTGGAAGTTTTGTATAAATGGTAGCCACACACACCTGAGCAACAGCCTATCTGATGCTGCAGGTTACCAGCCTTTGAAGTTATGTGGGACAGTGTTCAGTTAATAACAGAAAAATGTCAGATGACCAGTGGCCTCTGTACCACTGTGCCCAGCAAACAAATAATTGCTACCTACATTTGTCTATGTAGTCTCTCATGAAAATGATAATCTTTAATGTTATCCTCCTTTCTTGTTGGCTTGCTTTGGTCTTTACACTCTAAGAATGTAGACATTTTCTCATTTGCTCAGAAATATCTGCAGACCCTTGCTTTTAATATCTCATTACATATACTGTACAAACTCCTGCCTAAAGAAAATTTAGGATGATTAAAATCGGGGATTTTTTTTAAAGATGTTGGCTCTGAAGTGGTTATCCTTATTTTGGTTTCACTACCAAGTGTGTCACTGATTTGGTCAAGTTTGCTAGGTTAGCGTTAATCATGAAATGGAAGCCTGTACTTTTAAAACTAAGTCTGTGGAAACTCCCTTGTTTATTTACTAGTTCCCTGAAGTGGTTGTACACCTTAGGCATGAAATATGAACAAAGCATATCCCTCTATAGTGTGTACTTGTCTCAATCTAGAACACTAAGTTTTACGTTTCTCTGCTGCTTTGTTCCTCTGCTGTTCTGACATCAAGAGAAAATTGGTAAAGGGAGGGACCTCCAGTATATTGACAGCCTCAGCTATGTTCCTGTGTGCTGTTTGAAGGGGGGGGGGGGGGTGTGTGTCTCTCCCCTCCAATCAGCTCTCCTCACTGAGCTCTGCAGAGTTGTAACTTCAGCTCTGTGCCCCTTGTTTTTTCTGCACACTCAAGATTTATAATTCTGCACTTTTGAATGAATGTAGAGGAGAGAAGACTGCTGATGGACACAACTTATGTAGAATTACTTTTTCATTTCTGTGTATCACCTGAGGCCAGTCACTTCACTGGGTATACGGAAGGGTTTAAAATAGGGGTCGACCGATTATCAAATTATCGATATCTGTCAGAAAGGTGCCGATATTGGTCAGACCTTCTCCCCCTGTCCCAGTACGGCGCTCGTTGCAGCCTCTGACAATCTCTTTCAGCAGTGCGGCGGGCAGCAGAGAAGTGACCTCTCTCACTGCCTGCATCGCATCACCTCTTTTACGTCCCTACAGCAGGGCCGTGAAGGCTGCAGTAGCTCGAGCGAGCAGAGCGCAAGTTACGTCATCTCTCAACGCCTGCCCGCATGTGGGAGTTTACCCGCTCGGACCCCGCTAGAGAGAGGCTACCAGAAGTAGTGTTAGTGACAAGCTGCCTCTGGGTTGCAGGTGACCGTGACAAGTGACACGCAGCATCTGGGGGGAAGGTGACCGTGGCAAGTGACATGCAGCATCTGGGGGGCAGGTGACCGTGGCAAGTGACATACAGCATCCGGGGGGAAGGTCACCGTGGCGAGGTACATGCTGCATCTGGGTGGCAGGTGACGGTGATGTAGAGAATATCGGCACCTAATATCGGCCTGAAAGGCGGCCGAAAAATCGGTATCGGCCCTGAAGAAAACGATATTGGTCGACCCCCCCCCCCCCCCCCCCAGTTTAAAACCACTTTAAAGGGGTTAAAACCCTTGTGTTTATTCAATTTAATGCATTGGATGCAAAAAAACTTCTGACACCTACCAGGCCCATCCCGTTTTACTCACCTGAGCCCATTTGTTCCCACGGCGGAGACACACTTTACCTCTCTGCCCGTTGTCTCGGGGGACAAGTCCTGCATTCTGTGTAAATGGACACAGAAGCGGGATTTGGGAGCGGGCCCCGCACGGGTGTCCACCTCAGGAGAGCCTTCTCCAATGTGGGCACTCGATGCGGGGAGGAGCTACCAGTGCCACCGGGGGACCCCAGAAAAGGAGGACCGGGGCCACTCTGTGCAAAACTAACTGCACAGTGGAGGTAAGTATGACATGTTGTGTTTGTTTTTTTTTTTTTTTTTAAAGATGGTTTACAACCCCTTTAAAGGATAATTGCAGAACTACAAAAAGTCAGTTTAAGCCTGCATGGCCTTTCTAACAGACACTTTTTTAATCAAAATTGGCTTGGCTTCCACAGCATGCATGCTGTATGTAGTTGCAGCCTCCTGTTGTAATGAGTACATTGTTTTGCCCATAAACTGCAGACAGGTTGATGGGGGTAATACCTCAGGCTGCCTGTCATGTTGCATGAGCAAGCCAGAGGCCAGAATGAATTCACGTATGTTCATCATGTGGCTCTGCCAGTGCTGGTAATAGGAGTGGTGGCATATCCCATGCACAGCATACAGGCAGGTAGTGATGGAGTTACAAAGTCCTTATTTACTGTTGGCAAGGCAGCTGATAACTGTGTTTACAAATTCACCGCCAATGTTTACTATTGACCAGCGTATGCGTCTCTCTTCTGCTAACACAGATTGGCTCGCATTCACAGGTTTTTGACCTATTGGACCACTAAACTATTAATTTCTAATTGTGTGTCAGGATTTTTTTTACAATGGCCTTCATCTACTTAAAGCGTTTGTTAACCTAAAAAAAAAAAAAACTAAATAGTTCCTGTCCCTTTAAAGCGTGTTATACTGTGCTGTGTCATTTGGCCCACCGTATCACCTGTAATAACTTGCTGATCTTGCTGGGTTCTGCCCTCCCCCCTGTAAGCTGACCACAGTACATCATGGCTGCTGAGCCCTGACACAGTGATCAGCTTACATGCCTCCGTCAGCCGCAGCTCTCCTGTCTCTCCTTTGTCCTCTCTCCCCCTCCCTGTTGGCTCCTGTGACAGTGCTCGCCCCCGCAACTCCTGCTGCTCTCATAACTATTAAAATCTTACATAATCCTCCTTGTTCCCTAATGACAGGAGCTCCTGCCTCTGTGATCTCTATCTATATATATATATATATATATATATATATATATATATATATATATATATATATATATATATATATATATATATATATATATATTCAGAGGCATTTTGTATGTATGTGTGTGTGTGTGTATATATATATATATATATATATATATATATATATATATATATATATATATATATATATATATATATATATATATATTTTCTCCTCCTTTACCGTATTTCAGAGCGGTTCCATGTGGCCGGCACTCTCTCTCCTCTCCTCCTCGCGTCTTGGCTGACATCAGCGGAGCAAGCTTGGCCCCGCCCACTGCTTCTGTCAGCCGGGCAGAGGAGAGAGCCGCGTCTGGTCAAGTGATCGCAGGGAACCGCTCTGAAATACAGGCTTTTTTTTTTTTTTTTATAAAACAGACAGGAGCTCCTGTCATTGGGGAACAAGGAGGATTATGTAAAGGTAAAGCAAAGTGGGTTAACCACTTTAAGTAAATGTAAATCCCAAATGTATTCATTTTTAATCGCTTTTTTTTTCTTTTAATCTGCTGCATATTTGTGCTGCTGATCTCTTGCAGCCTCTGTTTACATGCATTTCAATGACAGCTGCATGCCATTTCTCACTTGGTGTAAACGTTGGACCATGTCTGATTGTCTGTACAACGTGTGCTGCAATGGCTAATACAATCTTTTTTTTTTTTTTTTTTTTTTTTTTTTTAAATTCTTTATTTTCTGACAGTCATATATCACATGCCACTTGAAACATTTCTTTTTAAACATCATATCAACATATGCATATTCTTTCTATCATAATATAGCTTTTTCACTCGTTTCCTTACCAATTGATTCTAAGTCTCTTCTATTCCAAGGGCAAGCATATATTTCCCCCTTTTTCATTTCCCCTAACCCCATTACCCCCCCCACCCCACCAGTACAAAAAAAAAAACAAAAAAAACGTTATTTACCCCACCCCCCCAAGGGGGGGGGAGGGGGGAACCCCTCTCCTCAGGTCCATTCGGTCTTATCTATCCCCCTTCTCCTGTTCTCTAATTCTATACTCTACTAGGGGAGACCAAATCCTCCGATATTTCTCATCTTGTTCTTTCAGCATCATCGTCAAGTTTTCCATTTGTTGAATTTCTGTGATTCTAGCCCACCACTGAAATTTAGTCGGAGGGACTGTACTCTTCCACAGAGCCGGGATACACGCCCTTGCGGCGGTGAGAAGGTGTTTAAGCAGAGACTTCCTATATTTTTCCACCGATAGGGGGACATCATTTAATAGAAATGCAGCCGGGTTGCTCCCAAGAGACACACCTGTAATGTCCTTAATAGTTTCCTCAACTGTTTCCCAGAAGCCCTTAATATCCTCACATTCCC
Source organism: Lithobates septentrionalis (assembly GCA_037952835.1). Lineage (NCBI taxonomy): Eukaryota > Metazoa > Chordata > Amphibia > Anura > Ranidae > Lithobates > Lithobates septentrionalis. The sequence goes on along the minus strand of JBBDGP010000014.1, from coordinate 2,117,205 downwards.
AGAATATATGTGTCATCGTTCCCACCCCCCTCTTACAGCGCCAACACCTATCTGATACTTGAGGATAAATTTTTTGAAGGGCTGCTGGTGTTCTATACCATCTGGTAAGGATTTTATATCCTCCCTCTTGGTATCTGCTGGCAATTGATGTTTTATGTACTGATTTTAATATTTTCGTCTTCTGCTTTTGAGTAAACGTTACTCCTAGCTCTCTCTCCCAGGCTTGCATAAAGTTGAACTCCTGTGGCACTTCCAGGCTTGTTAATATTTCATAAAAATGTGATACGGAATGCCTGATGTTTTCGCCATTTAGGCAGGTCCGTTCAAACCTAGTCAGCTCCCGTATTACTGAAAATTTTTTATTTTTTGAGCGGATATACGCTCCTAACTGCATAGCCCTAAAATAATCCAGGTCTTCTGTCACCTCTCCCTCTATCTCGCCTCTTGTCATCAGGCGGCGGTCCCTAGAAAAGTCTATCAGCCTACTTTTCCCTTTGTGTTTTATTACTTCATACCTCCGATCGATTAAACCTGGTAAGAAGTCCGGGGCACCCAATACCGGGGTCATTGGGCTCGGAATTGGTGAAAGATTTGTTTTTTTGAAGATCATGTAAGTGGAGCGGATAGTTGCCCCTGTTAACGGGTGTTTTTTCACTATGGTGGGTAATTCTGATTTTTTAATCCATGCTAATCCTTCCAATGGAATTTTAGACGTCGCCTGCTCTAACTGTATGTGCGGTTTCCTTACCGAGGCGCACCATTCCACCACTCTCGCTAGTTGTAGGGCTTCCCAGTAGTGTACTGGGTCTGGGAAACCAATACCTCCTTTCCCTTTTGGGAGTACTAGGATATTTCTCCTTATCCTTGCTGGTTTACCTGCCCATATAAACCTTAAAAACCCTGATCGAAGGTCCTTTAGAAAGTTTGATGGGATCTTTATTGGTAACGTTTGAAACAAATAGAGAATTCTGGGCATCACGTTCATCTTTATAATGTTTGTCCTTCCAAACCAGGTAAAGATGTCCCTATCCCATCTCCTAAAATCTTGTTTAATTTGTCTTGACAGCGGGGCATAGTTTAGTTCAAACATTCTACTAAGCTTCTTTGGGATTTTAGTCCCCAGATAACTTATGTGGGAATCTGTCCACCTAAAATTAAATTGTGCTTTTATCCGATATATTTCAGTTGTATCCATCTCCAACCCCATAGCTTCGGACTTAGTATAGTTTACCTTATAGTTTGCTAACTCCCCATACTCATTTAACTCGCTTAGAAGGGGAGGGAGGGATATAGTTGGAGAGGTTATGAAGAAGATCAAATCATCAGCATATGCTGCTAATTTGTGTTCCTCTCTCTCCGTCTTAATACCCCTGATATTACAATCCGCACGTATTTTCCTTAGAAAAGGTTCCAGTGTAAGAATGAAAATGATTGGTGAGAGAGGACACCCCTGCCGCGTTCCATTTTGTATCTCAAAGGGATCCGATAGCCTATCATTAACCTTAACCCTTGCGCTTGGAATTGAGTAAAGGTTTGAGAACCAGCTCAACATTCCTTCACCCAGTCCGATATGTTGTAAGGTTGTTTTAAGAAAGATCCAGTCAACCCTATCGAAAGCTTTTTCTGCGTCCGCTGAGAACAGTACGAGGGGTTCCTGTCTGCTCTGTGCTGTATATATTGCATTTATTACTCTTTGCGTGTTTTCCCTACCTTCCCTTCCTGCCGTAAATCCCACCTGGTCTGGATGAATCAGTGCCGGGATATGTTCTTCTAGTCTTAACGCCAGGATCTTAGAAAAAATTTTTAAGTCCACGTTCAGTAACGCAATTGGCCGATAGCTAGAGCATTGGGATGGATCCTTTCCTTCCTTAGGAATTACTGCTATATGTGCCATCAAAGTTTCTCTAGGTATCCTCCGCCCTTCCCGTAGGGAATTAAAAGCCGCTGTAAACCTCGGAGCCAATCTCTCAGCAAAAAATTTATAGTACGTCAGAGTATACCCATCTGGGCCCGGGGCTTTCCCTACTTTTAGAAGGTTTATTGCTTTTTTAAATTCTTCTATTGAGATTGGTGCATCTAGATCTCTTGCTACCTCCTCCGTTAACCTTGGCATTTCTGAATTGCCCAAATATTCTTTTGCCCTCTCTTGTTTGTTTCTGCACCTATGTGGGAGCTGATGACCCTCCAGCTGGTACAGACCCTCATAGTACTCCTTAAAGATCTGTGCCATCTCCTGTGATGATTTCGCCGCCACCCCCTGCTGTGTTTTAATACCCGTCAAATGGGGTGGTGTTGTGGCATCCTTAAGGGCCTTTGCCAGCATCCTACTTGGTTTATTCCCAAATTCGTATAGTGTCCGCCTACCCCGTTTCAGTTTTGCTTTAGCCTGTTCGATGAGGAGCAAGTTCAGGTCTCCTCTGAGGCCACCTAGTTTCTCCTCTAATGCCTGTGTATGAGATTTTTTATGTTTCAGTTCTACTACCCTAATTTTTTCGAGCAGATCCTCGATCTGTGCGTTAAACTTTTTTTTTCCTATGCGCCCCGAGCGATATCAGAACTCCCCTCATCACACATTTGTGTGTCTCCCACACACAAAATGGGGTGACTTCACTCGACTCATTTATCAGGAAAAAGGAGTCTAATTCCTGATTAAGTTTTTGTTCATACTCCTTATCTTTTAATAGAGTTTCATTAATCTTCCAATGCCATTCCCGGCGTTCTTCCTCCCCCAGATCCAACGTACAATCTGTCGGGGCGTGGTCTGAAAGGGTAAATGAACCTATTTCCGCACTCACCAGTGATGATATGACTGTCTGTGATATCATAACATAGTCAATGCGCGTGTATGTTTTGTGTTTTGACGAATAAAACGTATAGTCCCTGTCCTGGGCATGGATTGACCTCCATGTGTCTATTACTTGCAAATTACTCAATAGTTTCTTAATTCTTCGTATTTTTGTCGAAGAGAGATGTGAGGCTCCCCTGGACGTATCCAGGAGCGGATCTAATACTAAATTTAGGTCGCCTCCTATCACTAGAATACCCTCCTTGTGTTGATATATCATTTGTAAACAAGTCTCCAGGTAGCTAACCTGTTCTTCATTTGGGAGGTATAGGTTCACCAGTGTGATCCTCTGTAGTCCAATTTGTCCCTTTACAATTAAAAGGCGACCCTCCTCATCTGTAACTACCTTCAATTCCTTCCATGGAATCTGTTTTGAGACTATGATTGATACTCCATTGGTTTTAGAACTCGGAGATGTACTGTGATAAGCTGTTAAGAATTTATGATTTCCGAGTTTTGGTATTCTGTCCCTTCTAAAATGTGTCTCCTGGAGGAAGCCAATCTGCGTCCCCAACCTTCCCATCTCCGCAAGTAACCTAATCCGTTTTTCCGGGATATTCAGTCCCTTGACGTTGTATGAGGTGAATTTTATTCTAGTCATATTTTCTTCTTTCTTTACCTTTCTTTTTACGGTCTATTGGAATTTACGAGGAGAGGGGCCCCCCACCAGGACCCCAGGGAGAGAGAGATGGGAAAGGAAAAAAAAAAAAAAAAGGAAGGGGGGACCCCCCTTGTACCAATTGGAGGTCACAGTCCGAACGGCGCGAAACCTCGGTGCCGTTTGGAGGAGAGAAAAAAAAAAACAACTTTGTAAACGCCTCCGACTTTTCCTCCACTCGGAGGGGAGACGTCTATTGTGGGGGGATGCCCCTGAGCACAAAGAGTTTGAGTATCTATATATCAGAAAACTGCAGTGGCACGCCCATTGGTAATAACTAAGAGTGAAATAGCCCAGGAGAATACACCTGTAATATTATCAGTCAGTTACCCTTTTACATCTATGTTTCCATTTCCATACTTGTGTTCCGCTTGTTAACATATAACCCCATACAACCCCTCCCTCCCCCCCACACCCCCATCCATCCCTTTCCCTGCCCCTTACTCCCAAATAACCCATACCTCACCCCCCTCCACCCCTATCCCCCCCCCCTCCCCCCAGCGCCCCCCCCCCCACCACCCCCGGTGGGACCGAGGTATTTGGAGGGCAGGGGGGGGGGGGGCCCAGGGGAGAGGAGAGAAGGGGGAAGAAAAAAAAAAAAAAAAAAAAACCCCAGAGACCCTGAAAACAATACAGAAAATACAAAATTCTTGTGTCCATCACCTTCTCAACTCCCTCTAATTCTTGGGGGACCCTAAGGACCCCTATCCATTGGTGTAAAAATTTGTATACAAACAAAAGACGTATTATTTAGTGTCGTATATCCCTCCCCCTTCTCCCTCCCCCCTCCCTCCCTTCTTACCCTTCCCCCCCCACCCCCCTCCCTACCCCCACTTATTACCTTTACCACACAGAAAAGAAAAAAAAAAAAAAAAACATTCCATCAAAATACATCCTGTACATCCTGTGCTTCTAAATTCCCATAACATATTCTCGCCAAAACACAACAATAATTCACCCACTTACTATACCCACCCCTGTGGCACACACACAAAGAGAAAAGAAAAAAAAAATAAAAAATAAAAAATGGGAGCAGTAACGGGCCTTCCATTGGTATTGCCTATAATGTATCACACTCAAGTAAAACACCTTCCTTTATGCATAAACAAACATAAAGAAACCCGCAGGAAAAAAGAAAGCGAGAGAAAAAGAAGAGAAAACTTTCCCTCTTCCCTTCCCCCCCCTTCCCCCTTTAGGGGGGTGGAACACGATGGGCACCCCCAGGGGGGGAGGGAGTGTCCCCCGAACCTTCCATCAAGTCCGGAACAACGCACAGTTGAAAAGAGTCAGTTACAAGATGACACAAAGAAAAAAAAAAAAAACAAAAAGCAAGTCCATCATGAAATCATAACCCCATTTCCTTCTCCTCTATTCCTACTCCCTCACAGTTATTTCTGTTGGGTATACTCTCTGACAATGTCCGTAGTCATATCAATCCAATCAGGGATCTCCACTATTTCTGAATCTAGGAACTTGAATAAGTCCGGTAGTTGCTCTGGCGTCATCAGGGCAAAGGTGTGATCATCCTTTTTTATGATTAATGAGAATGGGTGTCCCCATCTGTAAGTTGCACCTTTTGCCCGTATTTGATCCAGCAATGGTCTCAGTAACCTTCTCCTTTTTTTCGTCTGCCGGCTAAGGTCTGGGAACACCTGGACCCCCTGACCTGCGACTTCCAGCACCCCTTTCTGCCATGCAGCTCTCATTATATCCTCCTTCACCCTAAAAAAATGCACACGGCAAAGCACATCTCTAGGGGGTCCTGTTTCTAACATAGGCCCTGCTGGGCTCCTATGAACACGATCCAGCTCAATATGATTGTCGGCTGACTTTCCTAAATATTTATTAAAGACCTCGATTACTGTTTTCCTCAGCTCGGGTGGTTTTATTGTTTCTGGAATCCCTTTAATGCGTACATTATTTCTCCTGCTTCTGTTCTCAAATTCCTCTGCTTGTAACTGCAGCAGTAACAGTTTTTGATGTTGTGTTTTAAACTTCCTTTCCAGTAACTCTATACGGGCGTCTGCCGAGGACTGTGAGGACTCACAGATACCCATTCTTTTGTCCATCACCTCTAATTTGGCAGTTACTTCACTTAGTTCTTCCCTAACCGCAACTTTTAGGTCGCTCAATAGGACTTGTAATTCTTCTTTAGTTGGTAGCGCCTGTATGAGCTTCCTAATGTCCTGTACACCATCAGCAGCCAGTACGATAGTTTCCCCCCTATTAACAAAGCGTACCTGAGTCTCTGTGACAGCCTCGGTCCGGGGCATGATTGGGGGGCTTATTTCTGCGGTTTCTGCCACCTCCGTGCGGATGTTCCCAGCTGAAACACTTACAGTGAACGGGGTAGGTGGTTCCTCCATGGCCGCTTGCTGTCTCAGGGCGGCCCGAGCAGCGCGCTGTGAAACGGCCCCGGCCTCCACTGACATGACTGGCTCCGTCTTTCCGATGAGGTACTTAGTGATGGATGGGTATCTGGGTGCCTCCGCCCGACCTGTGCCCTTCTCTTGTCTGCTTCCAGGCATAAACTCGCCCCTGCAACTGCTCGTGGTTCTCCTGGCGTATCTCACTCAGCCCGCCGAACCCGATCTCCTGCTCGAGCGCGCCACTGCGATGCTCCGCCTCTCACTCCGTCATGCTCAGACCGCACCTCCCTGCGTCAATCAGTCACGCTGAGCACCCAAAGTCCCGACTTGTCGCTAATACAATCTTAATGAGAATCCCATGGTACAGTGTAACAGCAAAGAAGAAAGGGATAGAGCTTTATCACTCCATAACAGGAAATGCCTGAACAAGGATCCTTCATGGCCAAGTCACCAAGTGTTCTTTAAATTAAAGCTGAAGAATTAAAAACAGTGAAAATTTGAAATTGGATAGAAGAGAAACCTGTAGGATAAAAGCAAAGCCGGTTTAGATAATTTAGGTATCCCAGTATATACAGAGGTTTGGATTGATTGTGATTTTTATTTTTTTTTTCTCTAGGCTATGATTGTAAGAAATGCAAAAGACACGGCACACACAAAAGCTGAGCGGAATATCTTAGAAGAAGTAAAGCATCCTTTCATTGTGGACTTGATTTATGCCTTTCAAACTGGTGGAAAACTCTACCTCATTCTGGAGTATCTTAGTGGTCAGTTCTCCAAATAGTCCAGATCATAGATTACTGTTTATATTCTTTTGTATTTATATTGCCAGTGTATTGCATTGTTTACCCCCTTTTTCCCCACAATAGTTCAGACTTTTATGTTGAATTTTATAATAAATTACTGTGTTGAACTCAGGTGGGGAGCTCTTCATGCAGCTGGAAAGAGAAGGGATATTTATGGAAGATACCGCTTGGTGAGTAGAGTACAATGAATTGTAAATGTGGTGTTTTTTTTTTTTTAATCAAGTTTCTAAATTACATGACAAAGAAATATGTTAAGGGTCAGATACATCTATAAAGTTTGAAAGTACTGAGACGTATGAGACCATGAAAGAGAAGGACATGGCTGTCTGGGTTAGAGGTTACTAACAAAACCACATTCTGACCTTATCGCTTTGTTCACACTAGTGTGATTTCAAATGTAACTTGAGTTGCACAGAATCCCATAACAATTGAAATTGCCATGTTTTCAGTGGTGCCTGTTTACATTGATGCAACTTAGCACGGAGCAATTTTGTGTAAGGTTTCTGCACTACATTGGTGCGATTCGCCACGATTTTGGCCCCATAGAATATGCAAACCAATTCAAAGTCGCATCCAGGTTAGGCTACATGGTCGTACTGAATGTTGGATCAAAATCTGATCGCAGCAGGGTGAACCTAGCCCTAAAGTTTTGATCTTAAAGTTTCAAAGTTTTTTGTTTTTGTTTTTTTTTCATTTATTTTCAAAGCATGTATGGGCCAGCTCTACTCTGATCTAGGGGTGCACCGAATGGAAATTTTGGTACCAAAAATGAAAGATGCACTAGGCCAAAAACCGATACTGAAAATGACAGTTTTTAAAAATATTTAGATTTTTATATACAATTGTATTTAAATTTGACTTTTTAATTAATATCATCAATTTAAATCAATATGAATTTATTGTTGGCCATTATTGGTACCTTTTTAGTGCAAGAAAAGCTAAAAAAAAATGCAGTCTCTAACCATCTCTTGTATAATGTCCACAGTCTCTAACCATCTGATACAGGAGATGGTCAGAGACTGCAGACATGGTACAGGAGACGGTCAGAGACTGCAGACATCTTACAGGAATGATACAAGAGATCAATGCAGCGTCGCCAGTGCCCTTCAGAGCGGCTATCTCCGTGTGTCACAGAGCTGTATTTGCCCAGGCCGCAGTAACAATGTCTCACCTCCTGTGATCACATTGTGCTGATTCAATGTCCCACCATTAGATCAGTATGCCGTCTGTCACAGGAGGCGGGACATTGTTACTGCGGCCCGTGCAATTCAGCTCCGTGACACACAGATCGCCGCTATATGGGAGGAGAGGAGGGGGGAGGACTGGGGAAATTTTATTTTTTTTATTTATTTATTTTTTTAGCAAATCTGATTGTTCAATTTTTACCCAACTTGTCTTTCTGAATTAATGTTTCTTATTTATTTTCATTTTAGCTTTTACTTGGCTGAGATCTCAATGGCTTTGGGACATTTGCATCAAAAAGGAATAATATATCGTGATCTGAAACCGGAGAACATCATGCTAAATCATCAAGGTTTGCCTATAAAACAATAAAATTACATTTTTGACTTTTCCTCATTAAATTGTAACCAAAGGCAGATTTCTTTGTTTTCACTCTGTTTTGTCCTGTTTATCTTCGAAAGTGAACATAAAAGAAAATCCCAAATTTTGGGTTAACATCAGAGCAGTAATAGAGGGGAAGTCTTCTAATGGGGACATTGGTTCTGCTGACACACCAGGATTCCTTCACTTTGGAAGGATTTTCCCTGACTACTTGTTTTGATGCTGGTACAGGAAGTGCAGGGAAGTCTCCCCAATGGGAGACGCACGGTAAAACCAAAAAAAAAAAAAAAAAAAAACAGGTGCTTTGCCTTTTGTGACACTTTATTCACATTGATGCAACACAATACCCAAATTCAATTTTTATCTTTTTTGAGATAGAGCTTTCTTTTGGTGGTATTTAATCAACACTTTTTTGTTATACAATTTTGCAAATAAAGAATATTTGTAAACTTAGGTTAAAATGTATTCTGCTATGTTTCTTTGGTATTTTTGTATTTTTTTTGTAACAATTTTTGCATAATTTTAAGGAATAAAATGATTATTTTTGCACAAAGTTGCTATCTCAACAAGTTATTTCTCACACACCGCATAGGCATTCTTAGAATTTCAGAATTAGACTTGGGAGAGCCAAGACCTGCTGATTGACAGTCAGTGCTCTCTGCTCGGGGAGCTGTGAGAACCGAGCCATCGGCGATATTTAATCGGTTCTCAGTGTAGAGGCATCGGGGGGCAGATGCAGCATTGGACAGATGCTGCATTCACCTAGTTAAGTATAATACTGGGGGGAAAGAAAAAAAAAAACATACTTCTCTTTGAAGCAATTCAGATGACTAAAATACGACTAAAACCAAACTGGCATTTTAGTCAAAACACTATGACTAAAACTAAATTTTAGGCTCTTCACTGCCTAAGTCTTAAAGGGGTTGTAAACCCTCGTGTTTTTTCACCTTAATGCATCCCCTCACTTTTACTCACCTGAGCCCGTTCGTTGTCGCAGGGGAGACGCACTCTTCCTCTCTGCCCGTTGTCTCGGCTCTTGATTGGATAGATTGATAGCAGCGCAGCTATTGGCTCCCGCTGCTGTCAATCAAATCCAATGACACCGGGGCCTACATTCTGTGTGAATGTACACAGATGCAGGACTCGGGAGCGCGCCCGCACGGGTGTCCATCTTAGGAGACCCTACTCCAACGTGGACACTCAGGGAGGAGCTACTGGCGCCGCCGGGGGGCACCCCAGAAGTCGAGGATCGGGGCCAATCTTTGCAAAACGAACTGCACAGTGGAGGCAAGTATGACATGTTTGTTTTTTTTACAAAAAAAAGAGGGTTTACAACCCCTTTTTAAGTTTCCGACTAAAAACCGCAGTAATCGTATGCAGAGGCAAATATTTATATGATAAAGATACATTTATATATTTTTACAGATACAACCGGCCCTTTGAGGGCAACCAATAATGCTGATGCGGCCCACAATGAAATTGAGTTAGACACCTCTGCCCTAGAGAATAAAATTGTGGTTGTTACAATTTATGTCACACGATATTACCGCAAAGGTTTCAGTTAAAAACACATTAGTGTTAATTTTAGGGGGAACAAAAATGCAATAAATTACCCAATTTTTTTTTGGTAAAATATAAAAGCTGAGGTTGCACCGAGTAAATGGATACCTAACATGTCAAACCTTTAAATTTGCATGCGCCTGTGGAATAGTGACTAACTTCAGTACTCTATATTTTCTATAGGCAATGCCTTAAAAGCCCCATATAGGTCATCAGTTTAGTGTTAGAAGGGTCTTCTGGTTTTAGAATTATTACACTCATTCCGGCTTGTGTGGCGATACATAACGTGTATCGCAAACATTTTCAGGCGTAGGCACCCCGAACCATGTGTTTTACATTTGGAGGTGGGGGCAGGGTGTGCTTGGGTGTAACTCTGTTTTACAATTTTAAAAAATATATATATTTTATTTTTACTTTTTTGTCTTGAGTGTTTTTTGTTTTTTAAAGAAAAAAATTACAATGGGTTTTGAATAAAACAAGTATGCAATAACTGTTGTTCAGCATTAATGTCTGGTAAAAGTGACGGCTGGCTCTTATATACATGCATGAATACTTTTATTACTTTGGGAATTTTTTTTTTAATGATTTTGATATTACTAAAAAAATCAAAGCAGTTACTTTCTGTGTTCTGTCCTTAGGCTATCTGCAGTTTCTTCAACTGTTTTTTTTTTTTTTTTTTCTTTTGTAGGGCATGTGAAATTAACAGACTTTGGCCTTTGTAAGGAATCCATTCACGATGGCACAGTCACTCATACATTTTGTGGGACAATAGAATACATGTGAGTCAAGCTTTGAGTTTAACATGGCTGCATTTTATATTTCAGAGGTTTAAACTTGCACATAAATCATCTACAATAGTAAGTGATTAAAAAGGAAATCTTTTAAAGTACTCCAATTTTTTTTTTTTGTGGTTTTCCCAGGGGACAAAATATATGTAATAATTTGTCCCATATCCCTACGTGCTTTGTAAGGTTGGGTACCAGAGATTCCTGCCGGTTGGGACATAGCAATATATGCCTGACAAGGGTTCAGCACTTCCACACTTTATCTAAAACATTAAAAAAAAAGAAAACCTTTTTTTGCAATTAGATATGATTTAAGTGCAGTAACTAGTGATATATGTAATAATGCAAACATATAAGTGACAGTGCACAATTAAATATACATTAATGACATTGCCTGCAAAGCAAGACCAGTATGCAAAATGGTGAGACAACATATACATGAACACATTGAGAACCTAAATGTCCATTAAACTGCGTCAAGAGACACTTAATTGCGTCCAAAGTGAAAAAAAGTAATTTTTCAAACGGTGCAAAATAGGTGGATATTCCGACTTCCAGCCAAGGACGACCGACAGAGGTGTGTGCTCAATTCAGCAAGGAAACAATATTCACCATCAAATGTGCTACCACCACCATCACTGAAGGTGGTGGTAGCACATTTCCCAACGTTTCGTCTACCAAGACATCATCTGGGGTACATACCGCGCTGGCTCCACAACACTGCGTTCTTCTCCTTGTGATCACATTATACAAAAGCCTGTGTTTATCTACATTGATGTAAGTGCAATACTTTATTTAATACGCTTTTAGCCAAGGTTTTTATGCTATGTGGCAATCTTTTTTTCCTGTATGTCTCTTTCCTGTTGACTGGTGGAGCCGATGAGGCTCTATATGCTGAGCTTGGATCGTTATGCTTTCTCGATGTTGGTCTTTGAAAGCTTGCTTGTTGAATCTTCACTGCTGTACCACATGCTGGTTACTGTGATAAAGACCCCATCAGTTTTGCTTGTTTGGCTCTCTGCTGCTGGCAGGTAGCCCACACCATTTGGTAAGAGTACCCTATTGCCTTCACTGGTGGTGGTAGCACATTTGATGACTAATATTGTTTCCTTGCTGAATTGAGCACACACCTCTGTCTGTTATCCTTGGCTGGAAGTCCGAATAGCGACCTATTTTGCACCGTTTGAAAAATTACTTTTTTTCACTTTGGACTCATCTAAGTGTCTCTTGACGCAGTTTAATGGACATTTAAGTTCTCAATATGTTTGTTGTCTCACTTTTTTGCATACTAGACTTGCTTTGCAGGCAATGTCATTAATGTATGTTTATTTGTGCACTATCACTTATATGTTTGCATTAAAGTGCATTGTTGCAACATTAGATACTTCTGGAAGCCAGGTTAAATACTTTTTGGTTTAGGCCCCTTTCACACCAGTGGACCGATCGGGTCCGCTTGTCCGTTTTTCAGGTGGACCTGATTAGATCACCCATTGTTCTCTATGGGGCGGCGATTGTCAGCGAACATGTGTCCACTATCACCCACCAGCATCCATCCCCTAAAAATAGACTGGGATCTGTTCCCAATCTGTCCGGCAGGTCGGATCGGATGACAATCGGATGGAAACGGATAGGCAGTCCTTTTCCATACGAGCACCCCATAGGGAACAGCGGGCTGTGTCTGTGCCTGCATAGCAGAGCGGACACTGACCTGTCGTCCGCCTGCTCAGCGGAGAGATGCCCCCTGCTGAGCAGGCGTATCTGATTGGATGGATTCTCCTCCGTCTGAAAGGGGGGCCTTACACATAGGGGTCTATTTTTTTTAAATGTTTCCACACAAGATTCACACAGCTTTCAAGATTTTTCTAGTTGAATTCAATTGGACTCTTGTTTGAAAACAATTCAAAATAAACTCCACATTGTTTGCAATCTATAAGGCTCCTTTCACACGGGCGGATAGAATTGTGCTTTTAGCTGCGGGACAGATGAAGTTATCTACCGCAGCTAAATGCACACAATGCTTTCCTATGGCCCCATTCACACACTGCATTTAGCAACGGTTTTGTTACATGCGGTTTTGTGCAGATAGAAAAAATAAAGTTGACTGCCTCCAGGAACGATTTAGTGCAGCTATCTGCAGATTACTGCAGGCAATCGCAGTGTACTATTTCTCCTGAAGATAGCGGCAACAAGGAAAGAAAAACAAGAAGCACATCAGAAATGGCAAGAATGTTCCAAACGCAGCCACATGTAAACGCAGCTAATCACAATATGCAAGTGAACGCTGTGCCAGGATTCTATGAATTTCAAAATAACAAAACATGCTTTTAACAGCGGCAGAACAGCCGCCCGTGTGAAAGGGGCCTTAAGTTTGTTTTTCTCTCCTCCTTTTTGTTTTTAGGGCTCCTGAAATTTTAATGAGAAGTGGTCATAACCGTGCAGTTGATTGGTGGAGTTTGGGAGCCCTGATGTATGACATGCTAACTGGAGCAGTATGTATCTTGTCTTCATAACAGATTTCTGTGCTTTTTACCACATTATTCTAGTTTAAAATTCTAATGGTTTCAGATTATCTAATTTTACAAAAAAAAATTGCTCAGTAAAGTTTTTTTTGTTCTAATCTTCTGTATTTTGAAATAATTCCCAAGGAATGTTAAACTACTAGTTATAAAAAAAATTGAATGTGGATTTCGCATCACAAAATGTAAGAATTGTTTTTTTTTTTTTTTGTTTGTTTTTTTATTGTAAACAAATGCCTCCTTGTCTTTTCACAGCCACCTTTTACTGGTGAAAACAGAAAAAAGACCATTGACAAAATCCTAAAGTGTAAGCTAAACTTACCCCCCTACCTCACACAAGAAGCCAGGGACTTGCTTAAAAAGGTATGTAGCCTCAGTATAAGCAGAGAGTCACCCAATCTGTGAAGCTACTGTAGAACCTTAACCTTTCCTCACTAATGTATATAAATTGTGAACCTGGTAACTATACCAGATTATACACAAGATTCTGAAGCGCCTTTCTACCCCCTCCTGGTCCTTCCTCATCTTTCTATATCAAAATGTGTCCAGTCCTCCTTCCCTGTTGTCCTACCTCTATTTCTCTCTTCTTTTTCCTCCTCTTCTTCGTGACCAAAAAGAATGTGGAACCACAGCTCCATCCCATAGTTGCACATGTAGATAATCACTACACAAATACAGTTGTGCTCAAAAGTTTGCATCGCCTTGCAGAATTGGTAATACAGTATATAATATGTACCATTTTTAAAGAAAACATGAGTGAGCAGGCAAAACACATTTCTTTTATTATGGGATTCATACTTAACTGTAGGTCATAACAGAATGGGCCAATCCTAAAACAAATCGTGGCAACAAGTAAACTAATGAAATTTTCCCTGTTCAAAAGTCTGCATCCCCTTAGCTCCTAATATTGTGTATTTCCCCTTTTAAAATTGACAGCGTTCAGTCTTTTGTAATGGCTGTCTGAGGCCCCAAATTCTTTCAGATTGTATAGCTGCACATTCTTGGCTAAATGCTACCGGGTCATGCAAAATCTTTGATCGTCTTGCATGAACCATACACTTAAAGCGGAAAAAAAAAAATGAAGTCAGTGGCTACAAAAAGTGTAGCTGCTTACTTTTAATAATCGGACACTCGCCTGTCCCAGTGATGCGGGCGTATGAAGCTCCTCTCCACGGCACTTACTGTGGGCGCCCGGCTGTGGCTTCACAGCTGGGCACGCACTGCGCATGCGCGAGCCACGCTGTGAATGGCCGGGCAATTTTCTGGGACCTATGACGTGTCCCAGAAGATTGCAGGGAGGGGGAGAGGTAAAATTCCTTCCGGTGCCGCAGAGCCCCGGGAGGAAGTGGGAGCTGCATACCTCAAAAAAAAAAAAAAAAAAGACATGCCAAATGTGGCATGTCAGGGGGTCACCTTCACTTAAAGCGGAAGATTCCATTTTTGGGTGGAACTCTGCTTTAAGATCTCCCCAGAGAACAGGCTTCATTTTGGTGTGCGTCTATCAGGCAGCTGCACAGCCTTTCTTAGTGGAGAATAGGTGACACCGGCTGTCTCTTCTTCTCATCTCCTATTTCCTCTGTGCTTCATCCAGCCACCTCTACCCCGAGTGAGAGATGGCCTCAGGTGTGACGGTATCTGACTGTGTCATTACATTAGTCAATGCTATGAAGCTGCACAAATCTTTAGAAGATAAAAGTAAGCGTATTAAGGCAGTCCTATTTTGCTTAAGTGCTGACAAGAAAACTATCGCCCCAGAAGAAGGCAAGGAGATCTTGGTTGGAGATGTTTCCGAGCCTGCTGACCCTTACAAGTGCTTTGTGGAAATGCTACCACCAAATGACTGCTGATATGCCCTCTATTACTGCTGCTATGAGACAGAGGAGCTAATCTTTATATTCTGGGCACCTGATTGTGCGCCATTGAAAAGCAAAATGATATATGCCAGTTCTAAAGATGCAATCAAGAAGATATTTACAGGCATCAAACATGAATATCAGGTAAACTGCCTTGCTGAAATAAAGGATCGTAGTTGCCTTGCTGAAAGACTTGGAGGTAGCAACATCTCTGTAATCTCTGTCGAAGGATTGCCCTTGTGAAGACCTCATTGCCTCCCCTCCCAGTGTCTGTGCCACTTCATAAAGGGGCTTCCATGTAACCATAATCCCTGACAGTGTCTCCTGTTCCCAGTCCCTGAAAGCCTTCTTGAAGAGGAGAAACGTTCATTCTACAGGCAGCCTTCTAGAAGCCATTTACCTGCATACATGAATCCAGTATAGTTTTTTGAAAGTTATTTAATTTTGATTTACAGAGGTAGCTTTCTTTCTAGCCACATTTTCTGTCCTTTTTCTGTGCTTGTCGAGTTATTTTGCCAAATGCAGCCTGGCGTTTATTCCACATTCCCACATTCCTGTATCTACAAGACAATTCGACTTTGACCTAGATGACCAAAATATTTGGATCAAACTGCTGCCCCTAGCACTTTGTGGATGATCATATTTTTACCTTTATGTAGTGATGGCTTCATTGTGCTGTTGTGTAAATTGAATGCACCTCAATATTACACTTTCAACATTCCTTATTTTATCTGGCATCTCATGCTTTCCAGCCTGGAGGAGAGATGTGAGGTCTTATTGACCCCACATCTCTCCATAAAGAGGACCTGTCACATAGATTGCTATTACAAGGGATGTTTACATTCCTTGTAATAAGAATAAAAGTGATCAAAAAATGTAAATAAAAAAAATTAAGTAAAATAAATAAATAAAAAAAAAATTAAAACGCCCCTGTCCCCGGTAGCTCGCGCTCAGAAGCGAATGCACACGTAAGTCCCACCCACATATGTAAACGCCGCTCAAACCACACATGTGAGGTATCGCCACGTGCGTTAGAGCGTGTGCAACAATTCTAGCATTAGACCTCCTCTGTAACTCTAAACTGGTAACCTGTAAAAAATTTTTAAGCATCGCCAATGGAGATTTTTAAGTAATGAAGTTTGGCGCCATTCCATGATTGTGCGCAATTTTAAAGCGTGACATGTTGGGTATCTATTTACTCGGCATAACATCATCTTTCACATTATACAAAAAAATTGGGCTAACTTTACTGTTTTTTGTTATGTTTTAATTCACTAAATCGTTTTTTTTTTTTCCAAAAAAAAGGAGTTTGAAAAATTATTGTGCAAATACCGTGTGAGATAAAAAGTTGCAATGACCTCCATTTTATTCCCTAGGGTGTCTGCTAAAAAAACATATATAATGTTTGGGGGTTTTGAGTAATTTTATAGCAAAAAAATTATAAAGGATAGAAGTGCCAGAATAGGCCCGGTATTGAAGTGGTTAAAACTCTTAGGGGAGATGAGAGGAGATGTCCATAAAAGCAAACCCTTTGTGTGGGAAAGTAAAAAGTTGATAGTTTTTCCTTTCTTTCTATTCTGTTAAGCTTGTTTGCATTTTTGAACAATTCTATATGTTCAAGCAGAGCAACTGTGTTGCAAGATGTAAGTGTTCTTTAATGCCAAATCATTAATAATGTATTGAATGGGAAAAGTTATGTAGCTATTTAGTTGGTCTACAGACTTATTCACTAAGACTGTTAGAGCAGCGGTAACCCATAGCAGCCAGCCTTTTTCTAATTTGGGGGTGAGTTTTGATTATAAAATTACTCTTTTTGCCGCTATTACTTTTAAATCGGTCTATTTAAACTAGTAATTGATAAGTCTGTGTGACATAGATGTGTGTTCATTTTTATTCTTTAGCTGCTAAAAAGAAACGCCGCTTCTCGTCTTGGAGCAGGAGCTTCAGATGCTGGGGATGTACAGGTATGTTTAACATTATCCCTTACTCTCTAGTTTCTAAATGTAACAGTTGTCCAACTCTATACATGGGTGGATCAGGCTTACTACTGGAATTTATTTTAATGAGACCACCAATCTTAAAATGATCTGCTATTTGCTTAAAGCTGTATTAAACCCAAAGCCAAAAATGTATTATATTGCAGCTTGCCAACATCACAATGGGAGGAGACAAGCTGTTGTGCTGCTCAGCAGGAAGCGAGGCATGACCTTGTCTTGGGCAGAACTTCACTTTCTAGCCTTCTGCGCTGTGCACATTCCAGGCATGGAAAATTAGCAAGCAAACTTTCTCCGCCAATAGCAGAATCCAGGAGCATGGGCTCTTCATCCAGAGGTGTTTTGCAGAGATTTGTCTATGCTGGCGGATGCCAGATGTAGATTTCTTGTCATCCAGATTCAACAACAAACTGGACATGTTTGTGTCCCAAACCAGGTGCTATCAGATGTTTGGTGCCTTCTTGGGATCAGTTTTTCCTAATCTGTGCCTTCCTTCTACTTCATTCTTTTGCACAGGATAAAGGCGGAGGGCATTCCAGTGTTTCTGATCACAC
The DNA here is from genome assembly GCA_037952835.1 of Lithobates septentrionalis. Classification (NCBI taxonomy): domain Eukaryota; kingdom Metazoa; phylum Chordata; class Amphibia; order Anura; family Ranidae; genus Lithobates; species Lithobates septentrionalis. The sequence continues at coordinate 2,099,705 of JBBDGP010000014.1, read as the reverse complement.
TGGCTTGGCCAAGAAGAATGTGTTATGCCAACTACATAAATCTCTCTTTAGATGAGCCATGACCTCTTCAATATTGGCCAGATTTGCTGTTACAGGGTCTGATCTTCCATGTTGCTTTACAGCCACTGGCTGTGATGGCATGTCAGTTGCAGCCCAAGCCCTGAGACACAGGGATGTTTGATTCTGTAATTCATTCTCTCTAATTTAGAAAGCCAGCCTCCAGGAAGATATACCATTGTGCATGGAAGGCTTCTTCCTCCTGGTGTGAAGCTTGTGAGTTTAGTCTGCAACAGTACATCATGGGGCACATTTTTGCTCTTCTCCAATCTGACATTCAGATGTCCCTGGATCTTTAGTACAAACAAGGGACAGATATCGGCTTTGTCTGTTTTGGTTTTGAAGACCAATTGGATTTCATCCTTTGGTTAAAGGCTTTGTGCAAGGCTGTGCATGAATTGTTCCACCTGTACAGTCTTTATTTCCTCCTTGGGGCTTTACCTTGGTCTTGTCTGTTTTGCAGACTTCTCCCTTTGAATTTTCCTTGTTACACCTTACGCTCAAGGTTAATACCTTGGCTCACATGGTCTTGTAGTTGGCTGCGTTTCCTGCAAGGAACCTTTCTTCGTTCTGTACCAAGACAAGATGGTGTTGAGGCCTTGATCCTCTGTTTCTTAGTTCCACTAGGATCAGGACATTGTATTGTCATCTTTTTTTTTGTCTTAAACCTAAGCAAAATGTCTTTGAATGTTCAATCACTTTGCTAAAACCTCTAAAGCTGTTTAATTGAAGTCTTCAGCTTTGTTTTGACAGACTGATTACCTTTTTCTGTTGCCTGTGGGTCCCTGCAAGGGTCAGGCTGCTTCTTGATCCACTTTTCTAGGTGGACTTATCGGCTATTTTTCTGGCCTTTTTGTATGAAGAGCAATGTTCCTCCTTTTCTCGGTCAAGGCCCATTCTACCATGAGTGTTGGTACTCCCTGGGCTATTCAGCATCAAGCTTCTGTTGAAGTTTGTAAGGATGTTACCTAGTCTTCTCTTTACATGTTTACCAAGCTCTGCCATATTAGAGGTTTATGCCTCTGTGGACACTTTTGGTTTTGGGTGAAAGTTCCTGCAGGTGGTTTTATAGTGGTGTTCACCTGTTCTGTTTCTGGATTGGCCGTGTTTTGGCCTTGCTGCTGTGTTGCCTACCTCCTCATGTTCAGTGCTTTGGGACCTCACATGTAAACTTGGATATCAACTCCTTTCTGTTGTGTTATGTACAAAGAAATTAGGATTTTTGATTTACCTGTAAAATCTTTTTCTTGGCGTAAAGCTTGTCTGAGTTTCTCATGGCTTGCTACAAAAGTCAAGCTTAGCTGAGTTTGCATTCCCCTGAAGGTTGCAGCATAACCCAGCATAAGTAGTGAAGACTAGGAACTCCTCTGTCTCATGTGATGTACACCAAGCAAAGGAGTTTAGATGTAAACTAAAAATCTTAATTTTCTAAACTTTTAATATTTTCCCCTATGCTCTTTGTTTTTTATTTTTTCCACTTTATTGCTATTACAGGGGGACACTGTTTTTTGCTAGTGTTGTTAGGGAATGTACCCTTTTCTCCTCCTATAGAAATGTTTCCCAACTATTTCAATTCTTTTCTTCGAATGCCACTTCTATCAGCACCCAACTGCTTATTACTTCAGAACTGACTAGCACTTTCCGGATTGGTTACTCTTAGTAGCCGTATCCTGACCCCCGCTACAACGGGGCTGACCCTGTAATGTTGCACGACTGGTCTGTAATGTTTTGTTTTGTGTACTGGATCCTATGTTCGGTGCTCACCTTGGCACCTAGTGGAACAAATGTAATTAGCAGTAGGGTGCTATACAGGTTCACTGCTGTGGTCCATTTCTATGGTACACAGACCCTGAAGACCCCTTCGGGGTATGTTTACCATGCAGTTTGGTTCCCTGCAGGTACGATAAGACGGTGTTTCCCTGTATTTGAGTCTTGTTTTTACATGGGTGTTGGTTATGGAGAGTACTCAAACCTATTCACAGTTCCCTTACCAAATGGAGGCGTTCACCCCATGTTAGACCTTAATTTCCTAAATTGATAAATTCTACATGGAGTAAAGATCTGTCATTACTTTTCTCTGATTAGGCAAATTTCTGGCATCCGTGTACTCTAAGATCTAATCTAAGTTGCCTGTCTTCACATTTTCAGCTTTCCTGCACACTGATTTCTATGATTGGCTGTTGGGGACCAACATTTTCAATATGTCGTCCTGCTATTCTGAGTCTCCTGTGCAGCAAAAGTCTTTACAAGCGTACTGGCTTTGGTGCAATCTCAGGGCATCCATGTCAGAGTACCTGAACGATTACATTTTAATCGTCCGTGGCAACTTCAGTACTGACTTAACCTTTGAAGTGAAATTTCACAACCTTGCTTTCCTGGCCACCACCCAGGTTCTAAGTTGAAATATGCACCGACAGTGGCTGAAGATTCTTCAGCCACTGTCCTGTTTTCCAACATTGAAAGGACAATTCAATTCCTTCCATCTTTAAGATGAGTTTACAACTTCAAAAAGTCTGCCTTCCTATTTGGAGTATTTGGGTCATGACCCAGGCAAAAATGTTCCTTTTTCAGGAAAAGATTGTTTCCATGAGTTCCAATTACTAGACTCTCAGGCAAACCATGACTCGTTTCTGCGTGAAGGTTCCAGCCTCGAGGTAGTGTCCTTCGAGGCATTACCCTTTGCTCAGTTCCTCTCAAGATTCTTGCAGATCAACATTCTTACAACAGTAAACAGGCAGATCCTTTCTTTGGATCGCCCACTGCTGCTGTCTAGCCAGACAGAAGTCTCCCTGGCATGGTGAATTTCCAACTCGCCATTGGAATCTGGGAAACCATCCTTCCTTCTCCCTGAAAGGTGGTAATACCTGACACAAACCCTGACAGGCTGGGCAGGTTCTACAATTCCCAAACTTGTCCCCAAAGGAGACTTGAGCCAGCCATACATGGATTGAAATTTGGTCAGTTCAGCTGGCACTGGCTGAATTTTCGATCCATGTATGGACTAGCTGGTTGTACACAAGTCAATCTATCGATTGACTTGTGTACAACCAGCCTGTCAGGTTTTTCCTGAATGATCAGTGCTGACAGCTATATCGGGCAACGCTGATCATTGTATTCTGCCAGCGAGGAAAGCTTCCCACAGGCAGAACACAATAGCTCTGCTGGAGTTATTCCCCCTTCTACCTCTAATGTGTGGATAAAGGAATGAGCTTCTGGGTGGAGAGACACATTCCAAATCTCTGCTTTCCACAGGAGTGGAAAATTAGCAAATACACTTCCAGAGTTGCTAACACCTGGAGGAGTGGGTTGTCCGTTTTGGAGATCTTCCTGATCCTCTGTCAGAAATGGAGCAACACCCTATGTGGACATCATGGCCTCCAAATTAGCCAGGATTGTGACGAGGTCCAGGGACCAGGGATCTCCTGGCTCCTGAAGTGGATGCCCTGGTGATTCCTTGGTTCATGTTCAGACTCATGTATGAGAGCATTCTTCCTTGAATACTCTGCAAGATTGAGAGAGAATGGTTTTTGATGGTCCTCATCGCCCCAGAATTGGCCCAGGAGGCCTGGAAAGGAGCCTTGGCCTCTTTCAAAAAGGCCACACCACCTGTCACAAATTTCTGTTCAATCTTGCTTTTCAAATGCTGGGTTTAACGACATGGCTGTTGAAACCCAGGTCCTAAATGATAGGGGCATTTCTGACTTTCATTCCCACCTTATGCAAAGCGGAAAAAACTACCTCATGGAAACTTCCATAGTATCTGGAAGGCACTAGACATCTCAACCCCCCAGCTGTATTGTGTCCCTTGCAATCTGTAATTTTATAGCAAAAGTGCAGATTTTAACATGTGAAAAAAATGAAAAAAATTGCTTTGGAGGAGAGCTGGTTAAAAAGATTTTCCATTTTATGAAAGCTTACCTGTACATATCATATCCAGAGTACATGTACTATGGTTCCCAGAAATCTTTTGCTGTCTGCAATATGAGCAACAAATGACCATTGACAATACAACTTGTGAACTGTTGACAGCATTTGGGGATTAATAGGGCCTGGTATGGTTTTAACTTTGTAATATAGAAGTCATAAATAAGCCAATGTACATACACAAAACAGCTGTGCCAATTTAGGAAATCCCAGATTAAAACAAGTTCTCTGAGATTGTGGTACTAATGTGGGGAGCTGTAGAAAGTTGTGAGTTCTATGATTGGTATTCACTGAAATTGGGTAATTATTACATATATTCTAGGCTGTAAATGGCATATGTGAATGTTAAAATGTGTTACAGCTATCGTTTTTAATAATATGCAAGAAATGTGTTATTTAAAATATATGAATGTTTGGGTTATTCCTATACACTGTGTTCATTTTTGCTATGTGTTTTTCAGGCTCACCCATTTTTTAGGCACATCAGCTGGGAAGATCTTTTGGCCCGTAAGGTGGAGCCTCCCTTTAAACCGCTTTTGGTGTGTATGAATATTTTTTAGTCTTATAAAAAGTAGAGAATCCTGGGAATAAAGGTTACCGCCCAACTTGATAGTGCAGTTGTTAAAATTGACTGTTTCTTTGAATAAAAGAATGTAAAAGGGTAATGCGAATATATATATATATAAATATATATATATATATACTTTAAGGGAGAAGTACTCAGGCACATAAAGTTCTGTTGCTGCCTTTATGAGATTAGACACCGGCAAACAATAGCCGTAAGGACAGCCCACTATAACTCACACATGTTTTTTTGCTAGAGTCATAAGAGAACAAACTACTTCTCTCCTCTGAGAGAAGAAAAATGTTTTACTTTTCTTTCTACTAGCAGGTTTTTGCAGTTGCTGCGGAGCCACTGGGGCCCGTTTTTTGCAGCTTCCAGATCAGCTAATACTCGGCGCTGAAGTATGTACCCGGACACTTTTTAAAAATTTGGCATTGCAGAATCACTGCCCATGCACCTCCTGAGTCTGCGCATCCTCCTTCTGGTTGTTCATACAATGTATGCGTGCACAATTTTGGACTACATGTGCAGACTGGCTTACTCTCTCCTGCCACCTGTGCAGCTACTCCAGGAACTTGATTCTCCAGCACGTGATCAGGCTCCCTGCTGCCTTCAGTAAGTAGTCAAATGGCATAAACCCTTTCTACTCTTGCAGTCTTGTGAGTGCCCCTTGGGGAAATCTCACTTGCAGGCTTACTATAGCAGATTTTATAAGGGGGGGGGTTGGGGGTGTCGGCAGCCCTGCTGGTTTTTGACGGCTTGCAGTCTGTTAACAATTTTGGGGTTATTTTCAGCATACCCCATAAGGGTCCTGAGTGATACCCTCCTCAGAGGCCTCTGTTGCCCCTTCAGGCATGGCTCCCTTCTTTTAATCAAGAGAGAAGATTTCTGCTGCTATGTCTAAATTAACGGGGAAAATGTCAGCCATGTTGTCTGTCTCAGAACCTAGGGGCAGCAAGAGAAGCACCTACACCTTCCGATTTTTCTCTAGCTGCTTACATTTGGCTGAGGATGAGAATTGTACTTTGTACATTTTGAAGACTTGATACTGGGAGACTCTGTCTAATAACAAATCTCCTAAACTAAAGGTTAGTTCACCTTTACCAAAAAAACTGCAGATAAGGGTGTCTGTAGATAAAAACAAACTGTGCAGCTCTGACTAAAGTTGAATAATGCCCTTACTATAGGTGTAGGCCATTTACATATCACATGAAGCCTCACTGAAATACTTCCTGGGATGTTGCTTAGTGAGGCCTAGTCCTTACTGTTAACCCCCACATCACAGGAGTGAATGCCCAAACGCTGCGCTCAGAGAGCATGTAAGGGAGTTGAATCTGAGAAAATTCTCACTCGTGCGATGGTGAAGGTGAGCACCAACAGCATTCCTGGGGGGGAGACCCCCTTCTGCCGTATGACTACTCAAATCTTTTACCTGATGGAGAATCGCCTCCTGTGTTAATTTTTTCTTTTTTTTTTTTCTATCGGGATCATGGTTGTAGCTTCAACCATGATCCCGGTATAACCACCTCAATATGAGCCTGTGTTTATACAGTGGGTATAGAAAAGAATCACCCCCTTTTTAAATCACATTTTATTGCTTTGTAGCCTAAAATGAAGAATGCTTGTTTTATCCAGCTGTAATTTACTCAGTGCAACTTATAACATCCAAGTGAAATATAATACACCAACATGTCAGAAGAAAAAAAAATCAAAAACAGAATCCCTGAATTGGAAAAAGGATCAACCCCTTTAGTGATCATATTTTGTTGAACCATCGTTTGCTTTAATTACAGCCTTTAGTTTGTTGGGATATGTCTCTACTAACTTTGCACATCCCGATTTTGCAATATTTGCCCACTCTTTGCCTAACTGCTCAAGTTCAGTTAAATTTGGTGACCATTTGTGGACTGCAGTTTTCAATTCATTCCACGAATTTTAAAAGGGGTTTAAGCCTGAGCTCTGACTGGCTAAGCCATGCACATTCACCTTTTTCTCCAATGTGTGGTAATTTTTGCTGTGTGTTTTTAGTCATTGTCATGTTGGAAGGTTAAACCTTTTTCCCATTGACAACTTTCTGGCAGAGGGCAGAAGATTTCCCTCAAGAAATTGATGTTTTTTTGCCCCATCCATTTTTCCTTCTATCGTGACAAGTTCTCCAGTCCTTGCTGCAGAGAAACACCCCCATACCAGGTCATTACCACCTCAATGCTTTACTGTAAGAATGGTATTATTTGGATGGTGAGCTGTATTGGATTTCCGCCAGACATGATTGATGTTGGGACCAAATAATTAATTTTTAGTCTCATCTGACCAGAACACCTTTTTTCCATGTGGCCTCAGAATCTTCAAGGTGAGTTTTGGGGTAGTGGCTTTTTTCTTGAAACCCCCCCATACAAGCCACATTTGTGATATTGTAACATGCACACAATGACCACTCTGTCATAAATTGCTGCGACTGCTTCAGAGTTGCTGTAGACCTTTTGGTAGCCTTTTTCCAACTCAGTGATTCCGTTTTTTCTTTTGTACGTAATAAGGAGGTTATTGAAGGCCTTTCGTGCAGGATGTTGCACGCATTGTTTTTCTTTTGTACGTTCTCTAGCGTCTCTTAGAGCTAAACCTGGTTCTAGCCATTCTTCATAAAGCACCCTTTTAAGCCTATTAAGCATGTTCTTAGTTTACTCACAAGGTTGCCTTTCTGATCACCATCACTTCTGCAAGGCAAGTCTCTAAGTTGGCAGACTTAAACTTTAAAGTACTCCTATCTTATGCTTCATACAGATGCGATTGTTTTGAGGTCTTATGCCGCGTACACGAGCGGACTTTACGGCAGACTTTGCCCGGCGGACTGGATTTCGTCAGACAATTCGATCGTGTGTAAGCTTCAGCGGACTTTGTTTTCTCAAAAGTTGGACGGACTTAGATTTTAAACATGTTTTAAATCAATCCGTCGAAATCGAGTCCGGTCGAAAAGTCCGCTCGTCTGTATGCTAGTTCGACGGACAAAAAGCCACGCTAGGGCAGGGTATTGGCTACTGACTTCCTTGTTTTAGTCCGGTCGTACGTCATCACATACGAATTCGACGGACTTTGGTGGATTGTGTGCAGGCAAGTCCGTTCATTCAGAAAGTCCGTCAAAGTCCGCCGGGCAAAGTCTGCCGTAAAGTCTGCTCGGTTGTACGCGGCATAAGGCTTCTTTCCTTTCCAGGATGATTTCTTCTACCTTTACCAGGACATGGTTTTTACCAGGAGATTACCAGGAGATTTGACTCCATTGTCTGGCTTTGGTTAGTGCTGTTTGAGTCTATCTCTGAGCTACAGCTTCCTGATTGTTCTTCCTGATGGTCTCTTTATGGGACAGTCTGTTTTTTCATTCCACTACCACCAAATGGATTCAACAGCTCATCATTGAAACTTAGGACGTCGGGGCAAAGTTTCCCTTGTCAAGGTGCACTCCACCAGATCAGTTAGTACATTGTGGGCTTTTCCGCATCAGGCTTTTGTTTCTTAGATCTTCAAGGCTTCAATCTAGTCTTCTTTTCGCACTATATGCCTGCTTGAGTCATACGGTTCTTCAGGCTACTTGGTTAGCTGTTAAACTACCCTGCAAGGGGTCAAACACGCCTTGCACCCTGTGCAAACATTCCCTCCTAGGGATCGTCAGAGAATCTTGGTGGCTCAAAAGATGAAAGTAATCCAAAGCCGGTAGGTACTCCTTCTAGGAGTTAAAAATGAAACCACTCCGCCCCAGCTAGCATTGAACTCACAATTAATGAAATTTTAAAAGCACTAAAAATGACATGACAGTCTCACTCAGTAGTAGTCGTCCACCGCCAGGCTCCACCTCTACTAGTTTCACCACCTCCCACGTGGCTTTATCTGGAGGATGAAACGCCTATATTGTTTTTTACTGATTTCTGTAGGAGCACATTGGTGACAGCTGCAGTAAAAAGTTATCACTATTATATGTTTTTCTAAGTTTCACATTTCACACCATATTAGCGCGCAACTACCTCCATTTTCATTTGGTTAGCTGTTGAGCCCCCTCTGTTAACCTGTTGGTTTTTGTGGGCCTTTTAGCCTTTGCTGTGTTACCTATCCCCAGACTGCTTATGGAATTCCCTATATACCTGAATACTGACGCTGTGTCCTGCAATTATACAGTTAAGAAAAAGATTTTTGACTTCCCATAAAATCTTTTTCCTGGAGTACATTATGGAACACGGGTCCCTCCCCATTGTTTGATCCACTGCTACTATTACTTACTACAACACTAGGAATTCTGGTAGTGGGAGGGGTTATACTGGGCTGTCCTTACAGTTCTTGTTTGTCAGTGTTTCATCTCTCTTACCAGTAATGTACTCCAGGAAAATGATTTTATTGCAAAAAAAAATCTAATTTTGCTGGGGTTTTTGTGACAGCACTATAGTGTTGTGTTAGAATAGCAATCATATACAAGTTTTGTTCAGTAAATTTTTAGTTACAGTTGAATTAGATACAAATCTATGTAATATGTATTTTATATTTACAGCTAATCATTAGGCAAGCGTCTAAATACACACACATATAAAAGGAGTTGTGTTATCTGCCAGAGTATTTGTGTATTTCTTTTTGGCTAGTCCTGAGCTTAACGCTCTGTAGCATAGCTAGGTGACAGTAACACCCCTTTCTGTGTCGCAATTAGGAATGTAGAGGTGTCCTCTTTCAAACCCAGCCATCCGACTGGACAGTGGAAGAGCAACAACAGCAGGTTGATTAGGTCCTTTCTACTTTTTCCTCCTAGTTGCACCCTTGCACAGCACTTTTGAATGCAGCATCTCATTGGGTCCAAGTGCTACCCTTCTGTCCTCTAGATGTGTTAAAATACAGGGAATTTCTGATTATCAAGTCAAATTCTAGTTCTTTAGTTGTAGTTAATCTCTTGCTGACCGCCTCACGTACATTTACTGAGGGGTGACGGCTCCTCTGCGCAGAATCGCGTACCTGTACGTAATTCTGCACTTCCAGGTTTGGGGCACGCACGCGTGCCGACACCGGCCGGCTCATACTGTGACTGGACTCCATGGGAGCCAATCGGAGGGTCCGGCGGACACAATGTCTGTCGGGACCTGACGATCGTTCAAGGCACAGGCAGAACGGCGATCTAACTAAACTAGGCATATCGCCATTTTGTGACAAGGAAAGGCAGTGATCTTGTGTTTCTGCTAAGCAGAAACTTGGATCTCTGCCTTCCCACAGTACAAGAAACCCCCCACACACAGTGAGCAAGCACTTCCTAGGAACACATTTAACCCTTTGATCGCCCCGATTTTAACCCCTTCCTTGCCAGTGTCATTAGTACAGTGACAGTGCATATTTGTTTAGCACTGATTACTGTATTGATGTCACTGGTCCTGAAAAAGTGTCAGGTGTCTGATTTGTCCGCCGTAATATCGCAGTACCGCTATAAGACGCTGATCGCTGCCATTACTAGTAAAAAAATAAATTAAAATTCCAAAAATATATCCTATAGTTTGTAGACGCTATAACTTTTGCGCAAACCAATCAATATCTCCTTATTGGGATTTTTTCTAACAAATATATATGTAGCAGAATACATATTGGCCTAAATTGATGAAAAAAAATATTTTTTTTTACATTTTTTTTTATTGGGTATGTTTAATAGCAGAAAGTAAAAAAATATATATATATATATATATTTTTTTAAATTGTCGTTTTTTTTGTTTAGCGCAAATAATAAAAACTGCAGAGGTGATCAAATACCACCAAAAGAAAACTATTTGGGGGGCGCCTGCACAATTGTCAGTTAAAGTAACGCAGTGCCGTATTGCAAAAAATGGCCTGGTCATGAGGGGGGGGGGGGGGGTAAATCTTCTGAAGGTCAAGTGGTTAAAGGTGTCAGAAATTCAGAGCTGCCTGTGCTCTGTCTGTTACCCCAAACAGTCTGTTTAGGTGTCCTTCTCATATCATGGTACAAAGTCAATTCGCGCCTATGCTTTACAGATAAAGAAAGTGGGATTGTTTGAGCAGTTTAGCTTGAGAAACTGGGTTGGGCTAACACCACTAATTTCACAAAAATGCTGTGTATTGTCAGCCCACAATAGGAAGAACTGAGTGCATTTCTGGAAGTTCAGTAGTTATTTGTCTGTACTTGCAGGGTATTTAAAAGGGATAAAACACTGCCTTGATATATGCTTGAACACCAAAAAAAATCTTAGACACAAATGAATGCATGAGTACATTGCTAAAGAGAATTTTTTTTTTTTTAAATTATTTAATTTTTAAAAAAAACGTCAGCTCCGGAAGGTAAACCTTCACCCCCCTGCAGGCGTAAGTGCAGAATTAGGTATATTTACGTGATACTGCACAGGAGGGCCGCCCTGTAGCAGTAAATCTGCAATGGGGCAGACGTCAAGTGGTTTAAAGACCAAAAGAGTAAATAAGAGAAGAATGACCACTTTTAACTTTAGAAGGGTGGTCATGTGGACATTGGTAAGTATCCTGTGGCTCATTTTAAGCTTCATCTTTCATGTTAACAAATTACTTCATTTGTTTTTCCAAAGCAATCTGAAGAAGATGTAAGCCAGTTTGATTCAAAGTTTACACGTCAGACTCCTGTAGACAGTCCAGATGATGCCACTCTCAGTGAAAGTGCCAATCAAGTATTTGTGGTAAGACAACTGGTTTAAAGTCTGCTTGTTTAGATCTAAAGTGGCCATTTAGATGTGTTGGTAAACAAATGAAGGCCGTCTTACTTGCCAAAGACATATTGCCTTGGTGCTTTAGGCAAAACTGTTTTGTGATATGTGTCATGTACGGCAGTTACCTTTTTAATTATGTATATTCTACTCTTGGATCGCTGCTGTGTAGTGTAAAAATCTATTTAATTCATGCCAGGGAGTACAGCTAGTGCTGTACTTGTAAAATAAGAACCTGTTGTGTACCCCTTTCCCTCCTCCTTGGCCATTAACAGAACACCTTGTATTCTGTTCATATAATACAAGGTGTTCTATGAATGGACAAGGGGAGATCCTGTCTTTTTTTATTCACCTCACCCCCTTACCTTGTCCATGCATGAAACCACCTTGTATTCTCTTGACAATACTACAAGGCTATCTGTGAATGGACAAGGGAAGAGGGAAGGGTGGGTAAATGACAGGATCGTTTCTCTGCATGAGAGCCGTTTCTCTCATACCTGCAGTGCTGGAAGTACAACACTAGCTCTTCTTGCTGGTATGAAGGAACTGATTTTACACTAAGCAGCAGTCCAGACGAGAATATGCATCACTACAGGAAACTTTGTTGTACACGACACATATCACAAAACTCTTCTGCTTGGACTTCCACTTTATGCATAACTCTGTCTTATGTTTTTACTCTGGTACTTTTTGGGCCTTCTTGTTTTACTTGAAATGGCATGTTCATTAGAAAAGTCTGTTTGTTTTAAAATAAAATTTTATCAGGTTTGCTTAAAGTAGAAGTTCAGCCTAAAACTAAAATCTCTAAATCTACTCTCTATCTACAACTAACTTATCTAGCCCTGTAAAGCAAAAATTGCTATACATACCTTTTCTGAAGCCGGTCCGTTCCCACGCTGAGCTGTCAGCGATGGCTTCTCTGTAGTTGGGTGCAGAAAAGGCAGCCGACAGTGGATATAGTAACTCTATGGGTGACGTCACTTCCCAAGCATTTATCAGCCATTATTGGTTGTCTCCTGCAGAGCTTCTGTCGCTGTAAACCGGAGCGGCTTCAGAAAAAGTATGTATAGCGATTTTTGCTTTGCAGGGCTAGATAGGTTAGTCTTAGATTGTGATTGTGAGTAGATTGAGATTTTAGTTTTAGACAGAACTTCCACTTTAAAGTTCCCTTTCTCAATAAAAATCATTGGTGCCCCTCCCCCTCGGCAGCAGTGTGGACCTGTTTCTCTGTTGCCTGACCCTCCTCTCAGCTGGGCAACGTTCCATCCAGATGAATAGGGGAGCTACAATGACACTTCCATTCATCTTGGTAGAACGTGTGGCTGTATTTTTCATGTTTAGTGATAGCTCAACCATAATTGCATTATAATATTGAGTGCTGCTGTAATATTTAAACCGTTTGGTTGCTCTTCTCAAGGGTTTTACATATGTGGCTCCTTCTGTGCTGGAAAGTGTGAAAGAGAAGTTTTCCTTTGAACCAAAAATTCGGTCTCCTCGTAGATTTATTGGAAGTCCTCGAACACCTGTCAGGTAATACTACAAACTTGCTGAAAATTTTTTCTATCGTTTTCAGGTTATCTTTATTTGTAAGTAAGTTTTAAATGTTTGTATGCAAGAAATCTCTTAGTAAATTGTTTTTGGCATTTTTCATACATGCAGTGTATGTCATACAGTGCCTTGAAAAAGTATTCATACCCCTTGAAATTTTCCACATTTTGTCATGTTGCAACCAAAAACGTAAAAGTATTTTATTGGGATTTTCTGTGATAGACCAACACAAAGTGGAGCATAATTGTAAAGTGGAAGGAATTTTTTTTACAAATAGATATCTGAAAAGTGTGGCATGCATTTGTATTCAGCCCCCTCTACACTGATACCCCTTACTAAAATCTAGTGCAACCAGTTGCCTTCAGAAGTCGCCTAATTGGTAAATAGAGTCCACCTGTGTGTAATTTAATCTCAGTATAAATACAGCTGTTCTTTGAAGTCCTCAGAGGTTTGTTAGAGAACCTTTAGTGAACAAACAGCATCATGAAGGCCAATGAACACACCAGACATGTCAAGGATAAAGTTGTGAAGAAGTTTAACCACTTCAATACCAGGCACTTACACCCCCTTACTGCCCAAGCCAATTTTTAGCTTTCAGCGCTGAGGCACTTTGACAATTGCACGATCATTCAACACTGTACCCAAACAAATGTTTTATCATTTTATTCCCACAAATAGAGCTTTCTTTTGGGTAGTATTTGATCACTGCTGGGGTTTTTATTTTTTGCGCAACAAATAAAAAAAAGACGGAACATTTAGAAAAAAAAAAAGTTACTTTTGTTTCTGTTATAACATTTTCTAAATAAGTAAGTTTTCTCCTTCAACAATGGGCACTCATGGGCGGCACGGATGGACACTGATGGGTGGCAATGCTGGGCATCACTGATCTGGCAGGCAATTATAATGGGCAATGACTGGCACCATTTGTGGGAACTGATTGGCATATATTGGGCACACTGTGGCATCCTTGGTGGTAGGGTTGTCCTGATACCGAGCATTTGCCCAAGTACTTGTACTCGGGCAAATGCTCCCGATGCTTCCCCCGATACCTAGAGGACAGCTGTGATCGGCGCGTGGGGGAGTTACAAGATTCTCCCCCAGCGGCTTTAGTGACATACAGCGGTGATCGGTCACCGCTGACTGTCACTGCATCCTCCTCCATGCCCCCTCCGTTCCCCTCTCCTTCTCTGTCCCCCTCCATTGTCCCCTCTGTTCTGCTCTCCTTCTCTGTCCCCCTCCGCTGTCCCCTCCGTTCTGCTCTCCTTCTCTGTGCCTCTCCGTTCTCCCCCTCCGTTCCGCCGTCCCCCTCCTCCTTCCTTTGTGTATGGATAGAGTCAGCTGACTCTGTCCATTCACATAACTGAAACATTGTAATCTCCTGTGATTACGATGTGTCAGTTTATGAATGGAGAGGAGCCGCTGTCTTCTCTCCATTCATTCTCAGTGCAGCTGAGGCTGCAGAGAAAGGGACTGGGGAATCTCTATCCTCTGTCTCTTTCTCTGTCTCAAGGGGGAGATATCAGAGGTCTGTTAAGACCCCTGATATCTCACCAAAGCCCCCCAACAGGGCTGATTAAAAAAAACACATATTGCAATAAAGAATAAAAAAAATATTATTGTAAAAAATAAAAATTGTAAATAATAAAAAAAAAACCATACACATACACCGTTTCTCCCCCCCTGAAAAAAAAGAAAGCACTGTAAACGAAAAAAAACCCCACTGTCACGTGACATTAAAAAAAAAGTATCGGTATCGGCGAGTACTTGAAAAAAGTATCGGTACTTGTACTCGGTCCTAAAAAAGTGGTATCGGGACAACCCTACTTGGTGGCCATGGGGGACATACCTGTCCATCCACGTGTTGGGGTTCCCTGGTGGTCCTGGCAGCATCCCTGGTGGTCCAGTGTGGGCATCCACGGGGGGGGGGGGGGGGGGGGGGGGGCTGAACTGATAAACAATCAGCGTAGACCCCCTGTCAGAGCCAATGATCGTCTCTCCTCGTGCCTGTCAGACGCGAGTGAGGAAAAGCCGATAAACGGCTCTTCTTGTTTACATTGTGATCAGCCGTGATTGGACACGGCTGATCAACTGGTAAAGAGCCTCCGTCGGAGGCTCTTTACCTAGATCGATGTAGCGGTGTGTCACTGACACACCACGCCATCAATTCGCCATGATGCGCGCTAGCACAGGCGTGCGCCGGCACTTATCCTGCTGGACGTCATATGACGCCCAGTCAGTATAACTGAACCACCACCCGGCCAGCATTCTGCTATAGGCCGGGCAGGAACTGGTTAAAGCGGGGTTGGGTTATAAAAAAATATTGAAAATGTTTGAACATCTCTTAGAGATCTGTTCAATCCATCATCCGAAAATGGAAAGAGTATGGCACAACTGCAAACCTACCAATACATCGCTGTCCACCTAAACTAACAGGCCAGGCAAGGAGAGAATTCATCAGAGAAGCAGCCAAGAGGCCCATGGTAACTCTGGAGGAGCTGCAGAGATTCACGACTCAGGTGGGAGAATCTGTCCATAGGACAACTATTAGTCGTACACTCCACTAATCTGGCCTTTATGAAAGAGTGTCAAGAAGAGAACCATTGTTGAAAGAAAACCATGAGAAGTCCTGTTTGCGAAAAGCCATGTGGGCACAAAGCAAACCTGAAGAAGGTGCTCTGGTCAGATGAGACCAAAATTGAACTTTTAGGCCTAAAAGCAAAATACTATGTGTGGTGGAAAACTAATACTGCAGGTCACTCTGAATACACCATCCCCACCGTGAAACATGGTGATGGCATCATGTTGTGGGGATGCTTTTCTTCAGCAGGGACAGGGAAGCTGGTCAGAGTTGGTGGGAAGATGGATGGAGCCAAATACAGGGCAATCTTAGAAGAAAATTTGTTAGTCTGCAAAAGACTTGAGACTGGGGCAGAGGTTCACCTTCCAGCAGGTCAACAACCCCAAACATACAGCCAGAGCTACAATAAAATGGGTTAGATCAAAGCATATTCATTATTATTAATATATGCAATTTATATAGTGCCAACAGTTTATGCAGTCATGTGTTGGAATGGCCTAGTCAAAGTCCATACCTAAATCCAATTGAGAATCTGTGGCAAGACTTGAAAATTTCTCTTCGCAAATGCTCTCCATCCAGTCTGACAGAGCTTGGGCTATTTTGCAAAGAACAATGGGCAAAAATTTCACTCCTAGATGAGCAAAGCTAGTAGAGACCTATCCAAAAAGGCTTGCATCTGTAATTGCAGCGAGAGGCGATTCTACAAAGTATTGACTCGGTGGGGGGGTGGAGGGGGCTGAATACAAATGCACGCTACACTTTGCAGATATTTGTAAAAATTTGAAAACCCTTTATCGTTTTCCTTCCACTTCACAATTATGTGCCACTTTGTGTTGGTCTATCACATTAAATCCCAATAAAATACCTTTACGGTTTTGGTTGTAACGGGACAATGTGGAAAATTTCAAGGGGTATGAATACTTTTTCAAGGCACTGCCTATCAGCCACAAGCTTCTTCCAGTGAATTGAAAGGTTTAGACAAGGATGCCAGCTTTTTGGGCTGGTGAGGTGCTCAGAGAGCCTCTCTATTCAGAGAACTAGGTCATTGGAGGAGTGAAAGTTGCCAATCGACATCCTGCTGGAGCTTTGGGCCATTTGCCTGACTCCTACACTCGTCTGTCTGCCTGCCTTTTAGAGTCTCCCTGTCGAAGAGCAAACAATGCCAAACAATGAGACAGCAGTGGCATACATCAACCATCAAGAAAGAAACAGAAGCCGCACTTCTCAGGAAGAATCTGACCAGATATTGTGATCCGTCTTGGGCACAACTTCATGTTCCAGCCCACTCCACTATGCAAATTTCTACAGTGGAAATTGCAGGCAGACATTCTCAGCCAGCAACAGCTGAATGCAGCAAAATGGGGACCCCTCAACTGGAAGTGTTTGCAGAGATTTGTTTGCAGTGGGGGACACTGAATGTGTATCCCTTGGCATCCAGATTCAACAAAGAGCTGGATGGGGAATCCTTAGGCATTTGTGGTGGTAGCCCTTGTGACATCAGTTTTCCCTGATCTTTGCCTTCCCTCCATGGCAGCTTCCTCCTTGCCTGTTGTGCAGATAAAGACAGCGAGCGTTTCATGGATTCTGATTGCACTTTCTTGACCGAGAACATGGTATTACGGACATCACCTGTCTGTTGTAGATGGGCTGTGGCCTCTTCCAGAATGGCCAGATTTGCTTTTGCAGAGTTCAATCTCCCACCCTGCTTTACAGAATTGGACTTTGGCATGGCTGTTGAAACCCAAGTTCTGAGGGATAGGGGTGTTTCTGATTCTAATTCCTGCCCTCCTCAAGGCAACCTACAGGAATTTGTACCATCCTAAATAGAAAGCTTATTTCACCAGGTTTAATTCTCAATAACTTCATACCTCAGGTATGTTGTGGGGCGCATTTTTGCGTTTCAAGTTTGTAAGGCTGCTTCCCAATTTTCTCTTCATATGTTTAGTAAGTTTTACCAAGTAGATGTTCATGCCTTTCCAGACACCAGTTTTGGGTTAGAAGTTTTGTAGGTGGCTTTGTAGTGGGATTTCAGCTATTCTGTTTTGGTTATTGGGTATGTTGGCCTTGTTGCAGTGTTGCCCACCCCCTCATGTTCCGTGCTTTTGGATTATTTTAAGTAGTCATATGAAGCACCCCATATCCCAATTAAGATATAAAGTTTTTTTTTTTTACCTGTAAAATCCTTTTGTGCCTTGTGATGTCCTCCAATAAAAGGATTTTACAGGTAAACCAAAAAAATCCCCCCCCCCCCCCAGTCTCACCAGTCTGTGGTTTAGGTTCTGACTTCCATCCCTTGTCTACTCTTGTGGGAGCACTTCCTATGCACCTTACCCAAGTAATTCTGACTTCATGGGTTTAAATCCTGGGTTCTCTGGCAGACTCTGAAATCGCACTCTTTGTGGACTTTTGTGTTCTAGCTGAGTTCAGGGTTTTCCCTGGTAAGTCTCGATTAGTGACTTTCGTTGTCTAGCCAAACAATCTCTATAGACATGACGTTCTGGTCCCTAGGGGGTCAGGGGTGTAATGGCCTAGGGTTTTCCTATTTAGACCAACTGGTCTTCCTCACCAGGACTTGTATTTTTCCTTGGTTCTTTCTTGGGACCTGGTCTGAGTTTGATCTCATCAGATTGTGGATCTTTTCCCTATGAGGAAATTTGTTATCGTTCCATCTATTTTTGGTAGGTTCTCCCTTTGTGATCGGATGGATGCTTCCTTCTGTATAGAACCTTTTTTGCCTTGGTCTTGAGCATCAGGTTGATTGTTTGTGCCCTCCTTCCCTCATGTTGGCAGGTTACCTTGGCAAGCATGGGGTTCAGTCTCATCTGGTGTTCAACTTGGGTGATTGTCCTTCTGGCCGCTTTTGGGCTGCATCCCACCCCTCAGTCGAATTGCACAGAACGGTCTCCTTACTTCTCTTCTGGAATCCCACCAGAGCTGTCTGCTCCTCCGAGTGCCCCCTCAGCAAGCTTTCTGCTGAGGGGGCACCCATGCGAATGCTATCTGAAACCAGGCTGTGCGCACCCATTGACATAGATACAGACTGTAAGCCCTACCCCCTCTCACTCCTCGAAGAAGATTGACAGCAGCAGCCTCATTCTCCTACTGCTCTCAGAGCCTCCTTTTGAATCCAGGAAGTGAAAAGAGCTGCAGCTGGTCACAGCGCTGGATCAATAGAGGACTTCGGTAAGTTTTTAGGGGCAGGGGGTGCTAGGACAGGTAGGGAGGCATTTTTTACCCTAATGCAGAAAATACATTTAGGTAAAAAACACTTATAGTTTAGAAACACTTTAAGAGCTCACTTGGTTTCTGCCAGAATCAATAGGCATTTTTCTCTATGTACGCATAAGACAAAAATCGAGAAATGTACATGTATTGCTGAATTTTATTTTTTCACACGTACGCTTTAAGCATGCCTTTTTGAATGTATATAAGCTAGGTTTCATTGTAGATCCTTTTTTTTTTTTTTTTATTTTTTTTTTTTTTTTTCTTCAAGCCCTGTGAAGTTCTGTCCTGGTGACTTCTGGGGAAGAGGAACAGCTGCTGGATCAACCAATACGCAACCATCAGCTGATTACCGAATGGAAGCAAGTGGCGTGGAACAAATGGATGTGACTGTAAGCGGAGAGGCTTCTGCCCCACTACCAATAAGACAATCCAATGCCGCACCATACAAAAAACAAGCTTATCCCTTGATCCCTAAGCGACCAGAACATCTACGTATGAATCTATGACAGTGAATTTTTTCCTGATGCATTCAGACTAATACTGGTGATGATACCAAGGAATTTAAAATCTAGCTTACAAACAAGCAAGTGCATAGATTTTGGCTTCAAATCCCCAAGAGCGGGACATAAATTTGTGGTCTCTGTTACTGCATAAAGCAGACTGGACAAACTGATGAACAAACACATTTAAAAAAAAAATACAACTAATATATAAATATATATATACGCAAATATATATATATATATATATATATATCAATCAGCGGTGCATAAAAAAAAAAGCAGCTTGAGACTGCATTCTAGACATGGAGGAAATGTATTAATAAGTTCCCAGCAAATTCTTTCAATGTCACAGAAGGAATATAAACCATATTGTGTTCATGGATTTAATTTTATTTCAGAAGTTTACATTTTTCTAAATCACCATAAAACAGTGGTTGGAGTATAAGAAGTCAATCTTCAGAAACAAAGTACTGGGTCTAAAAAAAAAAAAAAAAAAAAGTTTAATGAAAATCAAAAATACCAAATTGTCTTAATAGAAAGGTTTGATTGTGCAAGTTGGTTAAAAGTGTAATAGGATTTTCTTGATCCAGAGAACAGTTGACAAGTATCAGTGACTAACTACTTGTGTTTTTTACCCATAAACCCAAATGGCAGTCTTCCATTATGTTATGGGGACAGTAATGCAATAGCTGTCTCCTTCATCAGTGTGGTTGATTTGCATTCTTGAAAATATGTGCTATTTTGCTGTTCATCATGCCAGCAAAAAGAAGATGAGAGTTTTGAAGGCCGGCAATGTATTTAAAGTGAATGCAAGGCACAAATGTACCTTGACACTTTGAGTGTTACAATCATGTCATGTATTTCATAGTCATTCTCTTTTCTTGTTTATTGCTCCCACAGTCTTTGGTCTGGCAGTCCTTCCTTTTAGAAAGTCAAATGCTGGGACTTAAAGATTGTAAAAGTATTAAATGGCCTTTCTACTCATGTCTTCCATGTTGAGGGAATAATGTCCCTGGACCTAGGGAATGTTATCACAATGCTGGTCTTGTTTTTGATCCTGTATGAATGGCTTATAGGTACAAAGAAAGAAATAAAGGTAACTTTACCTTAACTGCCTTAACAAAGCAATTTCATAAAACATCACTAAGAGTATTAACAGTGATCATTTTATCATGGTGTACATTTTAAAAATTGTCCTATTGACATGTCAACTGTGTAACATTGACATATAATGCATTGTATATGGAGTATTTAGACTGGAATATGGTAGCACTGGTCAAGGCAGCATTAAATTGTTTTTAAAATTGGTTTCAATCCACATATGAGCTGTAGGAAACAAGCCATAGAAATGTTTATACAATATCATTAACCAAATTTAAGATAAATCTTAGTCCCTCAGAGAAAATTACACCACAATTGGCACAGACCTATATTTTATTGTTTCTGTGCTGCCTCATCTGTGTTCTCTGCAAGACTGGCCTCTGCTGTCGCTTCAATGGACATAATAATTGTAGAACTTGCAATGAGCACAATAATTCATTGCATTGGTAAGATTTAATATGCTTAAAGGGTAAGTTCACCTTTACAGAAAACTCTGTAAGTGAACTTACACAGGTCCCCCTCCTCTCCCCCGCCGGTCCCCCTGACGTGGACCGTGGTAGTCTCCGGTTCTAAGCCCCAGTATATCCGCACCAGGTATCTGGGGCTTAGAAATCCTCTCAGCTGAATGTCCAAAACGTCCCTCGTCAGGGTCACATGGGTGGCGCTGACCAATGAATAGCCGCATAGCCCATCCTGTCAGCTACGAAGACGCCACGTGGATGCAGAGAGGATTTCTAAGCCCCGGGCTCCTGGCGCGGATATACTGGGGCTTAGAATAGGAGATTGTGACGGTCCAGGTCAGCGGGATGGGAGGGGAAGCGAGGAGGGGGACCTGTGCAAGTTCACCTTACGGATTTTTCTGTAAAGGTGAACTTACACTTTAATGAACCTAAAGTAGCCTGAGTATCTATTGTAGATTGGGGCATACAGGCGAGGTTCCTTTTTAACCTGAACTTTCTATCTGGCTATCCAAATGTGAATATTAATTGAGGTATATAGTTCAGCTTTTAGTCAATGGCACCTATTACACTCAAGTGGGTGTTAGCGTCTGGACTAAAACTTTTTATCTACAGCAATGATCAAGCACTGATGGATTAATTTGCATTTGCTTCGGCTCTCCCTTTCTGTAGGGGAAGGGAACATAATGGGATAATGTAAATTTGGCTTTTCTTAGTATTGATAACTTAATCTGTAATTAAGGTATCTTCTTTCCCACAGTATGAGAATAAATATCAGTATGAGCCTTATTATTCAGTCTTCCGGTGTTTGATATGAAGCTGCTTTTCATTAGCCATGCTTCTGTTTCTTTTTTTTCTTTTTTTTTTCCTTTTTAATTTTTAATTATTTGCGTAGGAAGCAGCACAATACTTAATCATCTTTGGCTCTCTTGAAGATTACATTAAGAAAAAATACAGTACAACCTTTATCCTACTGCAAAGGTTGTAAAGGGGAGATTTTTTTCCAGAGTTTTTTTTTTTTTTTTTTTAACAAAAAGCAACATACAATTTCATACTGAGTCCCATAATTGTTTACTATGCATTATTTTAATAAATTGTATTTTTTATAATGTCCTAGGACTTCTCATCCAGTAACTGTTTTATCTATTTTCCATAATGAATAAATGAATGCCATGGAAGATGGGTGGTTGAATACCTGTTTTCTTATTTTTGGCAACTCTCTACAGATTATAAATTTATAGTAGGTGGTGTATATATACAATTGTGAGAACTTTGTCAAAAATTACAGATTTTTGTGTGACTTGCTTCTTAATGTATATCTACAGCCAAAAATGCCTTTCTTTCTGGATAGAGTAGTGAAGGGTTAAAAGCCATTCTGTGGCTTTGTTTCTGCCATTGGGGTAATTTTTTTACTTCCTGTTCATAGACATGGAAGTAAATTAGAGATGTGTTTCTAAACTGAGAGAAAATATTCTGTTCTCACTGCCACAAATATCCCTGTTGAAACACTTCCCTTCTTTTCCTTTTTTCCAGTGACTTAATTTTAGATTTTTCCCTCACTTTTTTAGTTCTGGTAAATGGTCACTAGGACAAATAATGAATTTGTCTAGCAGGGACACAAATAGTCTGAAAGAGGTTCTAACCCTTCACACTCTGTCTAAAGAAAAAAAAGTTTGACCTGTACACCGTGCAAAATGGTTCTCAAAGTTCTATGGTCCACAGAGAAAGCATAAGTCCACATTTTACACAATGCTTCATATTGCATCAATATTTAGGATGCAACATGAAACATGGTTGCATTCCCCAACCCTCAATCTGCCTGCCCCAACCACCACCACCCCACTTACCTGAATCACGGGATCCTGCTTCTGTCAGAAAGTTGCAGTAATTTGAAATTTGTACACAGAGTTGTGTCATTCAGGACTGGGATTGTTTAAATTGAATTACTACTTGTCTGCTACCATGGCAGAGGGACTGTGTAGAGCGTGGTGAACTGTCCTCCCTCTTCTCCTCCAGTCCAGTTCCGCTACCTCCAGCCCCATAACTCCTCCATACAGGTCTGAGGCTGGGGGAAGAAATTGAAGGAGATTGTGCATTTCACGTATGACATACCGTATATACTCGAGTATAAGTCGTTCCGAGTATAAGTCGAGGCCCTAATTTACCACAAAAAAAAATGGGAAAAACTTATTGACCCGAGTATAAGACGAGGGTGAGAAATGCACAGCTACTGTAAGTGGAAAAGAGGGTCAACAATGCCCATTTGCAGCATCACTGTGCCCATTTGCATGCCTCACTGTGCCCATTTGCAGCCATAGGTCCCCTGAACTTCAAACTCGGTAGTTAAGGGTTCCTAGATGCCCCCTGGCTGCAGCCAAAATTTGGGGTCTCTGAACCCAAAGGGTCCCGAAATGACATTGCTGCACATGGACACAGTTGACCGAATTTGGGGCCCCGTATCTCGGGGCCTCTTAGTGCTAAGAACCCCAAATTTTGTGTGCAGACCCAGTGGAACTAGCACCATAAAATTTCCAAAGCTGGTGTTTCTAGCACCAAGTGTTCCCGAGATACAGGGCCCCAAAATTCAGTTCAGAAAATGTCAAGCACTTTTCTGCAGCAGAGAATGACATTTTCCGAACCGGTTTTGGGGCCCAGTATCTCAGGGCCACTTGATGCTAGGAACCCCAGCTTTGGATATGTTATGTTACCGTTCCACTGGGTTTGCACACCAAATTTGGGATTCCTAGCACCAAGTGGCCCTGAGATATGGGGCCCAGAATTTGGTTCAGAAAATGTCAAGCACTTTTCTGTAGCAGAGAATGACATTTTCCGAACCGATTTTGGGGCCCCGTATCTCTTGGCCACTTAGTGCTAGGAACTTCAGCTTTGGATATGTTATGGTACCAATTCCACTGGGTTTGCACACCAAATTTGGGGTTCCTAGCACCAAGTGGCCCTGAGATACGGGGCCCCAAAGTCGGTTCGTAAAATTAAATTTTTTGCTGCAGAAAAGTGCTTGACTCGAGTATAAGTCGAGGGGGGCACTTTCAGCACAAAAAAATGTGCTGGAAAATTCGACTTATAATCGAGTATATACGGTACATAATACTGGTGCTGTGCAGGCTTCAATATAAAATATTTGTAGATGCATATTGATCATGAGATCAGTGTTGCTGCATTTCCTAGTTGATTTGGAAAAGGTGGACCAAGTTATTAAAGTTTAGTCAGTGCTACAGTAGGTCACTTCTGTCAAGTTCTTAACCTGTAAAAATCACCCCCTATTAATGTAAAATTTGATCAAACTGCCTGCTTTGTAAATGGGCAACTTCAGTTTTGAATCTAGTGCTTTATTAAACCAGTTTCTCTTGTTTGGTTTAAGTTTTAATTATTGCTTTATTTTGTGCAATTCTCCCCTGCTGCTTTTCACATTTGGCTCATTGCTGATTTAATCTTTATTATTTGCATCCACCTCTGCGCCACACACTCTCTTCCCAGATATTCATACTTCCCATTTGATGACTAATTTGAGTGAAGATTCTCAACTCCTTTAGTAAAGCAGCCTTAGTATGAACTCTCACACATGCACTGGGGAAATGTTGTCCAGAGCTCATTGTTAAAGGCCTCTTGCACACCGCTGATAAAATACTGAATGTTTTCAGGCATACAGGTGTTTTCTTTTATTATCACTGATCTAAATGCAGCCCATTTTTTTTTAAATGTCTGTACACACAGGTGCATAATTGTCCTGCATATAGATGAGTAAAAAGAAACTTAAAGCAGAAATCTGAGTCGCCTGTCAGTGTTTTACATGCACAAATTGTTCATTTGAAGGGGTTAGAATATACTTGTGTATGTGCAAAATAAACTCCTGAAACTTCAGGCAAGCATACTTACTGTTTGTAAGTGCCTTTAAAGGGGAAGTCCACCCTAACACTAAAATCTCTACATCTACAGGCATCCACGATCTAAGGCTAACCTATCTAACCCTGTAAAGAAGAAATTGCTATACATACCTTTTCTGAAGCCGATTCGGTCCCACGCTGAGCTGTCAGCAGCAGCTTCACTGTGGAGGCGGGTGCAGAGGAGGCAGTCAACAGAAGCCCTATAGTAACTCTATGGGTGATGTCACTTCCCATTCATTTTACAGCTGTTGTTGACTGTCTCCTCTGCAGAGTTCCGCCGCTGGAGACCAGACCGGAGCGGGCTTATAAATGGTATGTATACCAATTTCTTCTTTACAGGGCTATAGGTTAGTGTTAGATCGTGGAGGCCTGTAGATGTAGTGATTTTGGTGTTGGGGTGGACTTCCCCTTTAATGATGCTTGAAACGTGGAACTGAACTCAAGAAGCGAAGATTTGCTATGTTATAAATAGCATTTAGAAATATTAATTGTAGGGATGCACCAAAATTTCGGCCACCGAAACATATCGGCTGAAAATGGGGTGGGGCTCCGTCGTGCCGCCTATCTGGGGGACTTCCTATATCATTGAAAGGGGGGAGAGCCACCGCCTGTTTGATTACAGCGCAGGGACCATCACAGCTTTCATTTCAATAGCTGTGCGTTCCCCGCTGCGCGCCGTGACATGCAGCCCCTCCCCCTTGTCCGGGCACTTTGATAGACAGATCACCCATCCAATCCTGGGACGGGTGATCTGTCAAAGTTCCCCGGACAAGGGGAAGGGGCTGTATGTGACGGTGCGCAGGGGGGAACACACAGCTATTGAAATAAATACTGTGATGTTCCCAGCGCTGTGATCAAACAGGTGGCGGCTCTCCTCTCCCTTCACTGGCTGCGCTGCAATGGGGACACTGGCTGCCCTACTGGGGACACTGACTGGCTGCATCTGACGGGCACTGGTCAGGCTGCATTGATCTCTTGTATCATGTCCGCAGTCTCTGACCATGTCTGCAGTCTCTTACCATCTCCTGTACCATGTCCTGTACCATGTCCGCAGTCTCTGACCATCTCCTGTACCATGTCCGCAGTCTCTGACCATCTCCTGTACCATGTCCGCAGTCTCTGACCATCTCCTGTACCATGTCCGCAGTCTCTGACCATCTCCTGTACCATGTCCGCAGTCTCTGACCATCTCCTGTACCATGTCAGCAGTCTGACCATCTCCTGTACCATGTCAGCAGTCTCTGACCATCTCCTGTACCATGTCAGCAGTCTCTGACCATCTCCTGTACCATGTCAGCAGTCTCTGACCATCTCCTGTACCATGTCAGCAGTCTCTGACCATCTCCTGTACCATGTCAGCAGTCTCTGACCATCTCCTGTACCATGTCAGCAGTCTCTGACCATCTCCTGTACCATGTCAGCAGTCTCTGACCATCTCCTGTACCATGTCAGCAGTCTCTGACCATCTCCTGTACCATGTCAGCAGTCTCTGACCATCTCCTGTACCATGTCAGCAGTCTCTGACCATCTCCTGTACCATGTCAGCAGTCTCTGACCATCTCCTGTACCATGTCAGCAGTCTCTGACCATCTCCTGTACCATGTCAGCAGTCTCTTACCATCTCCTGTACCATGTCAGCAGTCTCTGACCATCTCCTGTACCATGTCAGCAGTCTCTGACCATCTCCTGTACCATGTCAGCAGTCTCTGACCATCTCCTGTACCATGTCAGCAGTCTCTGACCATCTCCTGTACCATGTCAGCAGTCTCTGACCATCTCCTGTACCATGTCAGCAGTCTCTGACCATCTCCTGTACCATGTCAGCAGTCTCTGACCATCTCCTGTACCATGTCAGCAGTCTCTGACCATCTCCTGTACCATGTCAGCAGTCTCTGACCATCTCCTGTACCATGTCAGCAGTCTCTGACCATCTCCTGTACCATGTCAGCAGTCTCTGACCATCTCCTGTACCATGTCCCCAGTCGCTGACCATCTCCTGTACCATGTCCCCAGTCGCTGACCATCTGTATAAAAATATTTTAAAAACAGTCACTTTCTGTATCAGTGTTTCGGTTTTCGGGATCAAGGAAGATTTATTTTCGGTATCGGTTTCGGCACAAAAAAAACCATTCTGTGCATCCCTAGTTAATTGTGCCTTGAAACTCCTTGAAAAATTAACTTTTTTTTGTTTTGTAATCCTTTCTGAAAAAAACATTGCACTTTCTACTATGGGAGTGTGCCTAGGCTGCAGCGTGAGATCCAGGATACTGCTGGCTCTGACTGCTAGTCCCCGAAGATTTGGGATGAAATTTGGTGCTGCTCACTTTGCTTCTTATTTGGAGGCTCTGATATAAAGAATGAAAGCCCTCCCTTCCTTTACAAAAATGGCCATTTCCACACAGTCCAGATCAAGACACGGTAAGTCAGTAATGGGTAAAGATCTGCTGCAAGGAAATAAGTCATATTGGAGACTAGTCCTTTGCCCTCTTTTATTTATTTTTTGAAGATCGGCTACTAGAGAAAACTATACATGCTTTGAGATGGTGTAATCTGAATTGAGAATTGGCATTTCCAGCCAATGGCAGACAAGTGAAGTGGACTGTTTGAGAAATTAGAGATGCACTAATACCTCTTCTTTTTTTTTTTTTTGAGTACCAACATTTTTTATTTATTTTGTTAAGTACCCGCTGATACCAATTACCGATACCTACCGCAACTGTGTTTATACTTCAGCTGTCAGCAATAGTACAAAGCATTGAAAAGTTATTTACAAAAGTGTTTTTTTTTTTGTTTTTTTTTTTGCACTTTTTTTCAATGTGAAACGTAGATTATATGTTAAAGGTGTAAAAATATTAACGAACAAAGCAATCAAAAAAAAGTTTTAATAGTTTATAAAATGGAAGTTAAACAAAAAAAATCAGAGCAGGAAATTAATTGAATGGAGTTAATTAAGGCTGATTAGAATAAATTAATCAGGGGTTAAACAGAGATACATTAATAAATTAAACTTTTTTTTTTTTTTACCTGACATATTGCTTTAAGCTGACTTCATCTGCAGATCGAAGTTCATCCCTTTGATCTGAAGCTGAAGACAAACAGTAAGATCCAAAGGAAACAATGTTTCTTTTTATCTTTTGGCTGTGCAATGTTGTTGATAAACATTGCCAAGCTGCTTTTTTATCATTTTTTTGACAGCCCCAATTGCTGGGACTTCAGTTTACATTTCAGGTGTTAACAGGAGATCTCCACTGACAGCTCATGGGGGCATTGGTTGTAAAAAGGCACGCGGCCCCCTCCTTAACAAGCGATAATTACCGTTTTGTTTTTTTCCAGCTGCCAGTGAGGGTGTCCTGCTGTCAGCTGAAAGAACTGTGCCTGAAAGTATCGGTTTTGGAACAGGACCCAATTTTAACATTGGTCTCTGCATCTTATTCTAGCTCACAACAAATGGCCTACCTGAGTAAGCTAGTTTTTTTCAACTGTGTTACTGTTTCTCAGACAACGAACTGCTTTAATACAGCCAATGCTGTCCAGGGTTTCAAAATACCATACTCTTTCTCCAGCTATACTGTGTCTACCTGAATCTGATCCAATATGCTTATCTACAGAGGAAATGAAGAGAACGAGTTAGAAAAGGCTGCAGATTATTTCTCACCCCAGAGTCCTCTACAGCAGGGGTCTCAAACTGGCGGCCCTCCAGCTGTTGCAAAACTACAAGTCCCATGAGGCATTGCAAGACTGAAAGTTGCAAGCAGGACTCCCACAGGCAGAGGCATGATGGGACATGTAGTGTCACAACAGCTGGAGGGGCACCAGTTTGAGACCCCTGCTCTACAGTAAAACCTTGGTTTGAGAGTGTTTTGCAAGACCAGCAAACTTTTTAAATAAATTTAGACTTTGTATAGAAGTAGCGTCATGTCACAACAATATAAAACAGAATAGAGGCTCCTCTAAGTGTAGCAATATGGTTACATTTAATGAAGGTACAACATTTAGCATGTCACATGGTTGATGATTTAAACAGGCACATCTAAGTATGCAGGCAACCCGGGGTAAAGCTGTCCACATAGACAATCCTCCACACCACCATCAATGTCATCCCTTCCACAAGCGCTTCACGCCTCACTTTCAAATCACTCTACTGGTCACGATTGCAGACTGACCGGTGAGAGCCGGTGGTATGGAGGATGATCTATGTGGGCAGCTTTACCCCGGGTGCTTGCATACTTAGATGTGCCTCTTTTAATCATCAACCATGTGAGTTGTTAAATGTTGTACCATCATTAAATGTAACCATATTGCTACACTTCGAGGCGCCTCTCCTCTTTAATACTTTGCAGCTCCTGCTGGATTTAGCTTCTAATCCCCTTGTGGAGGCTGTCATTTGTGGATGGACATTTTATGGTTACACAACCTGGTCACATTGCTATAATCTTTTTATATGGACTATAAACTGAATAAATGGTTGTGGAACGAATCATCTGAGTCCCCATTATTTCTTATGTGGAAATACGCTTTGATATACAAGTGCTTTGGATTACAAGCATGTTTCCGGAACAAATTATGCTCGCAATCCAAGGTTTTACAGCTTCACATAATATGTGAATGTGGTTGCTGATTTGGTTATGATCACTTCACTGCTCTGTACAAAAGCCTCAATGTGGTTCCCAGGCTCTTGGCCTGGGAACCTGAGACAACTTCTATCTAGGAGAGAAACAGGCTATGCACATCCACCTGTGAGTTGGGAACGGAATGAGGAGATTTGAGGTGTCATGAGTTTCGTTTGGTGTCTCTGGAAACTGCAATATCATCACTAACGTATCAAGGATATTAGATGTATCTGATATGCCCTGGAGGACTTTTCTCTATACAGGCTTCCCTTGATCCTCTGTAGCGGGGGATCATGGGCTTCTGGTAACCCTCTATTTAACGGTGGTGGACTTTTGCACTAGTTCTTCATCTAATCTGAAGATTCCACTATTTATGGATGGACATTTTATTATATCATTTTTCACAGTTCATGGGTGATACGGCTATATAGGCTTTTTTGGCCCATTGTCTTTATGCAATTACTTTTGGGCTATATATATATAATATTTTTTTATTTTTTTTTCAGGTGTCATATCAGTTTGACATTTATGTCTCTTTCACTATTTTTATGGTGCACATGTATGGACATATGACCATTTAGATATCGAGTTGGTATATGAGAGTACACTTACTCCATGCAAAATATTTTAATATGTTTAGTGCAGTTCTATGTTTTTCCATCAATGTGGTTACATTTGATTCTCTCCTGTCTCCCCTTTCCGGTCCCCCCTTTGGGTACAAAGAAAACTGCCACAAAAACCCCGTTCATTAACAAATAGTATGGGTAATTTAAGACAACTGGGTTAACGCACAAAAGATCTTCACCCCTTCAAGCTCTCCAGTGAAAAAAAAAAGTGGTCTGGTAATAGATCCTGCTGTCTGTCATAGCATCTTACTGTGCCAATTGAAGATGTTCCTTTATTCAAGGATTCTGCAAATAGGATGTTTGAGACTTTCTTAAAGGCTCTCTTTACACGTGCAGCTCTGTAGCTTGCTACAATTTCTGGCTAGCAAACTGCAGCTAACTGGACTAGGGCAATGAACAACCAATGCAAGCCAATATTTCAGGACCGTACAGGACAATCTTGTTTTTCAGGACTGAGCAATTACCATTCACATGCAAAGAATCTTGTGGCTTAAAGGGGTATTAACTTTCAATACTGGGCACTTTCACCCCTTTTCTGCACAGGCCAATTTTCAGCTTTCAGCGCTCTCGCACTTTCGATGAGAATTGCGTGGTCATGCAACACTGTACCCGAATGAAATTTTTATAGTTTTGTTCACACCAATAGAGTTTTATTTTGCTGGTATTTATTCACTACTTCGCTTTTTATTTTTTGCGATATAAGGGGAAAAAGAAAAAAAACAATATTTTCTACTTTCTTTTTTTTAAAGAAATCCAATAAAATCTAAATTTGTCATAAATTTAAGCCAAAATGTGTTCTGCTACAAAAATACTGATAAGTGTATAATTGGTTTGTGTGATCATGGACAGATGTGTGCAGAT
This sequence comes from Lithobates septentrionalis, assembly GCA_037952835.1. NCBI lineage: Eukaryota > Metazoa > Chordata > Amphibia > Anura > Ranidae > Lithobates > Lithobates septentrionalis. The sequence goes on along the minus strand of JBBDGP010000014.1, from coordinate 2,069,052 downwards.
GATCATTGGGACATATGATTTTACTGAGACATATGTGGGGGGCAGTTTTTACTGTGTGGGGACACTGGGCCGGTGATCAGTGTGTAAAAACAGCTCATGCTCACTGGCCGCCCCCCCCCCCCCATTGATTTCAATGGGCAGGAGCGGTGTATACACCGCTCCAAAGATGCTGCTAGCAGGACTTTTTTTTTTACCGTCCTGCCAGCGCACCGTTCCAGTGTTAAAGCCCTTGGGGCTTTCACATTGGAGACACAGCAGCGGCTCTTTCAGGGCACTTTGCAGGCGCTATTTTTAGCGCTGTAGCGCCTGCAAAGCACCCCAGTGTAAAAGGGGTCTAAGTGATCTGAAATAAATATAAAGGAAAAGTCTATATCCAAACATGACAGCTTCAGTGTCCACCACAGTGACAAAATCGTGCTTCTTACCAGAAGTAGAGCAAAAAAAAGAGCGGTCCTGGAAACTCTGCACCATCCAACAAGAGAGAGAGAGATGTACTCCCTTGTCTAAATTGTCTTTAGCAGGTAGTACCATTTCCGACCACATGGAACCAAAGGACTGGTGTAAAGAAAAATGTAAATGTTCATATCCTGGGATAATATGATGGGCTCATAGGCTGTAAAGTAGCTATGTGAGAATCTACAACTGTATCCGCATGAAGTATGGAAGTCCGCTGTGAGTATCACTAACTGAAATAGTCGGAGCTGTAGGGACCAAAGTAAAGCTGTGATGTAAATAGCAAGAGCAGTGCATCCAACCCAGCTGAGTGTTGTATAATATAGGCTCTCTAAGCCTAAGGCGCATCAGGTCTGACCTGCAGGACTAGAGTGATCTTAGGTAATATGTAACGTATCCCCTGTGTCAGCACGCAACTGATATGACAATTTTCAAGAACACCTACGCTCTATGAGGTCTGTTGTACTCGCGGTCCTCGGCCCATCTGATTAACCACTCGCTCTGCTGTGGTATGGCTCAGCTGCTCTCCCAGGTATGCAGATGCATGTCCTCAGGTGTTGGTTCCCGCTGTAGGTATATAGTTATATAGTAGGATGACACTCGCAGTAATAGAAATAGCAGCTCCCACTATACACTGGTTGGTCTTAGGCAATCCAGGCTGGTCCACATGAAAAAAACAAAACGAAATCCTAAAAAAGCAAATGATGCGGCAACACAGGGAGGAGGGGGCCTGTCCCTACGTCTACATGTTTCTTACCAGAAGCATATGATGAAGGTCATGAGTGTTTATGGATCACCTGAGGAAAATTGTATTGACGGCCTCCAAAAGCCAAATATTGACCAGTGGTCATCTATAAATGTAGACATATTTTTGGAGCGCTCGGCGCACCAGCTGGGGGTCTTAAATACACAGAAAAAAAAAAATATAGTCCTTAAAGTTCAGCAAAGTAGAAAAATATGAATAAGCATAAAGTCAATCAGATATAAGTAAATAGCTAGACCTGTGAGTGGTCTCAGGCTATGGAGTCAGGGTTGGCAGCCAACTATTAGAGCAGAAAAGGACTTCGTAGAGATAAAAAGAGAAAGGAAGCTGCACCGATCTGAGTGTAGCATGGGGTTTAAAACTTTTTTGGTTTAATATGTAGTAACAAACTAATTTTTTCAAATGTAAAAAGGCATGTAGTACAAATCCACGTTGGTCCCTGGCGTCCGTACCGCTGGGCACGGGTGATCGCAAGTCCCGGCTGCTCTGGTGGTGTCCGGGGCTGCGGGGGACCAGCTGGGCGGGTGGCGGCACATCATGACGAACAGGGGGTGTGGCAAAGTGGCTCGCTTTCGGAGCATGCATGCTCCTTCATCAGGCATTGAGGACAGCCATCTTGAATGGGGGTTATATAGGGAAGGAGGCAAACGGCTTATGGAACAACAAGGCTCAGCGAAACCAACACTGAGTTCCCCACATATCGTTCACAAAGTTGGCTCAAAAGAATAGTTTTGTACACATGGAAATTATTAAAAATATTAAAATTATATATGGAAAGATCAATATATAAAAAAAGGAGTACATGCTAAATATGCTGTCGTAGGCCGTATATACTTACAGCTAGAGGATTCTCAGGTATGAAAATTTCATTAGACCATTTGCTCTTGGCAAATCTAGTTCTCAGCATCTTAATAGGTCAGGTTTTGCCCTTGTTCGGCCTCTATTCATACATCTCCTTACGAGAACCTAATTCACGTTCCTTCTTGCATCGGGCCCCCTGATTACCTTACCTCACCTCAGTTCTTCTTCCTTGTAGAAACCACCCTGGCAAACAGTGGGGAGAATCCCTGGCCAATATGGTAGCTCTTTCTGGTAACATAGTGTATCTGAAAACTGGCCACTCTTACTGCTAAGAGTTCTGGCTCAAAATCCGCAATTATAACATTCTTCCAACATCCTTACGCCCTGCTCCTTTTACCCACCAATCATTTGGGCAGCTTTTGGACACTCCATTGTACCTGAATACTCATCTTGTGTCCTAATGCACATTTATGAAAATAGATTTTCTTAGTTGTACTGTACTGGACACAAGATCACAAGTCTTTACCATGGGTAAAATGCAGCTACCTACAGGTGGCTGGACATAAAAAAACTCCTGGGACACCTGTATAACCCATCCCATTTCGAGCTAGCCTCCGTTTTTTGTTTTTTTTCTGGACTTGTAAAGCAGTATGCTTTACAAGTCTAGGGTCGTTATCTGCCAGTGGCAGAGCCCTGTGCCTGAGGATCCCTTAAGGGGCTAAGACCACGATGGAGGGTGAAGCCAGGATGGGGGCTAAACCCCTTTTTTTGCTGCCTACATACAGTGCCTTGAAAAAGTATTCATACCCCTTGACATTTTCCACATTTTGTCATGTTACAACCAAAAAGGTAAATGTGTTTTATTGGGATTTTATGTGATAGACCAAAACAAAGTGCCACATAATTGTGAAAAGGAAGGAAAATGATAAATGCTTTTCAAATTGTTGTACAAATATCTGAAAAGTGTAGTGTGCATTTGTATTCAGCCCCTTTACTCTGATACCCCTAACTAAAATCTAATGGAATTAATTGCCTGCAAAAGTCAAATACAAATTGGTAAATAGTCCACCTTTGTGTAATTTAATCTCAGTATAAATACAGCTGTTCTGTGAAGCCCTCAGAGATTTGTTAGGGAGCCTTAGTGAACAAACAGCATCATGAAGGCCAAGGAACACATCAGACAGGTCAGGGATAAAGTTGTGGAGAAGTTTTAAAGCAGGGTTAGGTTATAAAAAAAATATCCCAACCTTTGAACATCTCACGGAGCACTGTTCAATCCATCATCCGAAAATGAAAAGACTATGGCACAGCTGCAAACCAACCAAGACATGGCCGTCCACCTAAACTTGACAGGCCGGGCAAGGAGAGCATTAATCAAAGAAGCAGCCAAGAGGCCCATGGTAACTCTGGAGGAGCTGCAGAGATTTACGGTTCAGGTGGGAGAATCTGTCCACAGGACAACTATTAGTCGTGCACTCCACAAATCTGGCCTTTATGGAAGAGTGGCAAGAAGAAAGCCATTGTTGAAAGAAAGCTATAAGAAGTCCCATTTGCAGTGTGTGAGAAGCCATGTGGGGAAAACTAACACTGCACATCACCCTGAACACATCATCCCCACCATGAAACGTGGTGGCAGCATCATGTTGATGGGGATACTTTTCTTCAGCAGGGACAGGGAAGCTGGTCAGAGTTGATGGAAAGATGGATGAAGCCAAATACAGGGCAATCTTAGAAGAAAACCTGTTAGGGTCTGCAAAAGACTTGAGACTGGGGCAGAGGTTCACCTTTTAGCAGGACAACGACCCTAAACATACAGCCAGAGCTACAATGGAATGGTTTCAATCAAAGCATATTCATGTGTTAAAATGCCCCAATCAAAGTCCAGACTTAAATCCAAATGAGAATCTGTGGCAAGACTTGAAAATTGCTGTTCATAGATGCTCTCCATGCAATCTGACATAGCTTGAGCTATTTTGCAAAGAATGGGCAAAAATGTCACTCTCTAGATGTGCAAAGCTGGTAGAGACATACCCAAAAAGACTTGCAGCTGTAATTGCAGCAAAAGGTGATTCTACAAAGTATGAATAAATAATAAAAATGCAGCGCTCAGTGTGAATAAACAGTGCACATGTATGTGACTAACAACCAACCATAAAGTGATGAAAATTGATATATAAAACAACTGATTAGTCCATAATCATGTGAATGCCCCGCTCAGTGGGTATCATGTAAATATTCAACACTGTGGGATGGTGGGTGTATAGGTGGGCGGGAGGTTAATCTGATGTAAACCACAGGGATGGTGTCTCAGACTCCATAGGTGCCATGTGAATCCCAGAGATGGTGTTCCGATGATCACTATCCACAGCAGAGTAAAGGAGAAATAAATACTCTTACCAAAATGGGTGGACATGTTTGCCGTACGGCTAGGTGTCATACAGGCTTATGGATCAGGGATCCCAATGGAGACTTGACGTGTGTGGCAGGTTCTCCTGTTTCCTCTGTGCAGATCGGAGGGAAGATCAGTGGTCTGGAACTCAATACGGGGGTCTCACCCACAACAATATGGAGGGAGATGCAGCTGTATCCGGATGCACAATAATGCTTCAACTCCATATTGTTGTGGGTGAGACCCCCGTATTGAGTTCCAGACCACTCATCTTCCCTCCGATCTGCACAGAGGAACCAGGAGAACCTGCCACACACGTCAAGTCTCCATTGGGATCGCTGATCCATAAGCCTGTATGACACCTAGCCGTACGGCAAACGTGTCCACCCATTTTGGTAAGAGTATTTATTTCTCCTTTACTCTGCTGTGGATAGTGATCATCGGAACACCATCTCTGGGATTCACATGGCACCTATGGAGTCTGAGACACCATCCCTGTGGTTTACATCAGATTAACCTCCCGCCCACCTATACACCCACCATCCCACGGTGTTGAATATTTACATGATTATGGACTAATCAGTTGTTTTATATATCAATTTTCATCACTTTATGGTTGGTTGTTAGTCACATACATGTGCACTGTTTATTCACACTGAGCGCTGCATTTTTATTATTTATTCATTCTTTGCTTTGTCACTACATTGTAGATGCTGGCTGCTGCAAATGTCACTTTCAATTGTATGAGTAGCGCAACATTATTGTTATTTTATTTTCACTGGTTCTACAAAGTGTTGACTCAGGGAGTCTGAATACAAATGCATGCCACACTTTTCAGATATTTATTTGTAAAAAAAAAATGTAAAACCATGTATCACTTTCCTGACGCATCTTGGCAGCACACACACTTGGTTGTGACTCCGCCCCCACAACCTGACTGGATAGGTTAACTATAAAAGATGAAGGAGAGGCACCCCACCGCATTCTCTTTTTTTATCCTTACCTGACAAGGATAGATCCGTTGATTTGGCTGGACAGGATTCAGCACCCTTACCGCATTCGCCCCACCAGGTTAAGTCTCTCCTGGCTGGAAGTCTCTCCTGTATAGCCTCTATGGAGAGAACCCCAATCTGGTGGTCTCGGGGGCACATTCTGGCATTTATACAAGCTTTAAAGAAGCTTAAAGTACTGCAGTGACCTCCTACCTTTTTCTTCTTTCTGAAGGTATTGTGCTGGGTTTTGTTGTTTCTTCTCACTTTCTGTTTGATAAGGTTGAGCTGGGCTCTGTAGTCCCACAGGCTGCTGTATCTCCCTTTAGAGCGATTGTGTACTTCCTGGGACTCTGTGCAGATGCTGGGGAAAGTGAGGTAGCTCAGCAGGGCATTCTGCCCTTCTCCAAGATGGCGCGGATGACGGCGGAACGCTTCTGACCATGTGCAGTGATGTAATTTCCGGCGCGACGGTGGCGGCGAATGTAAAAAGCCCAGAGTTTGTTTGGATTGTGCTGATGGATGCAGATTTCACAGACGGATTGGTTTTATCGTCCATTTCTGCCCTCAATCTCTGGTAGGCTCCTTTTAATGTTTTTTACCTGTTTGAATTGCAAAACTATATGTCTTTCTTGTATTGTAATGCTATGCTGTTGTTTCTTATCAGGTATTACCTTTTCTATACACTGTCTTCATGGAGGTCACTGCCTAAGCAGACCACCCTCAGCATATAAGGTAAGAGGTGTTCAGCATGTTTGGCAAGTATGGAAGAGGAAAAAGAGAGCATGACCTCTAATGCTGCGATTTTCTGACAGCCCTTCCAGGTCAAGATGGACAAACTCCAGGCATCAAGGTTGCTCAAGCCATAGGATATCTGGGAGAAGTCGCTCAAAGTCTTCATCTCACCATCGACACTCTGGTCATGGCCATTCTAGCCACAGTCGCTCTTGGCATAACCGCTTATGCAGAAGGTCTCCTCCTAGTCGCGAAAGCAGCTATCACACCCGCCCTGCAGCAAACGCTTGCTGGATTTGCAGAGCTCCAGCTTAGCCAGACAAATTAGCTTGCTGCGCATGCTTTAATGAAGCAACCAGGGAGGAGTCAGACGCAAGAAGTATCTGACCTTATCAAAGAATGTGTACGAGAATCTATTCTGAAATCAGCTCCTGAACCAGAAAAGACAGGCCCAAGCACATCTGCTGTATCTCATAATGCTCCCATTGATTCGGATTCAGCTTCTAACAATAAAGATTCAGAGATGCCCACAGGATTCGACTTTACCTTAGTGGAACCCTTTATAAGACCAGTAAAGGAGGCCACAGCATGGGAGCAGGCGGCTCCTCCCAAAGTACGGAAATACTTCCCTAATTTAAAAAGAGAGCCGGAGTCTTTTCCCTTTATCGAGGAGTTGGAGGATCTCATTAAGGATGAATGGGCAAGATCAGATAAGAGATTGAACCTGAATAACATGTTGGCCAAATTATATCCATTGAAGGAAATGAAGGGGAATTCATTCATTCACCGGTGGTTGACGCTTCCCTGATGCGACTCGCAAGACATGTTACCCTTCCAATAGAAGATGCAGTAACCTTCCGAGACGTGCTGGACCAGAAGATCGATGAGGATATGAAAAAAGTCTACTGCACAGCAGGAGGGGCGTGTAGGCCAGCAGTAGCAGCGACCGCAGTCGGTAAGGCGATCGCTGGAGGGACTGCCAATATAGAAAAATCCATACGTGAAGGAGCGGACCAAGAGAAAATAATTTAGTTCCCTTCAATAACTGAAACTGGCAGGCAATTTTGTAGCAGATACTTCAGTAGATGTCATTGGTTCTTCTGCGAGGGCTATGTTGGCTTCAGTCATGGCTAGAAGAGCTCTTTGGCTAAAATCATGGGTGGCAGGTCCAGCATCAAAGACCAACTGGTGCAAGATTCCTTAAGATGGAGTCAATCCTTTTGGTTCAAAACTGGACTCAGCGATCTCCGAAGTGACGGGGTAAATCGGGATTGATTCCCTCTGATAGAAGGCCTAAACCTCAAAAGGTCCTACTTTCAAACGCAAACTTCCAGAGAGGTATAGGGAAGATCGTATAGGCCAGGAAGAGAGTTCAAAAGAACATGGAAGATTCCACAATCCTCTTTTTTTTTTGAGGCTTCAAAAATCCAAGACCACCACGTCAGGGGATAACCAGAAGTCCTTTTGAGGGTATGCCTGTCCTGCCTGGGAAAGTGGGAGCAAGGCTCAAAAAATTCGAACAGGTCTGGATGGATCACATAAAGGATGCTTGGACACTGTCCACAATAAAACGGGCACAAATGGAGGTTTTTAGACGGGGTGCCCGAAAGGCCATTTCCAGCCAACCAGACTTCCTTCTTCACCAGTCAAGAGGAAGCTACTTCTCAGGTATATGGTGGATCTGGAAAGCAAGGGGGCAATTCTGGAAGTTCCAACCCCTCAACGAGGAAGGGGGTACTACTCTCCCCTATTCTTAATAAAGAAGAAGACGGGAGACTTACGCCCTTTGATGAACTTAAAAGAGCTCAACAAAGGAATTCAGATTGAAGCCTTCAAAATGGAAAGCCTCCAATCAATCCTATTAGCCATAAACTTAAGAGACTGGATGCTGTCAGTAGATTTATTGGACACCTATCTATGTGTGCCTATACACCACGCATGTCAAAAATACCTACGATTTGCAGTCAATCATCGATATTTCCAATTCCAATGCCTCCCGTTCGGCATCTCCTCCGCTCCTAGGACTTTTACAAAAACTCTCCTTCCAGTGATTGCATTTCTAAGGGAGAAAGGCCTGAGACTCCATCAACACTGATCAACACTCTCCAGAGTTTCGGGTGGTTAATCAACTGCAAAAAAAGCAATCTTCAAACTACACAAAACATGAATTTTCTAGGGGCAGAACTCAATATTCTGTCAAACAGAATCAGCCTACCTCAAGAGTAGACCCATTGATTCGGAAGCTAAAATGGTTAATGACAGCAACATTCCTTCCGGCAAGGGTCTGAGCACATTAGGCTCAATGTTGGCCACTCTACCGATGGTCCAATGGGCACAATGGCACACGAGGGAGATGCAGTCTTCATTCCTCAGTCAGTGGAACGGTGTATCAATGCTCCAGAGGATTGCAATTCACCGTAGAGTGAAACAGTTGGTTTGGTAGATGAATACAGACAACGTCAAAAGACATAGACCTATAGTTCACCCAGAACCAGAGGTAATTACATCAGACGCCAGTCAAACAGGATGGGGAGCCCACTATCGGGACCAGGCGGTTCAGGGTTAATGGCAATTTCACGCGGTGGGCATGCTATTGAATGCTCTCAAACTCAGAGCAGCCTTTCAAGCCCTCCTAGCTTTCGGCCCCTCCGTGAGGGGGAAAAGTGACCTTATACTGATGGACAACAAAGTGGCGGTAGCATACATTCAGAGACAGGGGGATACCAGGAGCAGTACCTTACTACAGGAAGTTTGCCCCATCCTGGAATGAGTCCAGTTATTCCTAACAGATCTTCGGGGCAGTGTATGTTCTGGCAACACAGAACTTACTAGCCAATTCTTTAAGCAGAGAGTTCTTGTCCAACAACGAATGGTCTCTGAACCATTAAGCTTTCGATCTCTTGACTCAAACTTGTGGGATTCCAGAGATCGATCTGGCCGCGACACCGGCGAACACCAAGTGCCAGAGGTTCCTGTCAAGGGCAGCATATCCATCTGCGGAAGGGGTGGATTGCCTGGTTCATCCATGGAACTTTCATCTGGGGTACATATGCCCACCAACACCTATAATAGCGAGGTTCCTGTCAAGGCTCAGGAGGTTGTCGGCCTCAGTAATAGCGGTGATTCCTTTCTGGCCTAGGAGGCCTTGGTTCACGACTCTGCTACAGCTCAGCATGAAAGATCCACTATCTCTTCCACTGTCTCAGGATCTGCTTCACCAGGGGCAGTTATTCCATCCAGATCCGGAGAGACTCCATCTAATGGCATGGATGTTGAGAGGGATCGGTTCCTAGAGCAAGGCTGTTCCCAGGAAGTTGTTTCAACGCTACTCCAAACAAGGAAATGCTCAACCAATATTACTTACGGTAGGATATGGGAGAGATTCACGATCATGGCTCAACAGTATGGCTGGGATCCACTACATCCTCAAGCTTTGCAAATCTTGGAGTTTCTGCAGACAGGTTTATCTAATGCCCCATACACACTTGCCAATGGGATAACCTCCGTCGGCTTTTCCAACGTAAAGATTTAGAACATGTTCTCCATCTAAGTCCGTTTGAAATGCCGACAGAAAAAGTCAGATGGGGTATACACACGGTCGCAAAATCCAACCATGTGTACGCGGCATAAGGGAGTCAGTTCAAGTAACTTAACCACTTCAGCCCCGGAAGGATTTACCCCCTTCCTGACCAGAGCACTTTTTACAATTTGGCACTGCGTCGCTTTAACTGCTAATTGCGCGGTCATGCAATGCTGTACCCAAACGAAATTTGCGTCCTTTTCTTCCCACAAATAGAGCTTTCTTTTGATGGTATTTGATCACCTCTGCTGTTTTTATTTTTTGCGCTATAAACGGAAAAATGATATTTTCTACTTTTTTGTTATAAAAAAATTCCAATAAACTCAATTTTAGTCATACATTTAGGCCAAAATGTATTCCGCCACTTGTCTTTGGTAAAAAAAATGTCAAGTGTATATTTATTGGTTTGCGCAAAAGTTATAGGGTACATTTTCTGGAATTTACACAGCCTTTAATTTATGACTGCCTATGTCATTTCTTGAGGTGCTAAAATGGCAGGGCAGTACAAAACCCCCACAAATGACCCCATTTTGGAAAGTAGACACCCCAAGGAAATTGCTGAGAGGCATGTTGAGCCCATTGAATATTATTTTTTTTGTCCCAAGTGATTGAATAATGACAAAAAAAAAAAAAATTACAAAAAGTTGTTACTAAATGATATATTGCTCACACAGGCCATGGGCATATGTGGAATTGCACCACAAAATACATTCTGCTGATTCTCCTGAGTACGGGGATACCACATGTGTGGGACTTTTTGGGAGCCTAGCCGCGCATGGGGCCCTGAGAACAAAGCACCGCCTTCAGGATTTCTAAGGGCGTAAATGTTTGATTTCACTCCTCACTACCTATCACAGTTTCGAAGGCCATAAAATGCCAAGATAGCACAAAACCCCCCCAAAAGACTCCATTTTGGAAAGTAGACACCCCAAGCTATTTGCTGCGAGGCATGGTGAGTATTTTGCAGCTCTCATTTGTTTTTGAAAATGAAGAAAGACGAGAAAAAAAAATTTTTTTTTTCAATTTTCAAAACTTTGTGACAAAAAGCGAGGTCTGCAAAATACTCACTATACCTTTCAGCAAATAGCTTGGGGTGTCTATTTTCCAAAATGGGGTCATTTGGGGGGGGGGGGGGGTTGTGCCACCTGGGCATTCCATGGCCTCCAAAACTGTTATAGGCAGTGAAGAGTGAAATCAAAAATTTACGCCCTTAAAAAGCCTGAAGGCGGTGCTTGGTTTTCGGGGTCCCGTACGCGGCTAGGCTCCCAAAAAGTCTCACACATGTGGTATCCCCGTACTCAGGAGAAGCAACAGAATGTATTTTGGGTGTAATTTCACATATTCCCATGGCATGTTTGAGCAATATATCATTTAGTGACAACTTTGTGCAAAAAAAAAAAATTTTGTCTTTTTCCCGCAACTTGTCACAATATAAAATATTCCATAGCCTCGACATGCCTCTCAGCAAATAGCTTGGGGTGTCTACTTTCCAAAATGGGGTCATTTGGGGGGGGTTGAACTGTCCTGGCATTTTATGCACAACATTTAGAAGCTTATGTCACACATCACCCTCTCTTCTAACCACTTGAAGACAAAGCCCTTTCTGACACTTTTTGTTTACATGAAAACATTTTTTTTTTTGCAAGAAAATTACTTTGAACCCCCAAACATTATATATATTTTTAAAGCAAATGCTCTACAGATTAAAAGTTTTTTCACTCAGTATTTGCGCAGCGATTTTTCAAACGCATTTTTTTGGGAAAAAACACACTTTTTTTCAATTTTAATGCACTAAAACACACTATTGCCCAAATGTTTGATGAAATAAAAAAGATGATCTTAAGCCGAGTACATGGATACCAAACATGACATGCTTTTTTTTTTTTTTTTTTTTAACAAAAAAGTTTATTTAAATTTTCACAAAACAAACCATTCACTTCGAATTAGATTTGAATACAGATGACATTCATAGAACAGTTACATGACTTATTGTAGGTAAGATTCAATTATAACATTAGTTATCCACTTCAGAAGATGATACTAATATACTCATTAAGGATATTAATATAAGGTGTAAGTGTAATGCCGCGTACACACGGTCGGACTTTTCGTCTACAAAAGTCAGACAGCCTGTCCGACAGACTTCCGGCAGACTTTCGGCGGACTTGCGGCGGACTTGCGGCATACTTTCTAACGAACGGACTTGCCTACACACGACCACACAAAAGTCCGACGGATTCGTACGTGATGACGTACACCGGACTAAAATAAGGAAGTTCATAGCCAGTAGCCAATAGGTGCCCTAGCGTGGCTTTTTGTCCGTCGGACTAGCACACAGACGAGCGGATTTCGGGGTCCGTCGTAGTTACGACGTAAAGATTTGAAGCATGTTTCAAATCTAAAGTACGTCGGATTTGAGGCTAAAAAAGTACGTTGAAAGTCCGGAGAAGCCCACACACGATCGGATTACCAGCCAGCTTTAGTCCGTCAGCGTCCGTTGGACTTTTGTAGACGAAAAGTCCGACCGTGTGTACGCGGCATAAGGGATCCTACCTTTCAATCTGGGACATTTTCCCCCACTCCTACATTGTTATGAAGATACTAGGAGGCCCAGGGCCGGAGGGGGGCCCAAGTCAACGCCAATCACAATGGGCCCAGACCCACCATTTCATTCAATAGACGGGTGTTTTGCCTTCACCTACGCTGCCCAAATCTTCTCAAATTTTTTTGGACAATTTCTTCCCATATATGTAATTTTATATAATGGTAACGCCTTATTATCAGAGATTGCCAGAGTTGTTTGGTGGGCGGTTGGGATTGATTCCACTGCAATAGGATTGCTTTTCTAGCATATAATGTGGTATAGAAGATAAATAGTTTCTTTCCCCATGTGACTTCTAGAAAATCACAGATACCTAGCAGAAGAGGTATTGGGCTATATGGGACTTGCAGTCCCCCTATAGAGTTGATATCAGCAAGTATACTATTCCAGAATTCCACCACTCCAGGGCAGGACCAGACCAGATGAAAAAAGTCGGCCTCCCCAGACCCACATCCCACAGGGCACCTCGCTGTTCTATCAGGGTATATTCTTGCCAGGCGTATCGGAGAGTAGTAGGCCCTATGTAAGAATTTCAGCTGCATAAATCTATCCCTTGCTGAGATTGTCAAGGGCAAATATTGCTGAATTCCCTCTTCTCAGTCCCCTTCCGTCAACCCCGGAACATCCACCCTCCACCGCTCACATAGCTGGGAGACTTTAGATGTATCTCGAGTCACAAGCAAATTATAGATGGCGGACAGTGTTCTTCTGCCATCTTGGTTTTTTAGTTCACTTTCTATTGGTGTCTCCTCCAGAGTCAGCGGACTGGGGAACTGGGACCGGAACGCATGCCTCACCTGAAGGAACCTGAAGAACATATGATTGGGCAGATCCTTTTCTCTTTTTAAAGCATCAAAGGTGATTAGTTGTCCCTGGGCAACTATATCCCCCAGGGTCGTGACTCCATATCTGGCCCACACAACCGGGTCGGGGATGGAGTGGAAATGAGGCAGGCGGGGGTTACCCCATAGGGGAGTTGCTGGGGACCAATTACTAGGTCCCAAAAATTGCGTATTAACAGTATCCCATACCTTAAGGATTGTTTTCATGGGACTGGTCACATTTGGATTGGATCTAGGGCCCCTATGCACCAAATTCCTCAACTCCGCATAGGAGCCGAGCAGCGCCGCCTCCACGGAAGAAGCAGGGTTGACCGTTTCTTCTGAGAACCACCATTTTACTGTTACCAATACCGCTGCCCAGTAATATTTTAGGAAGCAGGGCAAGGCCAGACCCCCCAAGGTCCCTGGTAATTGCAATGTTGCCCTGGCTATTCTAGGGGTTTTCCCATTCCAGATGAATGAGGTAATAATGCTATCTAAGTGTCGAAAGAAGGTCATTGGTATAGGGATCGGGGTTTGTCGGAATAGGTATGTAAACTTAGGTAGAATTGACATTTTGATTAAGTTGACACGGCCAACCGGGGTCAGTGGTAGAGATCTCCATGTGTTACATCTTTGGGATAGGTGGTTGACCACAGGGTTTAAATTGAGGCTGATGTACTTTTTTAAGTCTTGGTGTATTTCTACCCCAAGGTATCTAAATTGAGAAATCCTACTGAGTTGTCCATCCGTCTGCAAGGGAGTAGACCCAGCCCGCAGAGGGAACACGATCTACTTTCCCCAGTTGATACATATACCAGAGAATTTCCCAAACCTATTGATTACTGAGAGAGCCTCTTGTAGGGAAGTACCGTCATCTTTAAGATAGAGTAAAGTGTCGTCAGCGTATAACGACACCTTTTCTTGTATAGGACCTCTCGTATTCCCCCTGACCTCGGGTGTGGCCCTGAGAAGGGCGGCCATAGGCTCGATCGCCCCTGTCTAGTTCCCCTACCCAAAAGAAAGGTCGGGGAAAGCACTGTACCTGTACGAACTCTGGCCGTGGGGGCCTTGTATACCATCCTGACCCAGGAGATAAAGACCGGGCCAAACCCGAACCTACGGAGGACCTCCCATAGGTAGCCCCACTCAACAGAGTCGAAGGCCTTCTCTGCGTCAAGGGAGGCCACAATTTCGTTTCGAGCATCCTCCTCCCCAGAGGCCAGGACAGCATACAACCTGCGAATGTTTATGTCCGTGCCCTTACCAGGCATGAAACCTGATTGATCTTCATGAATTAGAGTAAGTATTATTTTGTTTAACCGATGGGCCAAAATTTTGGTTAATATCTTCAAATCAGAATTAAGTAAAGATATAGGTCTATATGAGGGGCATAATTGGGGGTCTTTTCCCGGCTTGGGCAGGACCACTATAATGGCTTGTGACATGGATAGTGGTATCTCCCCAGTTCGTAGGGTCTCTGTAAACATTGCATGCACCCTGGAAGCCACCTCGCCCATATATTGTTTATAAAATTCAGGGGGCAGGCCATCCAGTCCCGCTGTCTTCCCCATTTGGAACGAGCTTAGAACCCGTTGGACCTCTTCCAAGGTTATTGGAGCCTAGAGGCCCTCTCGTGCTGCAGCCGTGAGGATCGGAAGCGGTACTTCGTCTAGGAAGTCCGAGAGTTCCTTCGCTGAGTATTGTGCCCTAGAGGAGTATAGGGACGAGTAGTACTCAGCAAAGCAAGCATTAATCTTCGCCGGGTCTGATACTAGGGTCCCGTCATTCTTTCGGATACGAGCTATTGTGGACACTGGGGATTGTTCCTTGGCCAACCAGGCCAAGAGCCTACCTGTTTTTTCCCCTTTGATCAAATATTCTTTGAGTTTGGGCCAGTTGGCGTTTGTTCGCCTTGGCTACCCTCAGTAGCATTACCTCCCGATAGGCAACCTTCATATCCTGTGCTATAATAGGGTTGGCCATAAGGGTGTATCTTGTCTCTAAGTCCCGGGCTTTGGTCTCTGCCTCTTCCAACAGCATCCTATTGCTCCTGCACTCTGTAGCTATGGATGACATATAGCAGCCTCTGATGTAGGCTTTAAAAGTGTCCCATACCATCCCTGGAGTGGAGGAACCGGCGTTAGCCAACCAGAATTGTTTTATCTCTTTTACTATCTCAATTTCTATAGTAGGATGTTCAATCCAAAATCGGGAAAGTCGCCAAATTCTGTCTGCCTGTGGAGTGGAAGTTTGCAGTGTGCATAACAGCGGGGAGTGGTCAGAAATTCCCCTCGGTAACGTTTCAATATTTATAACTTTGGGAAGCATGGGTGAGCTTGCATAAAGAAGGTCTATACGTGATAACGAGTTATAGGAGGATGAGTGACACGTGTACATGCGTTCTGTTGGATGTTTCCAGCGCCACACATCCTCCAATCCCAACACCTGTGACCATCTAGACAGCGCAGAATCTGTAGCTGGGTCTGGGGACATTTTATCTAGTGAAGCGTTAGGTGTGATATTAAAATCCCCCGTGAGAATTAGACCCCATTCACACAGGGGCAACACGACTTGCAGGTCGCCTCACCGAGGCGACCTGCACACGACTGCCCGGGCGACTTGCAAAACGACTTCTGTATAGAAGTCTATGCAAGTCGCCCCCGAAGTCGTACAGGAACCTTTTTCTAAGTTGGAGCGACTTGCGTCGCTCCCCTTAGAACGGTTCCATAGCACACAACGGGAAGCGACTTGTCAGGCGACTAGGTCGCCTGACAAGTCGTCCCTGTGTGAATGGGCTCTTACATTGTCTGTGGGGAATTGCGCAATTATGGTAGTGATCTTCTGCAGCAGGGAGATGTTAGCCGGTGGAGGCAAGTATACCCCCACTATAACCATGGCCAATGCGTCTATATTAACGTGGATTATTACATACCTGCCTTCTGGGTCTATGAGAATATCAAGGGGTTCAAAATTGAGTGATTTGTGGATCAGTATACTAACCCCCCTGGCGTAATTAGTGTAGGTGGCATGGTAATGGTGTCCCACCAACGGTTTCTTTAACCCCAACACTCTACCCCCCACCAGATGCGTCTCTTGAAGAATACAAATACTGGGTGTATATTTCTTAAGATATTCAAAAACTAGTGAGCGTTTAATTTTGTGATTAAGACCCCTTACATTCCATGACAATACTTTCAGCTGAGCCATATCTCAATGTGGTATATATTTCTTCCGGAAAACCATGTAGAGTTAGAATACATAGATAACTCCTTCTCGTCCCTCCCCCCTCCCGCCAAGGGACCCATCATCCACCCATGGGCAATAACCAGCCTGATAGACTGGAGCATGTAACCTATGCCCTTGCTATTGTTAAGCCATCTGTAGGAATCTTTCCTTGAATATTGAAGCGAAAAACAAAGAACAAAAATTAAACATACAAAACAAAACATCCCTCCCATCCCGCCCCACACCCCATTAATTAAACCTCGGGGTGCTTGAGTACCCATAACAACCAAAACAAGAAAAGAAAAAAACAGGAGGAACCTCCTAGGGGGCGGTGTGTAACAATTGGCACACCTAGGACCTAGTTTTCTTAACGTGAGAGTAGAGACCGCACTACTCACTGCATCCGCAGGCCTTTACTGATAATAGACAAATAGAAGGGGAAGGAAAAAAATCCCTAAAGAAAAGAGAAAACCGAAAAAAAAATGGAAAAGAAAAAACCTTAGTAATTAGGGCGGGGTTTAGTAATCCAGGGCCCCTCCCTTCCATGTGGACCAGAGCAACCTGTCTGCGCCAGAGTAGCCATTAGCACTTAGATATCTCTAAGGGTACAATCTTAGTTACAAACAATGGTAGTTTCTAAAACCTGTGGAAAGCAAAGGAAATTGGTTAAACAATAGAGGCAGTCATTTATAGTCCTCTTGAAGAGCCAAACCACATGGCAGAATTCCACCATTAACCCCTCCCTCCATCACCCATCACCAATAGCAGGATAAACATTGGTTATGTGTGGCATTGTGTCTCGCATTCTCCCCTTTTTTTCGTCCCTGGGGCCAGTATAATACAAAAACAAAGTTCCAGGGCTCCACATCTTTGGTCAAGACTGCCGATATCTGGATAGTCCCTTTGGGGGGGGGGAAGGAACCCCAGGAAGGGGGGGGGGGAAATTCATCTCAGGTATTCCCATGACCCGGATCCAACACACCCCCATTGTCCCCCCCCCCAATCCCCTGACATAGGATCGTCCAGCAAAGCAAGTGTCTATCCCCCACTATATGGTTAGCTGGTTCGGCAATACCCCATCAGATAACCCGTCCCTCAGGATTCATGTAATCCATAGTTCCCAGACAGTTTGCTGCTTACAAATAGGGGTGGGGGTTATTAAAGATAACGAGCTGTAAATCTTACCACCGGTCATCACCAGATAGATAGAGGGGTAGTTGTGGTGGACTCCATACATCAGATCAATGATTGCGTGGCAGGGATTCAAGCCATCTGGATGCTTCCTCTGGAGAGGTAAAAAATGTTGTAGTTTCCCCATCCACTACTCTGAGTCGTGCAGGGAATAACATGCTGTATTTTAGCCCCTTAGTACGCATTAGGGCCTTGACCTGGTCAAATGTCCTGCGTTGCCTCTGCGTTTCCACCGAGTAGTCAGGGAATAGCATGATCTTCGCGTTCTCAGTGCGCAGCTCTCCCACCTTTCGTGCCTCCCTTAAGATCAGATCTCTATCTCTAAAATTCAACAAACGAAATATGAAGGTGCGTGGGGGTGTTCCTGGTGGGCCCCGAGTTGATGGCATTCTGTGGGCTCGCTCCACCGCAAAGTGTGCAGAGAATGGTGCTTGTGGGAGAAGGTTTCGCAAAAACTGCTCTGTGTATGCCTCCGGGTCTCTTCCCTCCGCTCCTTCCGGAAGTCCTACCAAGCGCAGGTTGTTCCTGCGATTTCTGTTTTCCTGATCCTCCGCACGCGATTCCAGCGTTTTCATTTTCACTTTCAGTATACGAAGGGAGGCGCTGTGATCTTGGATTTCATCTTCATTCTCCCCTACCCTTCTTTCAGCCTCTGTCAGCCTGTCTCTGTATTTGTCCATATCCCTTCTTATTAGGCCCATCTCTGATTGTATTTGCACTATTTTGGTAGTTAGGGTAGTTTGGCAACCTGTGATAGCTTGCATTAATGGCAAACATGACATGCTTTAAAATTGTGCACAAACGTGCAGTGGCGACAAACTAAATACATTTTTAAAAGCCTTTACAGGTTACCACTTTAGATTTACAGAGGAGGTCTACTGCTAAAATTACTGCCCTCGATCTGACGTTCGAGGTGACACCTCACATGCATGGTGCAATTGCTGTTTACATTTGACGCCAGACCAAAGCTTGCGTTCGCCTTTGCGCGAGAGCAGGGGGGGACAGGGGTGCTTTTTTTTTTTTTTTTGCTTTTTTTTTTGCTTTTTTATCTTATTTTTAAACTGTTCCTTGTTGGGCATATATTGTAAACTTAATTTTCATTTATTTTTATTTTATAAAAATAAATAAATCAAATAAAATAAAAATAAAAAGTAAAAATAAAATAAAAATAAGAAGGTGAAATTAACGATAATAATATTGGATTTTAAATTATAATGTGCTCTTGTGCTTGTGAAGAAAATCCTCTTCCTAGTCAGATGGACTTTTCAGTGAGTGAACACACCGTGCATATCTTAATTTGTGTTCCTATTGCAGCTGCACTCACCAGATTCTTCTCCCCCTCCTGGGGTTAAAGGCATTCACAGTATGTGCCACTGTGTAGCAATAGTAAAAGAAGACCGTCCTTAGTGCTGACTATGAGGAGATTCCATTATAGTTGTATACCATGGAAGAGAGAGAGGGAGCCCAAATAGCGTGATACTGTTTCAAACTATTTTAATAACAAACGCATGGAAAAGTACTCACATACGGTAGCATTAACAAAGGCATTTGTTGCTGACACCAATGCTTGTGACAGGAAGTGATGCAAGGGCGTATGCTGACTCCGCCCTAAGCGTTTCGTCACTCTGACGTCATCTGGAGATAAATTACTGACATTGTGCACATTTGCCTTCTTCCTCTTCCGAGCGTGTCTTGACCGCGGAAGCATCACTGTCTGTCTACTAAATCAGGTATGGCACAATGATCAGCTATACTGCCTGGGTGTACAGCAGTCTACAGTATTTGGTACTAGAGGCCTTCCCCTCCCTTTCCACAGCAGCAAAGGTCATAAGCAGGGCTTTTTTTCTCAAACAATAGGTGCTGGAACTTAACCACGGCCCCACAAAACCCCTCCCCCTACACAAACCCTCCAAATCACATCAAATAGTGGGTGTGTTCATTTAAATTTCACAAAAACAGTAGGAGGGTCTTAAAGGGGCATTAAATGCCAGGATTGCATTACATACAGAGTACAGAGCTGTCATTTGTAAACACAGAAACCAGACTTCTGTGTTTACAAGTGATTGTGGTGAGCAGGCACCAAAGGGTATGAGCCAGAGGTGGTGGAACTGAGTTCCAAAAAGTTCCCCCTGAAAAAAAAGCCCTAGTCATAAGTGCCCTGTGGGAAAATTTTGCACCACACATGGCAAAGCGCAAGTGAGGGAAGGGATCAGATCGCCTTCCTAGCTCACACTCAGACCACAGTGGGTTGTAGTTTATCCTCCACAGAGCTCAAGTACCCTCCGTTTGGATGAGTGTCCCTAGTTTAGTTCCCTGCCTTCCTATGGGTATTGCACTGGCCAGTTAGCCACACACCCTTCCTTCATTTTATCGAGAAATTTTCTGACTTCTTGGGCAGAATTTTAGGCCATTGATATCAGCCACCACTGGAGGTAGATAAGGAAGATCCCCTTCTCCTTCAGAGCAGTCTTCTCTCCATTTACATGTACAGGATCCTTTGGCTTAATTGCTGGTCAGCAGAACTCCTGTGTAAGAAATGCCTTGAATACTTGTTTTTTCCCCACTTGCTTCTGAGGTTCAGAAATTCCTTTTTATATTTCCAGTTTCAAATCAAAGCCAGGAACATTCTTTCATAGAAAGATGTAGCCCTCCAAACTAAGACTGCTCCCAAGCTCTCTTCCCAGTGATGGGGTTACCCCACTTGTCAGAGTGAGGGGGATATCTGTTGGCCTTCAGGTCTCAGGAAATCTCAGGCATCTGCGTCCAAGTCCTACTCTACCTCCTCCTAGCTTCATGCTTTCAAACTAGCTTCTCTCCCTGTGAAGACTTTCAGTTGTTCTTGCTGCCATGCAGTGGCTTCTGTTTCAGGGAGTCATCACTGCAGCTTACTGTCCTTAGATGTGGTGGCTGCATTCGTTTTCTTTATTTTGGCTTTCACAGACAGTATATGGGAGATAGACCCTGCCTCCAAAATTAAATGCGTATCACCAAAAACACTTTAAAACAAAGCCCCTCAGCCAGGCTGGCCAGTTATTGTATCTTCTGTCCAGAGGTAGTTGCAGTGCTTGGGACCTGGTGGAAGGGGGCTTGTCTGCAGTCCTCCACTGACACCCCCCATCCCTTTGCTTCACCCTCCTTGATGTTGGGGCTGTCATCTATCCTTGCCCCCCTAGTCCATTTCTCTTTATGGGCAGGAAGAGGTCTAGGCCCACTATCTTTTCAGTGCCTGGGCAAGGCCTGTACTGGAAGATGAACCATCCTAGGCTGAAGTGGGTTAATTCTGGCAGCAGTAAGGGACAATCCCTGATGGGAATTATCCAGGCTTGATCATTAATGCTGGGTGCCAAGTCCAGGTGTGTAATGTCTCTTGCCTGGGCAGGAGTAAGTGGGCTGGACCCGTTGGTACTACTTCTGGCCAAGCCTCCTAGAGAAGGTGTTTTGGACCGAACAGAACCGCTCGGTACCCTTGTTTCTGTCCCCCTGGCCAAATTAACCTTCGGTGTGAAAATGTGCACATTTAACCACAAATCACTGACACGGACACGTTCAGTAAGTTTGGTACTTCTGACCTTTATTTCCTGGGCTCAAAAATGATATATTGAGAGTCGGATGTTTCGTTATCAAATCAAATATCGAATAAAACAAGCGTGTACAAACCACAAATTATACATATTCATTATGGTGACAAAATGTAAGCTTTGCTGGGTTATATCTGTATAAGGAGATAGCAAACTATCATAGCTAATTATGTCTTATTTTCAGTTCCTGTTTGTCTTGAGTGTAGCCTCATAGGCCTGAAAAATAGGTGCAATCTTCTTAACTTTGTTCTTTGTACTTTAACTCTTGCAGTTCTGTTTCACATGAAAGGAGAAGCTGGCAGACATCTAATTTGAGCATGATTAAGGCTAATAGCTGGTTATAAGAAAATAAGCACTTATATCTATGCGATTATATTAGAAATAGGCATTTCACAGGGGGCGTGGCTAGCTGCAGAACGAGCTGGCTGCACTGTGAGGGACCTCTGTAATCACGGACATCCCTGAGCTACACACAAAGCAACAGAAAAGCCCTGGAGACATACCCCGAATCCGGAAAGCGGCGGCAACCTGATGATAATGTCAGCAAAACGAAAGACCAGAGAGGGACCCCGCAAATTAGGTGAATTCCTCGGTCTGTCCAGGACACAGGAGATCAAAGATGGCGCTGACTCCTCCCTCCTTCATCACAGCTCTGTACACAACATTGCAGACTCAGGAGAGGAAGAGGAGACACACAGTGGTCAGCAGCGGTATAGCAGCCTTGACACACAGGCTGAATTTACAAGCCCTCTCAAACAAAGAAGGAGGATTTCTTCTGCTGAAGGTAATAATCCCACACAAGATAATAATTACACACCAGATATAAATCCATATGATGAGAAGCTGAATGCAATCCCCACAGCAGGACAACCCATATTGGACTCCACTATAAAAGATATGATAATCTCCCTAAGAGGCGCACTACAATATGATATGTTAAATTTCATGCAGAAATCAAAAATGGAAATTGATGCGTTAGGAGAGAGAGTGGACTATGTAGAAAATAAAATGTGTGAATTTACATCTGCCCACAATGAAATGGTCGATTCTCACTTTGAATTAGAAGATGAAGTTAAACATCTCAAAATGAAAATGGCAGACTTAGAAGATCGCGCAAGACGCAATAACGTGAAATTCAGAGGCATACCTGAAAATGTTAAACCACCGGAACTGAAGCGATTTCTTAAAGACATGATTAAAAAATTAATCCCAACAATCCCACATCAACAACTAGAAATCGACAGAGCTCATAGATTGCCCAAACCGCCTCACATTTCAGAAAAACTACCAAGAGACGTCATAGCCAAAATACATTTCTATGAAGTGAAAGATCAACTGATGCAATACGCACGACGAAACTCTCCACTACCTGACCCATACACAGGTATTGTCTTATATGCAGATCTCTCACAAGCTACGAT
Source organism: Lithobates septentrionalis (assembly GCA_037952835.1). Taxonomy (NCBI): domain Eukaryota; kingdom Metazoa; phylum Chordata; class Amphibia; order Anura; family Ranidae; genus Lithobates; species Lithobates septentrionalis. The sequence goes on along the minus strand of JBBDGP010000014.1, from coordinate 2,046,501 downwards.
CCTGGCACGTAAGAACCTAAACTCAATTACCAAGATCCTACGGAATCACAGCATGATTTACAGATGGGGATTCCCTACGAAAATACTCGTAGAACATAAAGGCACCTCATACTCGATCAACAACTTGGAGCAAGGTTTGAAAATCTTACGTTCATGGGGCATTCTCCCAAAAGATGAAGTCATCACATCGGATAAATCCACACCTGGAAAAATGCCACAAGACTGGCAAAAAAATCACAGATGAATACCCTGTATATAGCGACATGCTGCTGTCTTTTTTTTTTTTTTTTCTGGAGATTAAAACTCCTCCAAGATTAAAGATCCAAGGTTTTTCTTTTACTGAAGATCAGGGATCCTGATACCTGATTCACCCCGTGTTTTTCCCTGTAACCCCTGGAAATTAGTACAAGTTCAATGTACACTAGAGTTGCCCCGCAACTCTTTAATTTTTTTCTACCTTTTTATGTTTGAGTTAAAAGACTGTGTTTTTTATTCTCATCTCTTTAAAACCACTTATATTGAATTTATGGTCCAACACCACCATCTACTGGATGAAAAACATATCTACATCAAATACATTACCTTTGCAACTTATCTGTATATAAAACATACGACTACTTTCAGCAAGTGCACACGAAACTACAATGAATCTTAAACTCTACTCGTTAAATGTAAAAGGACTTAACAGCCCTTACAAAAGAAGAGCTCTGTGGACGGATGCCCTAAAACATGAATGTGACATCATTTGCATCCAGGAGTCCCATTTCGCACTAGATAAAACTCCTAAATTCAACCATCACAAATTTCCTCATATCTTCTTATCCAGCTGCAAAAAAAAGAAAAAAAGAGTGATAACAGCAATCAAAGACACTATCTCTTTCAAGCTTATCAACCTAATAACCGACGCTCAAGGCAGATACATAATCTTGGTGGCTTCAATAGACAATGTAATCTACACAATTGTGAACATCTATGCTCCCAATAAAAATCCGCATCAATTCATCCAAAAGATTCTCAAGAAAACAAGGAAAATACAGAAAGGAAATCTTATATTCTGCGGCTACTTCAATGCACCTATGGACCCCGTTATGGACACCTCCAAGGAAGGAACTATCTCCAGGAAGGGATTATCTCCCATTTTTGCCTCAGAAGACATGTATGATGCCTGGAGATGCATGCACACAACGGAAAGGGACTTCACTTTTTTTTCACATGTTCACAAATCCTATTCTAGAATAGACTACTTCATTGCCGACAAGCTTCTCCTGCCAAAGATCACTAAAGCCTGCATCCACAATATAACTTGGTCCGACCATGCACCAATCACACTTGAAATTAACCAAGGGTTACCTTGCTCGAATAGCTACATATGGAGAAATAACACCTTTATTCTTTCGCAGGAGAATCACTTGTCGGTTCTGAGAAAAAATTTGGAGGAATTTTTTGTAATTAATGATAAAGAACCGATAAACTGCACTACTCTATGGTGTACACACAAAGCCTATGCTAGAGGCCTCCTTATACAGGCAGCAACGAGGGAAAAAAAAAAGAAAACCAATATGGTAAATAATATCTTAAAAGACATAGCCAAATTAGAAGAATTACACAAAAAAAAAACCCAAAGACATTAACCTAGATCACCGTCTTACTCAACTAAGATCCGAACTAAGAGCCATTCTAATATCAGACCAAGACAAAATTTAAAAAAAAATGAAAGTAAACTATTACTCCCAGAACAACAAAGCAGGGAAACTACTAGCCTCCCAACTCCGGCAACGCCAAATAAAGAATAAAATACATAAATTAGCACATCATACCTCCGGTAAAGTAGTAATCAACCCCCAAGAAATAGCAGATACATTCGCACAATACTATGAGTCACTATACAACCTAAAAGACGAAAGCAATACGCCCCAACCTAACCTAGACAATATAACAAAATTCCTAGATAATATAAAATTACCAAATATCGACCCTATTGATCTAGAACGATTGAATAAACCAATATCACCTGAAGAAACCCTTAAAGTAATCAAAGAACTACCCAAAAACAAAACACCAGGAGCTGATGGCCTATCAGCGGAATATTACATGGCCTTCAAAGAAACTCTAGTTCCATATCTAACTAACATGTATAACCATCTAGCTAACTCTAATTCTTTTCCCAAAGAACTATTGGAAGCAATTATAATAACAATACCGAAACAGGGTAAAGACCCCTCATCCCCTCTAAATTATAGACCCATTTCATTATTAAATTCTGACCTAAAAATCTATGCAAAAATCCTAGCCAACAGATTAGTAAACATAACCCCCCAACTAATAGGACCCGACCAAGTAGGATTCACTAAAGGGAGACAAGCACCAGACAGCACTAGAAGAATTCTTAATATAATTGACCAAATTCATACTGATCGAACTCCCTCCTTACTTCTAACATTAGATGCAGAAAAGGCGTTCGATAGAATGCACTGGATATACATTTCCAAAACTCTAGACAAATTCGGATTTCAAGGATTCATCCACTCGGCAATTATGGCACTATACTCTCATCCTACGGCCAAAGTACTCACATCAGGTATAATTTCTAAAACTTTCCCCCTTACCAACGGAACCAGACAAGGATGCCCACTATCCCCATTAATTTTCTCACTAGCAATAGAACCACTTGCGGAATATATAAGATCAAGCCCCAACATTAAAGGTATAACTATAGGACGATATGAACATAAAGTAGGATTATTCGCAGATGACATCATACTTACATTAACCAATCCTACCTCTTCCCTACCTGAAGCTCAAAAATTACTAGATAAATTTGGGGAGGTATCATACTATAAAATAAACCAAAACAAATGCTATGCTCTCCCTATGAACATTCCCAAGACACTAATCAATACACTACGCAAGAAAAATGGCTTTAACTGGGATAACTGCACAATAAGCTATTTGGGAATACAACTTACCTACCCTCCAACCAAAATATACGAAGCTAATTACCCCCACCTTTTAGACCTAGTCAACAAAGATTTACAAAACATACAAAAAACACAACTTTCTTGGGTAGGGAAAATAGCCGCATTTAAAATGCAAACCCTCCCTAAAATACTATACCATTTTAGATGTTTACCCATCCCAATCCAGTCCAAATTTTTCACGCAACTGAATACAAAACTTAAAAGGTGCATATGGAATGGAAAGAAACCCAGAGTGGCATTTTCCATCTTAACTACCAGAAAATCTTTAGGAGGAATGAACCTACCTGACATCAAAAACTACTATTATGCAACCTTATTAGATCAGATGAGATATTGGTTTAACAACACGGAAGACAAACTATGGCTAAACATAGAGAAACAAGTCACAAAAAGACACGACCTGTATGCCCTAGCAATAGCTTACGCTATATTACCAAAGATTAATATACCTAAACTACTCAGTATAAGAACCACATTAATAGCTTGGAAACATATACTTTCAAAAACGAAAAATATCCAAAATAAAAGCAAGTTAATGATTCCGACAGGAGCAATCAATTATTGTAAAATACGTCTAAATTCTGACGAATGGGTTAAAGAAGGTTATCATCTTTACGTAAATTTACCCTTGCATTATAAAGAGATCACTCTAAATAAATTGAGGAAACATACCAAACTAAAAGATTTCAACCCGACTAACCCTGTAGAAATCCCTTTAACTATATGGCAATTTTTCACACGTCAAAATCAACTATCAATAAAAGGAATTTCTCTTTTTTATGATCTATTATTGACTCACCCATTTGACAATAAAAACACACACATGATTAAATGGGAGAGAGATCTAGAACAAAAATTTACCTGGGAACAATGGAAAAAAGAAATTCATATATCTAGCAAGTCATCAGCATGTATCGAGCACTGGGACAATGCACAAAAAATACTCAATAGGTGGTATCTGACCCCATATAGATTATCAAAAATATATCCCTCTACATCTAATTTATGCTGGAGATGCAATGATCAGACGGGTAACTTTTTACACATTCTATGGAACTGTAAAAGTTTGCAAAGCTTCTGGAATTCAATAACTTCCTTCATTGCAGACCTTACGGGCATCCTAAATAAACTAAATCCTGCCACAGCCTTGCTAGGTATTAATTTAGATATATATCCTAAAGAATTCAGAACAATTGTATTCCACACACTAATAGCAGCAAGACTCACTATATCCAGCCTCTGGAAATCCAGTAATGCACCCAATTTATCGACAGTAATAGCCAGAATTAACACACAGGCCCAATACGAATTAATGCTGGCTTATAAAAACTATTCCACCATTACATTTAGAAAGAAATGGAGTACTTGGATATCCCATCCCAAAGCATCCAATTACTTAAAACAATGTAATATATAATCTTAAGACAAGTTGGAAGTACACTGAAGTCATATATAAACACACCTCAGATGTAGTATATCATCCTGGACCCACTTTATTAACCTATGCAACAAGTTTTGTTCAGTTAATTTAGATGTATGTATGTGTATATGTATGTATATATATATATATGTATGTATATATATGTATATATTTTGTTTTTTGTTTTTTTTTGTTTTCCTTACAATTTTCTGTATTCAACTAATTAACGCAATTGATGGCCTATCCATGCCTACAGTTTGAACCCAATAGGGGTAGGCTGGTACAGACTATCAATTACTGTATTTGTATAAGAATATTCTTAAAAACTATTGCAAAGAAGTTAGTCACAATTACTATCGTGACAATGTCAATCTGTATTGTTAAGAAAATTCCTTCAATAAAAATCTATTGTAAAAAAAGAAATAGGCATTTCACAATAATGCTCATAATCACATTCCATTACAGTCCCCCCTTGAAATGCGTATTTTCTAAAACTGTCCCTCACACTGGAGAACAACCTGTCATTTTCACCCAGCTCATTTCACTGACTGCAACTCTTTTAAGCTGTATGTAGAGAAAGGGCTGTAACTAGCTCACCACCCCCCTCAATACAGCTGGTGAAACGCCGCCAGGTGCTATCTGTCCCTATAGCCCTACGGTGTTGCATCTCGGGGAAGGGTAACTGTAACAGAGCGTAATGTGTAACTTTCATCATGGGTTTCATCAAGCCCTACATAGACATCGTCGTCATCTGGGATCTCTTGGTTCACAAATGTGGGGATATTTTGGTCAACCGCTTTTTCTACACACTTCTTAATACAGGGGAAGACACAGCAGATTATGGCAGCTATTGTCAGGACAGCTATCCCTATCTGGGTCAGTAGTCCCTGCCACCCTCCCTTTATCCAAGTAAAATACTGGTCCCATGGGTTGGTGAGCCCTGAATTCTGTTTTAATTCTTTGGACAGATTCTCTAGCATGTACTTGTCTCAGGGATCATCTTGCATACACCCCCCTTCCCAGCTAGGAGCATGTCTAAGACCATACGGTTTTGGAAAGTCATGTGTGATTCTGCCTCTAACTGTTCGGCCAGACCTTGGAGTGCGTCCCTGGTGTAATTGACAAATCTTTGCTGGTTGTAGTAGATGTAATTTATCCAGTCTACATTCTTGTTTACAGTGATAATGGGAATCAGTGACTCGAAACCTGCTGCTACTTGGTCTCTTGCTTTGAATTCATCTGGGACCCCCCTTGGGACCCCTATGGCGTCTATGTATACATGGGAGTTCAAAGCTTCCTGCTGGGGCACTCCTACGTTTCCTGTTTGGTTTGGGTACATCGCTTGCTTCTGGCACTGGGTTCTCTGAGAAAATATGCAGGGGCATTATGGTTTTAGCCATTGCACATTCTCCTGTTCACTGTCCTGTCATTCTACTTCTAACTTTCATGTCCTCACAAATCCAGTACACATCTCCTAGGGACTGGACTTGATTCTGCACTAGGTCTGCAGACACCTTACTATAAGACTCGCAGTAACCCTCAGTGAAGTTCCCAAGGGGTTTTCCCACCCCATGGTACTTCCCATAACATGTATAATTGCCAGGATATATGGTAATACCTTCTGCTGGTTTAGGGGCTTTAGTGACTATGGGGTACTCCTTTTTCCAATACTCGCATAAGGAGTGGTTTGTAGCTGTGTTTGTAAACAAACTAAGGACACAGGTCTCATGTTCTGGGGGTATGTTAAGGGGGACTGTTCCTAGATGTGGTTTAGCCCCCCTACACACGTAGCAATTAGTCTTGTTATGTTTCCCTGCATTGTACCTCATCCATTCGAGCCATAAGTTGACATCTGAAAAACCGGTCTCAGCAGCCATGGTGTCCTCAAAGGTAGGGTCTGCTATGGCTACCATGTCTCCTAATGTTTGCATGTGAGGCTTTAGGGGGTTCGAATTGGATGTAGATTGGGGAACTGTCCACTCTGGGTTATTGAACATGTCTTTCAGTTGAAAAGGTTTCCTAAAGCTGGGATACCCATTTGCCCACCACAGACCCAATACATAGGTCCCACTGTCCCCTGGGCTGGGATTCTCAATGGTTAGTCTAAACTCTTTTGTGAAGTATTGATCTGTGTGCTTGTTGATTGTCATTCTATCTAGGAGTGATTTCCCATTCTTGTCTTTCTTATTTTGGGCGATTTCAGGCTTATACCCCCAGTTTGTGTCCCCAGTGTTCCAACCCACTGCTCCCCAGTAATCACAGTTGTCGCCCCAGTAGTCGTCAGTGACACATACATACACAGTCATGGGACCTACTGTTCCTTCATAGGTTCGGATTTTGTAATCTGTACCTGGAAGTATCTTACTATAAGGGGATATAAACGTGGCAACATGTGTGTTGGATGAGTTGTACCAGAATTGAGTTATACCATTTTCCTGTTTTAATGGCCACCTCTTGGGCCTGAGCAAAGATTATGACAAAAAGGATAAGCAGGATCATGGTTTGGTCTTCTCAGCCTCTTCTTCGGGCACGGGGACTTTCTTGCAATGAAAGGCGTGTATCCACAAGTTCTTTCCGGCCACTTTTACTGATGTGGTGGTTGTCAGAAGGACTTGGAAAAGACCATCATATCTGGGTTCAAGGGTGTGTTTCCTCAAAAACTTCTTTATCAGGACCCAATCACCAGGGATCAACTTGTGTGATCCTGTGTCTAACTCATGATCTGGAATGGAAGAAAACACTTGCGCATGGATACGGGTTAATTCTCGAGATAAGGCAGTCACATAATCAGTTAATACATCAGATTGCAGTTGCAACTGTTGTGAAAAATAACAACCCAGTCTGGGGGCTGAACCAAACAATATCTCATAGGGTGACAAACCATGATTTCCCCTTGGGGTGTACCTGACACTGAACAAGGCAATGGGTAGGCTGTCTGGCCAACTCATTCCTGTTTCCTGAGACATTTTCAGCATTCTAGACTTTATTGTGCCATTTAGTCTTTCCACCTTCCCACTACTCTGAGGATGGTATGGAGTGTGGAAAGCTAGTGTGACCCCTAAGGCTGTCCATATCTCCTTGGTTACTGAGGCTGTGAAAGCTGGCCCCTGATCACTCTCTATAACTTCTGGGACACCATATCTGCACACTATTTCTGTTAAAAGTCTTTTTGCTGTAGTCTTGGCTGTCATGTTGGTGACAGGGTAAGCTTCTGGCCATCCGGAGAACATGCAGACGATGACCAATGCGTATTCATACCGGCCACTCTTCGGCATCTGGATGTGGTCAATCTGTATCCTTTGGAAGGGGTACTGGGCCTTTGCCAGGTGCTTCAAAGGTATCTTCTCTGTCTTTCCAGGATTGCATTTGGCACAGATAGCGCATGATCTGCAGAAGTTGTTGGTAAGTGGGGTGATGCCAGGGGCTAGGTAGTACTTGTTGATCAGGGCATTCATCGGAGTCTTTGACAGGTGGGAGGCCCCATGGGCCCATTGTACCACTGCAGGAAACATTGATCGTGGTAGGCGCGGTCTTTTGTTTAACTCCATGATTCCTTCAACTTCTATGGCTCCTTTCTTGACCCACATTTCCTTTTCTTCTTTATCAGCTGTCTCTTGTTGCTCCTTGAGGTGAGTTCTGCTTACAGGTGGGGTTTGTAGAATCATGGTCGTTTGTGTTGTCTCTTCAGGGCTGTCTATTGGGTCATCCAGGATAGGTGCATTCACTCTGCTGGCCACTTCTCGCGTTCCATCTGCAGCTTGCTTTGCGGCAGTATCTGCCAGATAATTTTATAAATAAAACTTTTGTGCGCTAGCAATAATATAATTAGATGAAGAGTGCCTAGGAGACACAATGTATGTGTGAATCCCAGTAAAAATGATAACAACAACAAGTGCATAAAATCATTACTCAAAGATCCAACAAAATATTAACATATGCTGAAAATAAGTAATCACACATAAAAAAAACTTGTAATCAGTCCATGACTGGGTTCAAATAAATTGGTAGAAAGAAAAAGTCCACTTGGTATATCTCATCCCTGAATCATGAGAAATAATAAGTTGAAAAGACTCTTATCGAATGTACATTGATTGCAGAAAAAGGAGTAATAGATGTGCGCTTACCCCAATCGTTGGACCTCCTCCAACATCAGAGGGGGGACTCAGGAGTGGAAGAGTCTTTTGTCCCTTGCAAAAAAAAAAAAAAAAAAGGCTGTATCTGTTTGCCTCTATTTTGTGGATACTAATTCTAAATGGGACTGGCCAGTCCCATTTAGAATTAGTATCCACAAAATAGAGGCAAACAGATACAGCCTTTTTTTTTTCCAAGGGACAAAAGACTCTTCCACTCCTGAGTCCCCCCTCTGATGTTGGAGCAGTTGGATTGACCGGACCACACTGGAGTCGGTGGTACACGCTGACAAGACCCGGATATCAACATTCTGTCCCTGCAGAGGGTTATATCTGCAAGCCCATACGACCTTGCTATAGAGGAGGTCCAACGATTGGGGTAAGCGCACATCTATTACTCCTTTTTCTGCAATCAATGTACATTCGATAAGAGTCTTTTCAACTTATTATTTCTCATGATTCAGGGATGAGATATACCAAGTGGACTTTTTCTTTCTACCAATTTTTTTGAACCCAGTCATGGACTGATTACAAGTTTTTTTTATGTGTGATTACTTATTTTCAGCATATGTTAATATTTTGTTGGATCTTTGAGTAATGATTTTATGCACTTGTTGTTGTTATCATTTTTACTGGGATTCACACATACATTGTGTCTCCTAGGCACTCTTCATCTAATTATATTATTGCTAGCGCACAAAAGTTTTATTTATATGTTTATCACTTCATGGATATTTGGAGTTTTTTTTGCAGCTGCACTTTGTGAATTTTATCCTTTATCACATTTTGCTCATTAGCGCAGGTTTTTTCCACCATTTCTTCTGCCAGATAATTGCCTCGTGCTTCTTGGGAAACCAGTTTGCCATGTGCTTTTACTTTAAGTATGGCTACCTGCGTTGGGAGCAGTAAGGCATCCATCAGGTTCTTGATAGCTGTGCTGTGTTTTACAGGAGTTCCTGCTGCTGTCAGGAATCCTCTAGTTTTCCAGATGATCCCAAAATCGCAGGCCACTCCCAGAGCATATCTTGAGTCTGTGTAGATGTTAGCTCGTTTTCCTTCTGCCAACTTGCATGCCATAGTTATGGCCTGCAACTCTGCTTCTTGTGAAGACATGGAGGGGGTAACGCTGAGGCTTGGAGGACTGTATCTTCTGTGGTAACTGCATATCCTGTATGGTACCGCCCAGCATCATCTGCATATCTGGAACCATCCACAAAGATTGTCAGGTCAGGATATTCAAAGGCAGTTTCACTGACTGTCGGCAGGTGCGATGTCTCCATCTTCATCACTTCAAAACAGTCATGGGCGGTATAGTGGTAATCATCTTCCACAGAGGTTCCCCCCTCGAGAAGGGGAAGTAGAGTGGATGGGTTGAGGGTATCGCATCGGAGAATGGTGATGTTGTCAGGGAGAAGTAAGGCACACTGGAGTCTGGGGTGTCTTGCTGAGGACAGGTGTTTGGGCTGGATCTGGTTCAGTATGGCAGTGATGTCATGAGGAGCAAGAAGGATTAAGGGGTAACTCAAGACGAGGTCCGCAGTCTTGTCCAAGAGAGATTGGGCTGCATGTGGCATGTCCTTGCCTCTCTGAGACAAACAGTTTGAAAGTCTTGAAAGTCTTTTAGTCCAAAAGCAGAGGCTGTTGAGAGGATCTCCTTCAGGGTTTCAAAATTGTCCACAGCTTCTGGAGAAAGCAGGAAAGGGTCAGATCTCAGGGCATCATAAAGGGATTGCTTGACCTTGAGGCAAAGGGATTGCCTTGATTGCAGCAACTTTTTCTTCAGTGAGATGTCAGGTGCCTTGGGAGATGCAGAGGACTAGGAAAATCACCTTCTTTCTGGACTTTTTGCTTTTTAAGGCCTTGCAACCTTGCTCAACCAGGTAGTGGAGGAGACTTTCTGAGAATATGGAGGCGTTATGGAATCTGCACACAGCAGGAAGTCATCTGCATATTGGAGAAGTACAACATCTGGGTGTAGTCTCATCCATGTGTCCAGGATGAGAGTCATTGCTTTGGCAAATTGAGTAGGGGAGTTCTGGGCACCTTGTGGCATAACAGTCCAGGTGTAGCTCTGCTAGCAACATGTGGGGATTGGGGACGGTGGGGGTCTCCAGGATGGTAGCTTCATTCACTGCTCTGAGGTCTTGTACCATCCTGTACTTTTTTGGTTCCCCTTTTGAGGTTCGCTTCTTTACTGGGAACAGTGGTGTGTTACAAGGAGATGTACAGGGTACCAAGGCTCCATTTGACAGAAGAGCCTCAACTTATCTTGAGATGGATGCCGATTGTGCAGGCTTCAAGGGGTATTGTGGTTTTCTGGGTAGGAGAGCCCCAGGCTTCAGTTGTACCATGACTGGCGGCACTTTCAGATGTCCTATGTCTTCCGGCCCTGTGGACCATAGGCATGTGGGGACCCGATCCAAAACTTCTTCGGGGACTTCAGGTTCATCTTTTGGATTCAGGGATAACAGGAGTGGGATGAAGCGGAGTGCCGATGCGTCATCGATGGCCAGTGGTGAGGTAAAAGCACACCACCATCAGGTAGAACATTATATATAACCTCTAACGGGATTTTTAAGGCAATGAAAATTAATAAGTTTACTTAAAATCAATTTTATTGTAGATCAAGAAAAATTATTTATACAAAATAAAGATAAATAGAAAAAATTTGTGTCGAAAATTCCTGTTGCTAATATTACATAGCTAAAAAACAATGCCAAAGAAGGGTGATAGTTTGTCAGTGGATCCGCGCTTCAGGATATATTTGCAACTGCTGCCCCCCTATGTAGGCAGGGGACACTAACGTATACCCCCAAAAAGGATAAATATAAAAAGTAGGGAGTGGCGCTGTGCATAAAAAAGGTGTTGGCATATAATAATTTTCTTAATTATAGTGATGGGTGTGTCTATGTGATATTCTATAGGAACGGCAATAAACGATAAAACTTTGGATGCAATAGTGTATATCCCACATAAAAATTGATAAGTGCTAATTAATAAACATAAAAATAAAAATATTAATACTGATTCAAATTAATTATTTTATGTAACCTTAATCCCATATGCAATAATGAGCACTAATGATCTCTAATAGTGAAATATAATGTAAGTATCGGTCTGTTATATGACTAGACAAACCCCAAAAGTGATAAGTGCAAAAGTGTCAGGTGCAGTCCAATTATCAGTGTTCCAACATCTACTGAATAGTAAAAAATAAACTACAAATAATGTATAAAAGTAGAGAGTGTCCACACCCCTCTGTGGTGAAGTGCAGGAGATGCTCAGAGAATGTGTATAAATATATATATGAGATATATATATATAAGTGAAATTTAATAAATATTAAATAAGTATGAAAATAAAAAATTATTGTTAATTAATTAATATATATGCTTCTATAATAAACTCTCTGTAATTTCAATTGATAACAACAATAAAAAGTCTCATGTGAAATAGCAAGTGCTCATATGATGTCTTCCAACCGAATTCTTCCCGATTTTAAACACACTCCCCCTGATGTGATTCCACTCACCGGAGCGCTATACCCCTGCAGGGGTATAAGCGTCAGATGTTTGTTTTCCAGGTGCCGATCAAATCCGGGTGCCGATCGAATCCTTAAGTGTTGGTATCTTTTCCAATCCGGTTCCTCGATCTGGATCATCCACTCATGTAAAGGAAGGAGATGGGGGGAAGGTGATACTCCCCTGTTGCAATCCTATTCCCAGCCGAACATACGCTCCAGCGTATTATATAAAAATAAAGAAGTGATCCACATAGCGTAACTCCATTTAGATAAGTTTATTTATAAATGCTCATAAAATCCAAGGAGCGTAGCCAGTTCCAAGGAATGTAGTGTAGATTTTAAAAAGTAGAGGAGGGAGCATACAAGCTCTCTATCTCCCCTTACTGTCCTGGGACGCAGCACTGTTCGCAACTACCGCTTGCGTTCCACTGGTCAGTTAACAGAAACCACGATACCAGGAAGTGACGTTGTGCGTGCCAAGATAGTCCCGCCTTACGCGTTTCGTCACACGGACGTCATCGGTTCCCATCGGTTCCCGAGACGGCAAGATGGCGTCATTCCCCCCTCGGGAACCACCGAGGGATGTCAGGGCAGACGTTTGGCCCAATTTCTCTACCATCCTGTGAAGCACTTCTCGCTGGATTTTGGCAACAGTAAGTGTTTGTTTTCCCAACCTACTTGACTGCTGCAAATGGCAAGTTTGTTAACCTTTTTGCCTAGGAGGAGGTTTGGGGATTTGGAAGACAGTGATGGGTCTGTGCGGATGCACAGGGGCTGGGGGATGAGATGTTTCTTCTTCCCCCTTCCCCTCCCATTCCTGTCCTTTCCCCTCCCTCCCCCTCCATTGCTTGTGGCCCCCTTTTTAATCATGCCCCCTCCTTTTTTACACAGCTATCACTACTTGATGCTGAATACGCCAAATACTTGGACTCAATGCATATGTCCAGCCGTCTTGTAGGAGCTATAGGATATTTTATCTTTGGAGACTTGGTACTTTCCACCCCCCGTTGGGAACCTCTGTTTGTCCACAGGATATCCGGGAGGGATGTGAGTGTTAGAACCTCTGCATATTGCAGGAATTATAATACATTGACTAATGCCGCGTACACACGAGCGGACATTACGGCGGACTTTGCCCGGCGGACTGGATTTCGTCGGACAATTCGATGTGTGTGGGCTCCAGCGGACTTTGTTTTCTCAAAAGTTCGACGGAATTAGATTTGAAACTTGTTTTAAATTTATCCGTTGAAATCGAGTCCGGTCGAAAAGTCCGCCGTCTGTATGCTAGTTCGACGGACAAAAAGCCACGCTAGGGCAGCTATTGGCTACTGGCTATGAACTTCCTTGTTTTAGTCCGGTCGTACGTCATCACGTACGAATTCGACGGACTTTGGTGGATTGTGTGTAGGCAAGTCCCTTCATTCACAAAGTCCGTCGGAAAGTACGTCGAAAAGTCCGCCGGGCAAAGTCCGCCGTAATGTCCGCTCGTGTGTACGCGGCATTAGAGTAATATAAATAGTAATATGACGTTTTTTTGATTTTCTAGACTGTGATGCATTTCCCTGAAGAAGACTTTTCATAAAAATATACAGGTTGAAACGCATTGGATATTCACCACTCAACGCCCTGGTTTTCATCTGTGGTGATTGTATTGAGCGGTGTGATGTATCACCCCTCTTTGGCATTGTTTTTTAGCTATGTAATATTAGCAACAGGAATTTTCGACACAAATTTTTTCTATTTATCTTGATTTTGTATAAATAATTTTTCTTGATCTACAATAAAATTGATTTTAAGTAAACTTATTAATTTTCATTGCCTTAAAAATCCCGTTAGAGGTTATATATAATGTTCTACAAAATTTGTATGGGATGATGGCAATGACATGTCCATACCACTTAGGTCATATGTATAAACACCACCATCAGGTTGGAAGGAGATAGAGGCTTGGAGCCTGGACAAAACATCAGTTCCTAGTAGGTTCAGGGGGCATGTGGATGAGACCACAAGTCTCGCTAATAAGTCAGTAAAGTTGCCAACTTGAAGGGGGCGGGTCAACGGGCTCTTCCTGGGCGTTCCATCAACCCCTACACATGCTATGTTAATGTCCGAATTAGGTATCGGGTAATTCTTCTGCCCTAATTACGGACCGGGCTGCACCTGTGTCATGACAGGGGCAGGTGACACAGGCTTGCCGGAATCCTAGCGGAGAAGGTCCATGTGTTCCGGAGTGGGGTGTGGCGGTTGGTGAGGTGGGTCCTGAGATTCTTGGCGATGAGTGTGACTGGTTCTGTACAGCCCAGTTTAACTGTGGTTGGGGTTTGGGGGACTGTGGGTGAATTTCCATGGGCTTCGGTATTCCCTTCTGGAGTGGCTGGGTCTTTCGCAGTTGTAGCAAGCAGACACATGGAGTTGGTACTGGTGGGCGCAGATAGGGTGTGTCAGAGGCCATCATGAGAGGAGCTACTCTCTACTGTTCTGTGAGGATTCTGGAATTAATAACTACTAATAACGTCTCAAGCTCAAAGGTTGTGGGTTCTCTATACTCAAACCCTTTCGGATTGACTCTTTAAGACCTGAAATAAATGCGGCAGCTAACATGTGTCTATGCTCTCTGTTCAGCACGCTAAACCTCAAATCAGTAAACTTCTTGTACACATATTGACTTCAGGCATTCTAGAGTAGAGATGTGAACCATCTCCATACAGAATAATTTTTTTTATAGGGAGCCTCGGTCCAGCCGATCTCCACAACATAGATACTTATCTTTCTTTCTAAACATTCTAATTAGATACTGACTTTTTTTTTTTTTTTAGAATACAAAACGCTCAGCACATAGATTTAGGCAAAGAAAGCACTTCCTCTTTTGCTCTTCTGGCATAATGCCTAGAATACATAAACTTCCTCTTTTGCTAATACAACTTAAACACAATTAAAAGCAAAATAAATTCAGACTCTGACTGAAATATTCAGAAATATTCAATACATCCTATACATAAATTATTCATTCAATTAAAATGCTACATTGGTTGCTACTATGCACCATCACTGGAAACATGTGGGTGGGTTTCGGTGTGGGCGGTTGCATAGGGCGGTGGCTTAGGGCGTGTTGCCACAGGGGGAGGTGTCACTTAGAACAGAGGGGCAGTAGACGAAGGGCAGTGTCTACTTGGGGACCAGACGCCATTATAGGGCGGTGGCAGACTACTTGGCTTCCTCTTTCCTACTTTTCTTGTACACGATGCAACCATTTTGGTTTGTTTCCTGTCCCATCCACCCTCTTCTTCATGAATAGCGTTTGCAACTTTAAACCAAGCATCTGCTGCCCGTAGCAACCTATAATCTGACAACAGACCTTATTTACGTTTCAAAAAAACAGTACACCATTCATCTACTTTTAATCTACCACCCAAATTCCACACACTTTCGCTAATTTCTTTACCTTTTTTACAGCAGCCTCTCCCTCCCGTTCTAATACCAAATCACAAGCCAAACTGCCCTCTGTGGGCCTAATTAACTTATTTCCCATTTCACACAACTCTTAAATTGAATAGGAGGAGAGGAAAGCGAGAAAGGTTGAAGTAAAACAGAAAAGAAATGAAGATATGCAGTGACAGGGTGATATGGAAGATGAGGAAGTGAAGAGATCTCTGTTAAATCTGCAAAAGGGGAGACATGAAACAGACCAGACAAAACACAGAATGTGAGTCAACAACTGGTACCCAGTAAACCACTTCACATGTCTTCTACAAGTCCCAACTCAAAACCCAAACTCCTCACTCTGGCTTTCTCTGCCTCCTCGTAATCTTCTGGCTGCTGAGGTTGTAGGGGACACTTTTCACTTCCCTGTCCTCTTATCCTAGCCTCAGCCTCAGCGGAAATAAGTTCCAATTTCTTACCAACTGAAAACTTCACTGGATAATGTACATTCAACCTGAATACCATTACTTGGGGGACCTCTGGCACTAGAGGTTTGTAACCGATAATAGATCTCTTATAACCTGGCTCTACCTTTGTGACCAAGCCCCAGGCCTCCTCATTAATGCCAAATAACAGTCCACAGACACATCTAGGACATGACATTACCAACAACAATTGATGTGACGACTGGAGTGAATTCTGGACTTAATCAGATCCTCCCGGGATCCCCACGCCACCGCTGGGCGTAATTTGACTCCCCCTTTCCTGGTAACCCGTGCTTTACCGCACCCGTGCATTACCGCACAATTATTTGCCCCAGGAGGAGTTTACCGCGTCCCGACGCCCTCTCTTGATATCAATCCTCAAGAGAAGTTTAACCACGTCAATTCCATCCGTGAACATATAATCAATCCCTCATTCACAACAGCCGTCACACAACATGATCGATCGACAAAACAAACCACAATATACTCCAAATACAAATACAGGCGGGTCAGAAACAATTGCAGGTTCGTACTATATAAATAGGCTCGAGACAAGATATATACCTGTCTTTGTGGACCGCGGGAAGCCGATGCGGAGACAGAAATTAACCAAATACGGATGCAGATCAAACAGCAGACAAATTATTAAAAAGTGTCTTACCGTTTTCTCCAGAGTTGATCAGGCTCTGCTCCGCCCGTATTTGATTCTGTTTCAGCGTCCTCTAAGTACGGCTTCCTTTTGGGCCAAAATCTCGAGCCCCACGTTGGGCGCCAAAATGTTTTGGACCGAACAGAACCGCTTGGTACCCTTGTTTCTGTCCCCCTGGCCAAATTAACCTTCTGTGTGAAAATGTGCACATTTAACCACAAATCACTGACACGGACACGTTCAGTAAGTTTGGTACTTCTGACCTTTATTTCCTGGGCTCAAAAATGATATATTGAGAGCCGGATGTTTCATTATCAAATCAAATATCGAATAAAACAAGCGTGTACAAACCGCAAATTATACATATTCATTATGGTGACAAAATGTAAGCTTTGCTGGGTTATATCTGTATAAGGAGATAGCAGACTATCATAGCTAATTATGTCTTATTTTCAGTTCCTGTTTGTCTTGAGTGTAGCCTCATAGGCCTGAAAAATAGGTCTTAACTTTGTTCTTTAACTCTTGCAGTTCTGTTTCACATGAAAGGAGAAGCTGGCAGACATCTAATTTGAGCATGATTAAGGCTAATAGCTGGTTATAAGAAAATAAGCACTTATATCTATGCGATTATATTAGAAATAGGCATTTTCACAATAATTTCACATTCCATTACAAAGGTAGTAAGAATGCTGTAAGATGATTTTAAGAGCTTCTTCTGCTGCATTCCCTGCTATGATTAACTAGAGAGAGTCTGTGGCTCCAGTGAAATGCAGGTAAGCACATTGTTAGTATCTTGTCCCCTTACTGCCTGTGGTTATGACATTTCTTACCTGTGACATGGAGTCATTTGGTGGTGAGCTTTAGGTTTCCTGGCATGGCGAGGCAAACTATTTTTTACCTCAACAGCCACTTTTGTTTTTGGGGGGTACTTCGAGGGTCAGGTTTCATATAAACTTAGGTTTTTTTTTTTGCTTTGCTGGTAGCAGTCTGTAATGTCTTAGACTCTGCTAACCCTAATGAGTAAATGCCAACATGCTCTTGTGTCAACTTTCTAATATTAATTAAGGATGGATATACATCAGGGGTGCTCAGCTCGTGGGCCACGTGGCCCTCTGATGTGGCTCTCGACTCAAACCATGGAAGCGCATGCCCCAGGTCCGCAACCCATTAATCGCGATCTGGGCTTGCCGACCTAGAGCATCAAAGTGCATGGAGCCAGCAGCTGAGGAAGCAGGTGGCCGTGGAGGGAGCAGGAGCCTCATAAGCCGATGCTTCCTCTAGCACTGGCTCCTGTCCTAGGCAGACTGATACCAAGTGAACTTTGCCTCGTCCTCTGTATTATTTTTATAATTTTTTGGTAAATTTTACTTATGGAGGCATATTTAATATATGAGGCTCTTATGCCTCCCCTTTTTTGTAGTTGGAATATATTATTGGGGTGGCATATGATATCAATTGAGCCTCTATCATAGATTGTATCCATGACCCTAGGAATATCATATTTAAAATTTGCCTTCATCGACATCTCTAGGAGATGGTGTGTGCCAACAGGGGACACATGTATTTTAAAGTTCCCCACTAGATGGCGTTTTTGATTACCGTATTTATCGGCGTATAACGGCGTATACCACGCACCCCAAGTTTAGGAAGGAATTTTAAGGAAAAAAAACTTTTAGGAGGGAAGTTGAAGGGAAAAAAACTTACATTTAAATGCCCATCAATGCAGCCTTCTCAGTGCAGCCTTGCCCCAGTGCAGCCATGTCAGTGCAGCCTTGTCAGTGCAGCCTTGTCAGTGCAGCCTTGTCAGTGCAGCCATGTCAGTGCAGCCTTGTTAGTGCAGCCTTGTCAGTGCAGCCATGTCAGTGCAGCCTTATCAGTGCAGCCTTGTTAGTGCAGCCTTCCCCAGTGCAGCCTTCCCCAGTGCAGCCTTGTCAGTGCAGCCTTCCCCAGTGCAGCCTTGCCCCAGTGCAGCCTTCGATCCTGTGATCCCCTGCCATCCTGGGCTTCAAAATCGCCGACCGCGATTTGAAAATGGCGCCGCCGGCGCCGAAATACACAGAGCCGGTTCTCGGCGGCTCTCGTTCACTTTCGGCTCCACTCGTAGTCCCGCCCGGGATGGGCATGACTGTGAGTGGAGCTACCTGAACCTAGCGGAGTACACTCGGCTAGGTTCGGGCGGCGCTCGAGTGAAGCCGAAAGTGGCCGAGAAGAGCCGAGGACCGGCACTGTGTATTTCGGCGCTGGCGGCGCCATTTTCAAATCGCGGTCGGCAATTTTGAAGATCTGACAGCTCAGGATCGCAGGGGATCGGCGTATAACATTCACCCGCGATTTTCCCGATTTTAAAGGGGAAAAAGGTGCGTGTTATACGCCGATAAATACGGTATTTATTTTTATTTTTATGAATACATTCCTC
The DNA here is from genome assembly GCA_037952835.1 of Lithobates septentrionalis. Taxonomy (NCBI): domain Eukaryota; kingdom Metazoa; phylum Chordata; class Amphibia; order Anura; family Ranidae; genus Lithobates; species Lithobates septentrionalis. Next base: position 2,027,480 of record JBBDGP010000014.1, on the reverse strand, counting down.
AAATGATGTTATAGAATCAGTCAGTCTTATAGGGTGGTTAATATCCTGGTAACATTATTATGTGCGATTTATTTAGTGTTGCCTACTGTTAATATATTTAGGGATATATACATATGCTTCCTGTCTCTCCAGTGATTGAGTAGCGTCATCATTTGAACGCTAAAGTGAGGCTTGGTTCTATTCATGTTACTTCCTGGTTTCCTGGAAGATAGGGTCGAGTAGCGTCATCATTTGAACACTAAAGTGAGGCTTGGTTTTATTTATGTTACTTCCTGGTTTCCTGGAAGATAGGATGTGGCCACCAGAGTCCCAGAACGAGGTGTGGTTTTATACTTGTATTTAAGGAGCGATGAGTCAGTGCGTCACCCGTTCCTATGACAACGTCCAATAGGACGAAACGTAAGTCGGAAGGCAGATGCGCTGACGTCATTGTTTCTATCCCACTGTGAACGGGTGTATGCAGGCCGGCTGGCTGTTCTACGATACATGCTTTTAATTCGTTTGTTCCATGTAAGTGCAATTATCTTTTATTTAATAAACTGTCTATGCGGATTTACACTATGGAGGATGTGTCTTTCATTTCCCTGGGTTTCTCCTGCTGATTTCTGTTTTCTTCGGACGGAGAGTTCCAGGTTGTCCTCCCCCTGTGTTGAGACTGATGGTGGTGTCCCGGCAGAGTGGATTTCTAACATAAGCTTGGTTAAAGCTTACCTCTGGTAAGCGTACATCGTTATAGGTGGTGGATTTTTTTCACTGGGTGTTTGCTGATCAAGTCTTCAATCACTACCTGTGGAATCATTTGTTTTAAGGACTTTTATATTGAAGTCACTATTAGTCACTGACCCATTTTTCTATCACTATTTGAGGATTCATTTACTCTAAGGACTTTTATATTAGAGTCACCATTATTCACGGATTTATTTATTATTTATTTTTATTTATTTTAGTCACATATGGTGTTCAAATATTATCATTTGGGTTGTAATTCATATTGTGTTTTTTCAATCGTGGCACAATTTGTGAGATATTTTAATAATAATAATTTTACCTAGATGCGGATCATTCACAATTATATAAAAAATCTCTCTGCTAGCGTGGTTCTGGTAATTATTCTAACTTTGCCTGGGACCTTTCTAGCAGCCTGGAGAGTGATGCCAGCAGAAGCTGGAAGAGGAAAAGAAGGCCAGTGTATTAACACATAAATTGAATTTTTGCAATGGGCATACAGTGCATCCAGAAAGTATGCACAGCGCTTCACTTTTTCCACATTTTGTTATGTTACAGCCATATTCCCGCAAAATTTTTTTTTTTAGATGTCAGCAGCTGCAAATACAGCAGCTGCTGACTTTTAAAATAAGGTCACTCACCTGTCCCGGGGTCCAGCGATGTCGGCACCCGAGACCGAACCGTCCCTCGATCCTCGGGTGCTGCCGCTGCCATTCTCAGTGAGGGAATCAGGAAGTGAAGCGTTGCGGCTTCACTTCCCGATTCCCTACTGAGCATGCGCGAGTCGCGCTGCGCTTTCTCAATGGTCCCTGCTATCTCCTGGGACCTGTGTCTTTCCCAGGAGACACGGGGGAGTGCGGGAGGGGGCGTGACTCCCATGGGAGTCTATTCCCAGAAGTGGATGCAGATACCTGTCTTAGACAAAGAAAAAAATCTTGCGAGCCACAATAATCCTATGCTTAATGAATCAGCAGCAAATAGAAAAGTTATATACCACAGGTATATCACAGAGGAATATCCAGCAGCAGGCGCAGCTCACGTACTCATAAACGTGCATAAACCATAATATAAAAGAAATTGCGTAGCGCTAGATAAATATACTGCAGAGACAAGATCCTAAAAAATTAAATTATCATCCATTATACATAACTATGCTGAAAAAAATGTTTATATTAAATATACCAAAAAAACTCCTGTGAAAAAAATATATATAGTATCACTTCTGTGCAATGTGCATATGTATGCACCTATGGACAATCAATAAAAGTGCATATAGTGCAAAAAGAAATATATATACAATAGTGCATAAAAATTCAACGGTGATTGCAGACAAAAAGCATGTAATACTTCAATTAACGTGCAGCATGCAAAAATGCAGAAAAAAAGCCTTGATAAAAGTTCTTATATAAGTGTCCCAAAATTGCAACTAAAGAGTGTATCCGTGTCCATAAATCTCCATTGGGTTTCCAGGTGATCCAATGTGCCAAATTCAAGTGCTCTGAATAATAATATTGTGCCACAGTGCCCCCCCACAGTGGTTGCGCTCACCTTAGAGCGTGTGACACAGCTGTTACCTTGTGTCAAAACACGCTATGTAGCCACCCCCTGGGCTGTATGGGAAACGCTATATCGATCTCCACTCTGGGTCACTCAGGCTCCATGGATGTTAATCATAAGAACAAAAAAGAAACTATATAGTGTAATTCCACTAAACCACTTTATTCCAACCAAACAACTTTCCCACAAAGGGTTACTCACATTTAGTGGGTGCTGTTGTGCACCAAACAATAACAAAGCTCCAGAAGGGTATATTGTGTGGTCTGCCGCGGGGTATGCGCTTCTCCCGGCTCAGCTGTTCTCTAATCCGCTGTACGCTGCTCGCTCCGTCCTGGCCCCTCCCCTACGCGTGTTCGACACAGGGAGTCACGTGTCTTCATCAGGGGGATCCCCCTGATGAAGACACGTGACTCCCTGTGTCGAACACGCGTAGGGGAGGGGCCAGGACGGAGCGAGCAGCGTACAGCGGATTAGAGAACAGCTGAGCCGGGAGAAGCGCATACCCCGCGGCAGACCACACAATATACCCTTCTGGAGCTTTGTTATTGTTTGGTGCACAACAGCACCCACTAAATGTGAGTAACCCTTTGTGGGAAAGTTGTTTGGTTGGAATAAAGTGGTTTAGTGGAATTACACTATATAGTTTCTTTTTTGTTCTTATGATTAACATCCATGGAGCCTGAGTGACCCAGAGTGGAGATCGATATAGCGTTTCCCATACAGCCCAGGGGGTGGCTACATAGCGTGTTTTGACACAAGGTAACAGCTGTGTCACACGCTCTAAGGTGAGCGCAACCACTGTGGGGGGGCACTGTGGCACAATATTATTATTCAGAGCACTTGAATTTGGCACATTGGATCACCTGGAAACCCAATGGAGATTTATGGACACGGATACACTCTTTTTAGTTGCAATTTTGGGACACTTATATAAGAACTTTTATCAAGGCTTTTTTTCTGCATTTTTGCATGCTGCACGTTAATTGAAGTATTACATGCTTTTTGTCTGCAATCACCGTTGAATTTTTATGCACTATTGTATATATATTTCTTTTTGCACTATATGCACTTTTATTGATTGTCCATAGGTGCATACATATGCACATTGCACAGAAGTGATACTATATATATTTTTTTCACAGGAGTTTTTTTGGTATATTTAATATAAAAAATTTTTTCAGCATAGTTATGTATAATGGATGATAATTTAATTTTTTAGGATCTTGTCTCTGCAGTATATTTATCTAGCGCTACGCAATTTCTTTTATATTAAGATACCTGTCTTAGACAGGTATCTGCACCCCCTTCCCCCCTGAAAGGTGCCAACTGTGACACCGGAGAGGGGGAGGAATCCGATGAGCGGAAGTTCCACGTTTGGGTGGAACTCCGCTTTAAGTGCATTATTTCTCTCAAATTCTACAAAAAATACCCCATAATGACTTGAAAGAAGTTTTTTTTAAATCTTTGCAAATTTATTAAAAATAAAAAACAAAAAAATCACATGTACATAAGTATTCACAGCCTTTGCTCAATACTTTGCGGAAGCACCTTTGCCACCAATTACAGCCTCAAGTCTTTTTGAGTGTGATGCTACAAACTTGGCACACCTATTTTAGGGCGGTTTCTCTTCTTCTTTGCAGGGCCTCTCAAGCGCCATAAAGTTAGAAGAAGGAGAGCGTCGGTGCACAGCCATTTTCAGATCTCTCCAGAGATGTTCAATCGGGTTCAAGTCTGGGCTTTGGCTGGGCCACTCAAGGACATTCACAGTGTTGTCTTGGCTGTGTGCTTTGGGTTGTTGTCCTGTTGCAAGATGAACCTTCGCTCCAGTCACTCTGGAGCAGGTTTTCATCAAGGATCTCTCTGTACATTGCTGCATTCATCTTTCCCTCAATCCTGACTAGTCTCCCAGTCCATCCCACTGAAAAACATCCCCACAGCATGATGCTTCACTGTAGGGATGGTGCCAGATGATGAGCAGTGCCTGGTTTCCTCCAGACATGTTGCTTGCCATTCAGGCCAAAGAGTTCAATCTTTGTTTCATCAGACCAGAGAATTTTATTTCTCATGGTCTGAAAGTCCTTAAGGTGCCTTTTGGCAAACTCCAGGCGGGCTGTCATGTGCCTTTTACTGAGGATTGGCTTTCGTCTGGCCACTCTACCATACAGGCCTGATTGGTGCTGCAGAGATGGTTGTTCTTCTTCTGTAAGGTTCTCCTCTCTCCACAGAGAAACGCTGGAGCTCTGTCAGAGTGACCATCGGGCTCTTGGTCACCTCCCTGACTAAGGCCCTTCTCCCCCGATCGCTTAGTTTGGTCAACATCCTGCTCTAGGGAAAGTCCTGGTGGTTCCAAACTTCTTCCATTTATGGATGATGGAGGCCACTGTGCTCATTGGGACCTTCAATGCTGTAGAAATGTTTCTGTACCCTTCCCCGGTTCTGTGCCTCAGTACAATCCTGTCTCGGTGGTCTACAGACAAATTCCTTGGACTTCATGGCTTGGTTTGTTCTCTGACATGCACTGTTAACTGTGGAACATTATATAGACAGGCGTATGCCTTTCCATATCATGTCCAATGCATGTGGATCACCCTGTATTACCCAGTTATGGAAGTGGTATCTTGGATTTTTTTTTTCCTCACTGTAATGCTTTTCTTCACCATTTTATACTTATCCAAGTTTTACTCGATAGTAGATTCTTATTTCTTTTTTTCAAATATATATTTTATTAGTTTCCACGAAAATGGCAGAGCCCACAAAATACCACAACGGTACATAACAGAGGGGGTCCCAGCCTCCCGACATTATATCTTGACAGTACATATTATACATGAAGGTTTGCAGGATATTTCGTCTTATAGAACCTTACAAAAATATCTGTGTTTCCTTTGTTACTCTTATAGCAGAGCTTCAGATACTTTATATCCATTTAGAGACCAGCGGTCTATATCTCCAGTTGACCATCAAGTCTATCATATGAGAGCTTGAACACATCCGTCAGGAGGCCGCAGCCAGAGAAGGAGAGAGAGAGATAGAAAAGCAAGTAATAGAAAAGTAAAAGAAAAAAGAGAGGGGGGAGGGAAGGGGAAAAGTTGGGGATGGAGGGACTGGAAGGGTGAGGGGGGGGGGGGGAGAGAGGCGTTTAGTTAAGTAGATCACCCTGTGTTGTCCAAGAGTAGTTTACCTTCTTCTGAATACTTAAATATATTCCAAAGAGTCCAAGTTTTCCTGTAAGTTTCTTGCCAATCTTGGGCCGTCATTATAAGATCCTCCATTCTGTTTGTCTTCTACTTTCCATAGCCACAGCGATGTGGTTGGCGGAGATTGTTGCTTCCAAAGCATGGGAATGCAAGACTTGGCTGCGTTTGTTAAGTGGCGCAATAAGGATTTTTTATAATTTTTGATCGGTATGGTAGATATGTGGAGTAGAAAGAATGCCGGGTCGTTCGGGATCTGAAAATCAGTAAATTTTTGGGATATGGTACGAACTGCAGTCCAGAAAGTTGTCAATTTAGGACATGACCAAAACATGTGTAATATCGTTCCTTCCTCCTCATGACATCGCCAGCAATATTTTGACGTGTCCGGAAACATGATATGTAATCGACTAGGTGTTAAATACCACCTTGTCAGGATCTTATAGTTCATCTCCTGTATTTTAGTGCATACTGAGGATTTAAGGGAGAGACTAATCATGTTTTGTTTCTGGACTGCTGTAAAAGAGCTTTGAAGGTCTGTTTCCCATTTTGTGATGCATGGTAGACTGGGTGGTTGGGGAGGTGTATTCAATAAGGTGTACATCTTAGATAAAACCTGTGGCAGTGGTTCCGTGTCTATGCACATTTCATCAAACGTGGTCAGGGGTCTAGTGTAGTTTTGTGGGTTTGGGATAGTCTAAAGAAAATGGTGGATTTGTGCTGCGCTCCAAAATAGGTTTGAGCGGACCTGTCGGGTCCATTAATTCTGAGATGGAGGGCCATTTATCCTGTTTCACAAAATGTGACGCTATAGTGCAGTTGGAACTTCTTAACGTCTGAAACTGCACGGATGAGATCCCAGGGGGAAATTTGGGATTACCCAGAATCGGGGTCAAGGGAGACGTTTTTGTCATTAATGAGGTTAGTAACGTAGCCTGAATGTATAGTATTTCCTATGAAAGGATGGGATCTCAGTTCTAACGGAAGGGAGTCATTGCACCATATCGTGGTCTGTAAAGGTATATTTGTTTGGTGTTGTTCTATTTGTGGCCATAGTTTAATGTCCTTATGTCGGCTCCAATCTATAACCCTGCCTAAATGGGTTGCTTGGTAATATTTCCGGATGTCTGGTAGCGCTAAGCCTCCATAGTGTTTTGGTGAGGATAGCTGAGATCCTGGGATGCGGGGTTTTTTATGTGCCCAAACGAAACGAATAAAGAGACTTTGTACTTGTTTAAAGTATATGTGGGGTATCTTAATTGGCAGGGTCTGGAAAAGGTATAAAAATTTGGGAAGTATACTCATTTTGAGTAGATTACACCGCCCAAAACAAGAGTGTAGGCTTGAATGGAGGAGAAGATTTGGATGCCGCACACCGGATGTAGTCAAAAAACTTCACTTTATTGAAAAAATGGGATCATCAAAATTACAAGACTGTCATGCAGAAAGTACAGGTAAGCTGACGCGTTTCGCACTCAGGACTGAGTACTTACTCATAGCTAACAAATATTAAAAAGACAAACTCTTATATAGCTCAATGGGGTATCACATGATTGCCCAATTAGATGGTCATTGAGTCTCAGCTGGAAGCCGATTTAATGAGGTCTCGGCATCTGCTGACTATTTGGTGTGTTGACTGATTGAAAAATGTTTTTAAAACCGTGCCATGTAGATAGATGACAAAGAATGTGAAAAAAGATGTGTATATGTACATGTGTAGGCAAAAAATATGTATGTGTGTGTAAATATATATGGTGAATCCTATCAATAAACGTGTATATAATAATGAATATACTTCTATAGCGTGTATATATAAAAGGTGATAAGTATGAAAAAAAGGGGATTACTATTAGGTGAAAGGAAAAAATGTGTAAAAAATATTTCTCATTAAAAAAGAGAAAATATATTGATAAAAATATTCAGACAACATACAAAGTAAATGTGAAGAGTGAATGTAATAAAACTATATGTGAACAAAATATATGAATATGATGAGGCTCTCTATAATATGCTGGTGAAGTGGATGAAGCTCTCTATGATAAGCCGGAATAATACAGGTGAAATATAGAGCAATGTGACCTGAAATAATACGTGATATGCCCACGGTTAACAACAAGGTACATATAGGGCCCTGTAATAATAAAAATAAACTATGGGATTCAAAGACATGAAATCATGCTGATAAGGGTTGCCCTGATCTGGTCAAATGGCAGTGATATATGCAGGGTCCCAGTAGACTGACTAGTACTGTAGTGATTCTAAGTGATGAGCCTGACCGAGAGCAGGGTGTGTGTGGAATTTCAGGAGTGAAACAGCGGTGTTCAAGGTAATAGAACGCCGCTAATCTGTGTCACACTAAATGTCTAGATGGAATTATAGTGATGGTAATAAAGTTGGTAGAGGTCTCGGCCAGTCACCCAAGTTTAAGGGATCACAAACAGGGACAAATGAAAAACAAGTAGGGTACTATAGGCTGGGATACGAAGACATAAAATCACGCTGATCCGGGTTGCCCTGATCTGGTCAAATGGCAGTGATATATGCAGGGTCCCAGTAGACTGACTTGTAGCGTAGTGATTCTAAATGGTGAGCCTAGCTGTGAGCAGGGTGTGTGTGGAATTTCAGGAGTGAAGCAGCGGTGTTCAAGATAATAGAGCGCCACTAATCTATGTCACACTAAATGTCTAGATGGAATTATAATGGTAATAAAGTTGGAGGTGGTCTCGGCCAGTCACCCGAGTTTGAGGGGTCACAAAAAAGGTCAAATGAAAAACAAATAAGGTACTACAGGCTGGACGAAATGTTACCAGACTGAGATCATAAAAATTATCCGGACAGACAATCAAGTTAAAAATATATTAGTTTGTGATCCATCTCGGGTGGCTCATATAAAAGCATGTCTCAGTATATGTGTGTCAGCAAATGCCAAGACCTCCAAACAAAACATATTAGAATAATACATCTTATGAGTCCACTAATACAATGCTCATATATCGACACCGGCAAGTGAAACAGATGAAAACAGGCATATAATGATCGGCGTGAATCTAATCTATAGAGACGATGAGAAGACATGTTATAATGCTGCATTCTAAAGAGAAGCGACTACATATTCATTTACACTCGCAAAATAAGCACTGAACACAAACGATACAATGTATGTCAGCTTATGTACATATAAATAAGCTTAATATATCTGAATTATGATCCCAAGGTGTCCAAAAAAATATATGTATATGGACAACAAGGTATACAAAATGTGAATGAATGAAAATGAATAAAATAAATAAAATAAAATAAAATGAAGTAAAAAAGTGTGAAAACATATTGCGTAAAAACCTAATATATATATCAGGTGTTTCCTACACAACTAGAGAGATGTATAGGACAATGAAAATTTCCATATATATCTATGTGATGAAGAATGAGCTAGAATAAAAGTAATAATAATGAAATAAAATTGTGAAACCTCATGATACAAATCATGAATATTTATCAAAAGAAAACGAGGAAGAAGGTAGATGTAATAACACAAAAATGTGTGGAGAACGAAATAGAATAAAACTATTTATCTCAATATTGTCGCGATATGCATCCTCAGATAAAATTAGCTTGTATTTTAGTCAGGTATATAAAACACCCGAACATGATGGATATCGCGAAACAATAAAAGATATTGTGTATTGCTATTGTTAATGTAAACTTTTTGCAGACATCTATTATTGGCCATGGTGCCCTGGGAATTCCTAGTCTGCCATAGTTACTATACTGAGTATGCAGAGTAGGGGAACTTATCAGGCACATATACCAATCAAGGTGGTAAATATTATATATTCATGTATAGGATTGGATATGTTTGTACATGGGCCCCAATGGTCAGTAGATGGAAAAAACTCCTATTTTGGCACCATCTGACCGGAACACAAAACAAGAGGAAACAGAGAATGGCTGACAAAACGTGAAAATGTAAAAAATGAACATTAAATGTTCTTTATGAGGACTCCTGATAATGTAGGTGTTATGACCATGTTCAAGCAGTATAGGAAAGTTACTCATAAAAATAGGAAACATCCCATTCAAAGTTAAGGCCCAAAGGAATTCTCGTATTTAAAGAGAATATCCAATAAACTTCGCGTTTGCAAAGCAGTTGGAACCTGTCTCCTCCCCTAGTGGGGGTGACAATTTTCTCTATGCCTTGGATATGGAGACTTGTAACGTCTTTCTGGTGTACAAAAATCCAATGTTTTGCCACGTTAGTTAATCTGTCCTTTTCAATATCGTATAAGTGGTCATATAGGCGGTCCCTGAGGCGGCGTGTTGTCCGCCCGACATACTGAATCTGGCAAATATCGCAAGTAATCACATATATTATAAACTGAGTGTTGCAGTTGATGAATGAGGCGATATTAAAAACTTTGCCATTTGTACAAGATTGAACCTGCTTGCCCTTTTTTTATGTGACTACAATAATTGCATCCTTTTTTGCCACATTTGTAGTTACCCTTAAAATTCAACCAGTTGGCCTTCCTTTGTTCAGATACTACTAAGCTGGGTGAAAGTGAATTCCCCAGGGTGGGAGCCCTGCGGGAGACCACTTTAATCCCTTTGGACAGTATATTGTTAAATGCAGCATCGTTGTATAAGATAGGAAGGTATTTGGTGACAATTCTCCTAATTTGGTTAAATTCTGCGCTGTATGGTGTAGAAAATACTGGGATGTTAATGGAAGGGGGGCTAATATGAAGTTTATCTTGTAATAATGTATGTCTAGGGATGGTACTGGCTCTGTCAAGTGCTCTATTAACTAGAGCTGTACCATACCCCCGGTTTCTAAAACGCTGGGCCATACTGTATGCCTCTCTGTGAAAACTTTCAGGGGTGCTACACAAGCGTTTGAGCCTCAAAAATTGTCCGTACGGAACACCTCGTATGGTATGTTTGGGATGTGCTGAATCTGCTCTAAGTAGGGCATTCCCAGCAGTGGGCTTCCTATATAAGGTGGTATGGATGGAGTTGCCTGTACCAGTGAGCTTAACGTCCAAGAATTCGATGCTGTGAGGTTGTAAGGTACCTGTGAAATTCAAGTTAAGGTCATTGTCGTTGAAATATGAAAGCCAGGTTCCTAGATCAGCATCTGCAGTTGTCTAGTAATATTCTGGTCTTCGTTAATAAGGGAGGAAAATTGCTTTCGTATAGTAAAGCCGGGTCTTGCGGTATTCTCGTGCCTAGGTAGATCAGGGCAGAGGATGTCCATCTAAATCTAAAGCTGGATTGCAAACTTGGAAGGATATTTGTTGGTATTGATATCCCCATCGCCTCCGATTTGGAGAAATTAATTTTTAAATTTGACAGCTTCCCATAGGTTTCAAATTCTTTGAGGAGATTTGGTAGAGATATTCCCGGGTTGGTTAGTGAGAAAAGCAGATCGTCTGCATATGCTGATATTTTATGTTGCAGAGGACCAATTGATATTCCTTGAATGTCAGGATTTAATCTAATTTTGGAAAGGAAGGGTTCTAAGGAGAGAGCAAAGAGGAGAAGGGACAGAGGGCATCCCTGTCTCGTCCCATTTGTTATTGGGAAGGGATCCGATAGGACTCCATTTGCCTTTACTTGGGCTGTCGGGTTAGAGTATATTCCAGCTATTTGGCTAAGCATCACCTCCCCTAGGCCTATGTGTCTGAGTACCGCAAACATATATGGCCAACTTACTCGGTCGAAAGCCTTTTCGGCGTCGGTATTAAGAAAAACACAGGGGATTTTCCTAGACCTGGTGACATATAGTAGATTTAGTACCTTTGTAGTACTATCTCGGGCTTCCCTAGAAGGGATAAAGCCAACTTGATTCAGGTGAATAAGTTGCTGGAGATGCTGCGCCAGCCGAGCAGCCAGAACTTTAGTGAATAGTTTGAGGTCAAGATTCAGCAGCTATATGGGTCTATAGCTACCACATGCCGCTGGATCCTTTCCTTCCTTGTGAATCACCGAGATATGGGCTCCTAATGTTTCTCTAGCAAAGGCTTTACCAGTCCCTATCATGTTGAACAATGTGACCATACGGGGACCCAATATTGGAAAAAGATTTTTTATAATATTGTAGTGTATAGCCATCCAGACCTGGGGCTTTACCTGGTTTCATTGTCCCTATGGCTCTTTGGACTTCTGTCAAGGTTAAAGGTGAATCTAGGTCTTCCTTATTTGCTTGAGGGAGGTATGGCATTTGAGAGGACATGATGTAATTTTCTATTTCAGTAGTGGGGGGAGTCACTTGAGGCAAGTTGTATAGATTAAAGTAAAACCGTTTAAACTCTTCAGTGATTTGTGTGGGTAAGGCTTCTTTCTTACCTCCCGCCGTAGTGATATGTGGGATAAATGTCAATGATTTGTGATCTCTAACCAGTCTCGCTAACAATTTCCCACATTTATCCCCTGATTCATACGTCCTTTTGCGACAGATCTGTAGGGCTGCTTTGGCCCTATAGTGTAGAAGGTCATTAATTTGTCGTCTAAGAGATGTCAGATCAGTCTTTGAGGACTGTGTGGGGGCATTCTTGTGTCTGGCTTCGGAGATGGCAAGTTCCTGTAGGAGTTGGAAAAGTTGTTTATTTCTCTCTCTTTTGATACGGGCACCGTGGGAGAGGAGGATCCCTCTAATAACGACTTTGTGGGCTTCCCATAGTATCCCAGGGTCACAGTCTGGTTGGTTATTTTCTTGAAAATACAAATTTAGCGCTCTAGTTACATCTGTCAACACCTCTGGATTTTGCAAGAGGCTTTCATTGAGACGCCAAAAATGGTGTCTGGGAGAGGAAGTGTCCGAGAGATGATAGGTCATAAATATAGGTGCATGGTCTGCCCACGTCCCGTTTCCAATGGAGGTCTGCTCTACAGCGTGTAACTGAGTGTGGGGAATCAGGAAGTACTCAATTCTGGTGTATATCCGATGTATGTGTGAGTAATATGTATAATCCCGTTCTCCCGAGTGTTGTAAGCGCCAGACATCTATTAGTTGTGATTTGTGTATCATTTTAGCTATTCTTTTGAGTTGATTTGGTGGGATCGACGATCTGCCCGTCGAAGTGTCTACCGTGGAATTAATGGTGAATTGAAGTCTCCTCCCATAATCAGTTGTCCCTCTCTAAATTCGTTTAATCTCTCTAAAGTATCTCTCAGAAATATGGCTTGTTGTTCGTTAGGGGCATATATTGCTGCTAGCGTTACCATTATGGTTCCTGTCGGGTCTATCAAAGAGCTCTGATGCTGCCAGGGAATTTTACTGGATATTAATATAGAAACTCCTTTGGACTTAGACTTTGGATTTGTGGAGTGATAGGGCACCGGGAAATATCTGTTCTGTAAGTACGGTAATCTGTTAGTTTTAAAGTGTGTCTCTTGGATAAAGGCTATATCTGTATGAGTTCGCTTTAGGTCATCTATCAATATACGTCTCTTCTCTGACGTATTAAGCCCTTTTGCATTGAGGGACATCACTTTAATCTTACTGGCCGCCATGTTACAATGGGGTGGGGGGATGGGATGGGGGGAGGTAGGTTTAGGTCTGAGGTAAGGAAGAAGGTGGAGGAGGTGGAGATATAGAGGGGAGTAAGGATAGAAAGAATAGAGAGATAGTAAACAGAGAAATATGAGGTGCAGACAAGGCCTAGTGTCCTTCCTGTTTCGGTCCCTTTTCACTTCAGGGAATGTGTTTTTTGCATATGACTCCCGGTAGACAACAGTATGTCCTCCAGGGAGATATGCTGACCTAATCGGGAGAGGGGTAGGACAAGGCTCCTAACCAACCTATTCTAACGAAATGGGTAGCAGCTGTAAACGCCTCATATCTCCATCACAATCACAGTCCCCCACCCCACGGGCTCTACATGCCCACCTGACTAGTCAGGTGTACATTCAATGCACCGCGACACCAAAACATGTCCAGCAAACTGACCCATTTCCTATTTCCCACCATACAACCAATCTTGCAACTTAAAACCAGGTATAAGTAACTGCATAAGGCACTTAAACTTTGCATTACCATAGATCTTGCGTCTAGAAGATGTCTTGCCTCTCAAAGCATCATGTCATGGCTGCAGAGCGGTCCCACCAGGTCTCCACTAAGCAGGAGCTGATATTTCCACCCACAAAGCCACCAAGGTTCGGCTCCGCAGTCTATGACTTCACCTAACCATTTATGAGGGTATGTCTATTAGTTTCCCTCCTTTGGGAGGACCTTTCTTCTGTTTTTGCTCAGATGATATGGTCTCCTCTGTGAAAGTCTAGGCCGGCAACTGGAACGACTGCAAAGGTTTGAGACAGTTCCTAAAGAGAGAGGGGCATGAAGCTGGGCTTACCCCCTCCGAGAGTTCCTCTGACCATAACAGTCCTCCCAAGGTGTCATGTCTTCCTCACAGTCCAGTTGCTCGTATTATGGAAGAAGCTCCAAGCACGTTGTATGGGATGCTTAAGGATAGCAACTGCAGAGGCAGGGGTGGGGGCTTGGTCCATCGTTGTTAACAGTGGTATCGCCCCATTACTTAAAAGGTCTCAGGTAGATCTCATACCCTCGTGCAGCTGAGAGGAACTAATAACATCTGGAGATTGATAGTCACCATATAACCTAACCAGTGCCAAACGTAACAATTCAGGCGTCATTCCATATACAGTGTACGCGAGTCAAGAAGTAAGTGTCTTAGGATTTACGTGCGTCTTCTTGAGAAGATGCCCTGGGTCGACGGCCGTTTCGTTGTTGTCTCGTTGGCAAGTTACTCCCCAAATTCGGTATGTTCGGGCGCCCTTGTGTCCGCGGAAGAGGGCCAAGCCAGTTAGGTATGTCTATAGGATCAGTTTCCAGGAAGTTGAAAAGGGCTGGCAGAGCGTCTGGTCTGCGTAGGGAGAAAAATCTTTGGTCTTTCCTGAATGTGGCAGAGAGAGAGAGAGAGGATATCCCCAGCAGTACGTAGCTCCTTTTTGCCGAGCCAGTTCTAGTAGTGACTTCAGTATCACTCGTCTCTGCAGAGTAGCACGAGATAGGTCTGGGAGTATCTTCATAGTGACTCCATCAAGTTCCAGGTCCTCTGTTTCCCAGGCTTTGCGCAGGATTCGCTCTTTATGCACATAATGATGCAGTCTGCAAATGACATTTCTTGGTCTCAAGGGATCTGTTGGTCTGGGGCCCAGTGCACGGTGGATCCTGTCAATCACTATGTGGTCTGGCAGATCAATATCTGGCAAGCTGCGGAAAATGGCGACTGCTGTATCTGCCAAATCTTCCGGCCCGGTGGCTTCTGGAAGTCCCCGGAGGCGCAGATTATTCCTGCGACTCCGGTCTTCCATCTCCTCCAAGTGCAGTTGTTGCTCCTGTAAGGCCTCTGCATGTGTGTCCTGACCCTCCTCCACCATCGCCACTCGGCGTTCCAGGGCTGCCAGGGAGGTCTCCCCATCTCTATTCTAGAGGTCAGTGCGCTCACATCTGCCCTTACCGCATCCATTTCCTTGCGGTGAGCGGCTTCTACTGTGGCTATGAGGGCCGTAATGTCTGCCTTGGTGGGTAATGCCTGCAAGAGAGCGCAGCTCTGCGTCTACTCAGGGAGCCTGTAAGGGGGGCTGCGACTGCTCACCGTATCCAGAGCGGAGATCCGAGGAGAAGCCAGCATATGAGTCCGCTGACAGCGTGTCGTCGTGAGGTGACGGGGAACCGCGAACAGCCTGTCTCTCTGAGTGCTCACCACGCGGCGACGCCATCTTGAGATCCGGAGAACCGAGGAGAGAAAGCTGGAATCGCCGTCTAAGATCACTCGAAGTTAGCGGCTGAGGAGTGGTTTTAGTCGGTTTGTTGCCCTTCTTCACTGATTTCCTTCTGGATGAGTGCATAGTTTGGTTATTTCAGCTGAATTCGCTGGGATAGGGGAGAGACGGCCGGGAGCTCAGCTACAACACGTCTCTATCCAGCCATGTCCAAGCCACGCCCCGATTCTTATTTCTTAAAGTGGTTGTAAACCCCATTCATGAAATTTTAACTAGTCTTGTGTCTTTCTGCTGCTCAGTTCCTCTGTTATCACCAGAGTCACTTCTGACAAGTTCTCCAACACACTATGAGACTGGAGGAGAAGCGGTTTAACCTTAAACTGCGCAGAGGGTTTTTCACTGTCAGGGCAATAAGGATGTGGAACTCTCTTCCACAGTTGCTGGTGGCTGCGGGGAGTATGGATATTTTTAAGAGACTCTTGGATGTGCATCTTAACCACTTCCCGCCTGGCCTATAGCAGAATGACAGCCGGGTGGTGGTTCAGTTATCCTGACTGGGCGTCATATGACATCCAGCAGGATAACAGTCATCGTGCGCCCATGGGGGTGCGCATCATGGCAATCGGTCGTGCGGTGTGTCAGTCTGACACACGGCTACAACGATCTCGGTAAAGAGCCTCCGATGGAGGCTCTTTACCATGGGATCAGCCGTGTCCAGTCACGGCTAATCACGATGTAAACAGGAAGAGCCATTGATCGGCTTTTCCTCACTCTCGTCTGATAGACGCTAGTAGAGGAGAGCCGATGAGCCCCTCTCCTGACGGGGGGTTTGCGCTGATTGTTTATCAGCGCACCCCTCCCTCGGATGCCCACACTGGACCACCAGAGAAGCCACTAGGGAAGCCCCTAACATGTAGATGGCCAGGTACATCCCCCATGTCCATCCACATGTGCCAACTTTTGCCTAACATATGCCAATCAGTGCCCACAAATGGGCACTGACTGGCACCATTATAGAACTAATAAAATCAGTGATGCCCAGCAATGCCACCCATCAGTGTCCCTCAGTGCCACCTATCAGTGACCATCAGTGCCCATACGTGCCACCCATAAGTACCCATCAGTGCCACCTATGAGTGCCCATCAGTGCCGCATCTCTGTGCCACCTATCAGTGCCGCCTATCAGAGCCCATCATGAGTGCAACCTCATTGGTGCCGCCTTATCAGTGCCCGTCAGTGTAGCCATATCAGTGCCAGTCATTGAAGTAGAAAACATACTTATTTACAAAAAAAAATAAAAAAAAAAAAAAAAAAACTTTTTTTTTTTCAAAATTTTCGGTATTTTTTTATTTGTTGCGCAAAAAAAAATATTGCAGAGGTGATCAAATACCACCAAAAGAAAGCTCTATTTGTGGGAACAAAATGATAAAAAATTTGTTTGGGTACAGTGTAGCATGACCGCACAATTGTCATTCAAATTGCGACAGCTCTGAAAGCTGAAAATTGGCTTGGGCAGGAAGGTGTATAAGTGCCTGGTATTGAAGTGGTTAAAGAACACAACATACAGAGATATGGGAAATAATTATAGATACTAACACGTGCACCTACACACATTGAACTGGGTGGACTATTGTCTTTATTCAACCTTACCCACTATGTAACATGAGATAACAGGAGCTGAAAGGTTGTGTTGGGGAGGGAGCTTAGAGTAGATAAGCAGAGAGCTTGTCTATTCAGACTACAGCTCTGCATGTTCCTTTGTTCCTCTGCAGGGGGGGGGGGGGTGCCTTTCCTCCAATAAGCTCTCACACAGTGTAAGCCCAGACTCCACACCCACTGCTGAAAGAGGAAGAAAGATTTCTAACCCCTTTCACACTGAGGTGCTTCTAAACTGTCAGTAAAACACTGAGCGCTTTTGAAGAGCTTTTCAGGCGCTTTCCATTCATTTCAATGGAGAGGGGTGCTTTTTTTTTTTTTTTAAGCTCTCCAAACATGCTCCAACGATGCTGCTTGCTCAGTGATGGGTGTGTGCTGTTGCTGCTGAGGTGGGGGAGGAGCACGATCATGGGGCTGGACTGAGCGGATGAGGGAGGCTCCAGGCAGATGAGCTGGAGTCAGCAGCATGAGAGGCCGGGACATGTGGCAGAGGTGAAAGCCCACTGCACCCCCAGAACAGCGGATGCTCGAATCGGCAGCTGGCTTGATGTTGGAGGAGGAGAGACAGCAGCCTTGAGCACAGGAGAGAACACGGAGCGACACACCTGGAGGACCCCCCTGAAACCCCCCCCCCCCTTGAGACTTGGAAGGAACATACAGGGGGAGAGATGAGCAGGCAGTTATGAGCTTTTGTTGCGATCAGTCTATGCACTGCTAACTGAACACGAAACCTTGTTGAAGAGTGAAATTGTACATTTGCATTCGCATTTGAAAAACCTAATTGACTGAGAAGCCTGGCATGTGTATTCCCCTGCCTGCACCTGTGTGATCCACTAATAGGGAATACATATAAGGGAGCAAATGGATTATTGGATTGTGTGCAGCAAGCATTACCTTTTATATATGCTATACATGTAATCCAATCATGCTATGGTAATGAATTAGGAAACCCTGTTGAATGTGAAAAAAACTGCATCCTCAACTACAGTACCCTGCTGGCTGTGAAAACCTCATTTGTGCATTTCTTCACCTGCTCTAGTACGACCCCCTAAATAAGAGAGGTGAGCAAACTGATGAACGGATCCTGAGCAGGTGGTTTTATTTTCACACGGGTTTTAGCAAGAAATCTATTTATGTCATGGCAAGCAGACTGTGAAACTCTGTTGAAGGTGAAATCTATGTACTTGCACTTTGTAAACCTGGTTAAATGTGAAAATCCGGTACATATATCCCCCTGCCTGTTCCAGTGTGATCCCCTAATGGAAGTACCTAGAGGGGAACAGGCAAATGGACTATGAAAAGCAAGAATTATTTTTTTTGTATAAGCCATGCTCGCAATTTGCTGACAAGAGGGTAATTGATGATGAAATTTTGTTGAAAGTGAAAATCCTGCACCCTGAACTTTCGCAAACCCTGCTAACGGTAAAAAACTTACATGTACACCTTGTCATCTGTTACAGTGCGACCCCCAGATAGGAAATACCTATAAGGGAGAGGTGAGCAAACGGGCTGTAAGCAGCAAATAAACACTCTTAAATATATTTTTCACGGAAACTGCTTATGCACGGGTGATTGAATGTGAAACCCTGTTAAGTGGGAAAACCCTGCACCTGCCTATGGGCCGGTAATTGAAGGTGAAACTCTGTTAAATGTGAAAATCTTACATTTGCCTGTGCAAACTTTACTGATCGTGAAGAATTTTACATGCGCATCAGTATGTCTGCTCCAGTTTACCCCCTGAAATCTGTTGATGCATGGCGAATTGACTGTGAAACCTTGCTGAACGGGAAAACCTAGCAGTTGCATTGGCAAACCCTGTTGACTGTGAAAACCCTGCATCAGTCTTATTTCTTATCTATATAAAACACTAGAATGAGAAACAGAACTACAAAAGGAACCAAGCCTAAAACCCCAAGGGAAAGTTTGAATACTAGTACGATCCAAAAATATTTAACAAAAAAGAGGGAAACCCAAAAAGCCCTGTCCCTGAAAAACAGCATGCGACTAAAGAAAAGAAAAAAGTCTGCGAAAAAGAAGGGAGAAATACTGGAAAAAACTAAAGCAGACGCCAGGATGGACAATGAAGTAGGCGCAGGAGAGCAAAGTACGTATGCCCAATTGCCAACCAAATCAGAAATAATAGAGATGTTTGAAAGATTAGAAAAAAGACTAGAAAATTCTTTTAAGACAGAAATTGCAACAATGCAAGCTGACTTGGGTCATCTGCTAAAAAGGGTAGAGGAAACGGAGGACAAGAACGAAAAGCAAGCCTCAGAAATACAAGAACTTAAAACTCTGCAACCCAGTCAGAAGGAAATATTCTACAGAATAGAAAATCAAGAAAACCAAAGCAGACGCCAGAATCTAAGGATAAGAGCGCTTCCAGAAGACAGACATATTTAACCCTCTATTGGACAGAGGAGAAGAGCAAGAACTCAAAATAGACCGAGTCATAGGATTAGGAAACCTCCACATCTAAATGCAGAAAAAACCCCAAGATATCATAGTACGATTTCAGCTATATGAAGATAAGGCAGAGATATGGAAGAGATTGAGAGATAGACGACCACTAAAATACAAGGGTGCAGAACTTCAAATCTTCACAGATCTATCAGTAGAAACACTGAAAAGAAGAAGACTTCTTAGGCCATTATTGGTTCAAATGAGTATGGCTAATATTAAATATAGCTGGGGGTTCCCGGCGTCTCTAGTAGCCCAGAAAGAAGGTAGATCTGTGAGACTAAAATATCCATAGGACTTAGAAGATTTCTGTAAGGAAATAGGTGTTCCGAAGTTGGATATACCGGGATGGACAGAAGGATGAAGTCCATTGTAGAAATCGCAGAAAATCACAAGAAGCACTAAAAAAACAGAGAAAAAAGGAAAGGAAAACAAAAGGAGTAGAGACTATTCAAGTAGACTCTGGGGGGGGAGGGGTTTGGGGGATGGGGGGAGATGGGAGTGGAGAAGGGGACTGAGCAGTTGGGAAGCCTGGAGCGCCCCGGGTAAGAGCGGGCCGCCTCCGCCCCCCACCGGGGGGGGCGTGGTGGTGGGAAAACGGCCGCCACGGTTGGCGTAACACCCCAGGGGTTGGAGACTCGTGGGAGGGAAATGAAGAGGGACTCCATTTGCGAGTCAGGAGACGGAGAGAGGCGAGAGGGGGGGACAAAGCATAAAGAATAATCGTAAACTCAAAAATAGATTACATCTACATGAAAATAGGATGCAAATAACCCATCTCTATGAAAACAGGTTGCAAATAACTATACCATGACTACAGTTAATTCTTTGACAATGTGCGAGGGCTAAATACACCAACAAAAAGGCATAAAATCTTGAAAGAGATCGAGCATCATGGGGCCAGGGTGGTCTTCCTACAGGAGACACACGTGTGCCATGAAACTAATGTGAGGTTGTATTCCCATCAGCTCCCAACTTGGTACTATGGCGACTCAATGACAAATAAGGCAAAAAGGGTTGCAATTGGAATAGGTAAGGGAGTTTGGTTCTCCTTGGAGGACAGATTAACTGACCCGGAGGGAAGATTTCTCTTCTTAAGGGGGAAGCTGTTGGGAATGGAATGCACATTGGCTAATATTTATTGCCCTAATAAAGGCCCAACCGTATATTCCTGGATTCCTGGAAAAATTATCGGAATTTAAAAAAGGGAAAGTGTGCATGGCGGGGGACCTGAATTTTTGTATGGATCCAAAACAAGATAGTACGTCCCGTGTACAGGGGACGAGGAACGTCCAATTGAAGGCACTAAAACAGAAAATACACCAACACCAGTTGTTAGATATATGGAGAATACAGCATCCCAGGACACAAGATTATACGTTTTACTCCCCTGTACACGGGACATACACTAGGATCGATTATTGGCTGATAGAACATAGAATGCTAGACTTAATAGTCTCCACCAATATAGAAATAACTACACTATCTGACCATGTGCCAATAACCATGAAAATAAACATACCAGAAACTCGGATACAAACGTATTCATGGAGGCTAAAGGAAGATCTTCTAGAAAAACAAGGGGAGGAGATAATAAAAAAAGAATTCAAGCAATATTTTAGCTTAAACGGAACCAGTGAGATTGCGGACGATACCCTGTGGGAGGCTCATAAAGCCTACATAAGGGGAATCCTGATCTCAATGGGAACTAGGAGAAAGAAGGAAAGTATAAAAAAAGAGGGCAAAATTGATAGAAGAAATATACCTATTGGAGCAAAGACACAAAAAAGGGAGAGGGCAAGATCAGGAATTGTCACAAGAACTAGTAATAAAAAGAGATGAATTAAAAGAACTATTAGAGCAGGAAATAAGGAAAACCTTCAATAAAATCTCAAAGGAAAGATATCAATAGGGGAATAAAAATAGCAAGTGTCTAGCAAGGGTGTTAAGAAGAAAAAAAAAAAATGAACTTCATAGAAAAAATAAAAAAGGGGAAATGATCTACAATACAAAGGACATAGCGATGGTTTTCCGAGACTTTTATGAACAACTATACTCAGTAAACCAGAAAGGACAATGGGTTGAGGGGAAAAAAGAAAGAATATCTAAAAAAAAATCTAGGACCCCCCGGATAACAGAGGAAAGCGCAATATCCTTAGAAATACCAATAATGGTAGAGGAGATTAATCGGGCGTTAAAAGAATCAGCACCAGGAAAAAGTCCAGGGCCAGATGGGTATACAACGTTATACTTAAAAAGGTTTAAAGAAATCCTGACCCCAAAACTATGCACATATATGAATGGATTGGGAAGGAGGTACGAGATGAGTAAAGAGGCCTTATTGGCATCAATTACCATTATAGCAAAAGAAGGCAAAGATAGTACTAAGTGTTCAAACTATAGGCCTATATCATTGTTAAACGCGGACACAAAATTGTTTGTGAAAATATTAGGCAACAAGGATGAAAGATTTAATGACGGAACTGGTCCATCCCGATCAAGTGGGCTTTGTACTAGGGAGAGAGCGGAGGGACAACGGGGTAAGAACACTTCTGTTACTCCAAAAAATAAAAGAAGGGAGAGTTCCCGGTATACTCCTGTCGATAGATGCCGAATAGGCATTCGACAGGGTAGACTGGGGATTCACGATGAGCAGCCTAGAGAGCATGGGGATAGGCCCAAGGATGATGCAGTGGATACAAGCATTATATAAAGGTCCTACAGCAATGGTGAAAGTAAATGGAACATTGTCACCCCCCTTTAGAATGAATAACGGGATGAAACAGGGATGCCCCCTGTCTCCGCTCCTGTTTGTGCTGGCGCTGGAACCTTTGCTGGAGACAGGGCGGGGGGATGCGGACATAGGGGGCTTCAAAGTCGGAGAAGAGGAGCATAAATTAGCTGCATTCGCAGACGATATATTATTCTATCGAACCCCCGAATTACAATGCCCAATCTTATGAAAGCACTAAAGGAATACGGAGATCTATCTAATTTTAAGATCAACCCGAGTAAATCCGAAAAATAAATATAAATATGAAATTGAAAGAGGAACTGAGTTTACAACAAAGAGTTTCCATTCCCTTGGAGGAGGACGGAAATAAAATATCTTGGGATCAAACTAACAGCATTGTGAGAGGAAATATATCAAGCAAACTTTATCCCATTATTAGAGGAGATAAAAATAGAAATAAAAAGGATAGTAGCACTCCCCCTATCATGGATGGGCCGGATTAACGCCCTAAAGATGATACTTCCAAAGATCATGTACAAGTTTCAGATGCTTCCCATATATATATACCCCCAGCATATTTTAGAACTTTAAGAATTTTAATCACTAAATTAATATGGCACAATAAGAAACCTAGAATTTCTCTGGCAATTCTGAAGAAAGTAAAAAGCCAAGGTTGATTAAATGTACCTGACTTTCAAAAATATTACAAGGCGGTTCTGTTAACATGCGTGGTGGAATGGGCTAAGTCAAACAATGAGAAAAGGTGGGTTAATATGGAACACATAATGGCTAATACACATTTAGGAAGGGATATATGGATACCACCACATAATAGGACATTGGGAGAAAATACAAACACATTGACACGGATGGTATTAAAAATTTGGGATGCACTACACAAGAAAAATAAATGGAAATATAATTCACCATTGATGGCACTAAAGGAAAATAATTTATTTGCACCAGGGAAAAGTTTGATAGGGGGGAACTGGATTAAAAAAGAAAATGCACAACTACGTGATATAATACAAGGGGGAAAAATTTGCACTTTAAAAATAAAAAAAGATATACTGGAGATTAATGAATGGAGGTATTTTCAGCTCAAACACTTCAAAGCAACACTTCCTCACCCAATAAGAGAAGGAGAAGCACTTATAGTGATAGAGCGACTATGTACCATTGAAAGAACAAGTGGGAATATATCTAGGATATATAAATCCTTGATAGAAGGGGAAGATCTGGAAATTCCAACATTTATAAAAAATTGGGAGAGGGAATTGGGGAAACGAGGAAGGAATCAAGAAGTAGGAAAAATTCTGAAACTGGTACATGGATCATCAGTAAATAATGGGATGGTGGAAATGAATTATAAATGCATAACCCGGTAGTATAGAACCCCAGAAATACTAGGGAAATATCAAATAGGACAAACAACGGAGTGTTGGCGGGGCTGTAAACAAATGGGAACCATGGCCCCTATATGGTGGGGGTGCCCTAAAATTAGAATGTACTGGAAGGAAATACTGAGTTATATGAAGGAAATTACTAATATAGATATACCTGAGGAACCATGGACATGTCTATTTCATGGGGCAGCTATCCCGACAAAATAATATAGAAACTCAATGATTGTACATTTGATGAACGCTGCAAAAAGCTTAATACCGAGGAAATGGAAGGAAGTAGAGAGTCCAAATATTAGAGAGTGGTTTGATAAAATAGAAGAGATATATAACATGGAATTTCTAAGACAGAGCCATGAGGATACTAGAGAGGAATTCATTAAGAGATGGGAAAAGTGGAAAAAGTTTAAATTAACAAAGAAAAACAGTGAGATTAAGATTACCTAGAGAAGAGGAGAAAGAAGGGTCTGAGAATGGGGTGGAGGGGGGAGGGTAAGGGTAGATAAAGGTAGAAAAGAGGGGACACTGGAGAGAAGGCAAAGGATTGCTGCTCACCCCTTAGAGACTGAAAACAAAAGAAAAAGTTTCCCCAGGGTGGGGTTTTTAGGCAGCACAATGACAAAAAGGAGTCAAATTATGTATCAAAAAATATAACAAATTTATTAAATAGTATACCATGAAAGCTAAAACAATGAGCTCCAGTGGGGGGTACTTGAAATAAAATTATATTAAATAGGCTGAACATACATTGGCAGACACATATTCATAACAACGCTTGGTAACATGAATATTTAAACCTGACGCGTTTCAACCCCTATACTTAGGGTCTTCTTCAGAGGGTCAGTCTGCTGGAAAATATACATAAATAGAGTTGATATACATATATGGGTTCCATTGATATAACAATAATTACATTCACCATGTGGTGCATAAATGCAGTATAATTACCCAATAATGTGTGTCCAGCAGAAAAAGAAAAAAGCCTCCCACATGGAGATCCCCTAAAAAGACTGTCCTCCCCTCTTCCCCAGAGGGAGAGTCCCAGGCGCCTCTATCGCCAACATGACTCGGACCAGGGCAGTGAAAACAGCGACGTGACTTACGAGAGGTCACACTCTTGGGCACCGCCCGCCAGGCCAAACGACCAACCAGGAAACACAGAAACACACCTGTGATGAGAATCAAAAAAAAACGTCCATAGTAAATTTAATCACTATTGCCACATTTGTTATGTGGCCAAAAAGGGCCGCTGGGGGACAGGAGCCTCCAATATGCACCAAGAGCACAGGCATAAGTAAGTATATATGATTCATAAGCAATAATGGGTATTGGCAACCCCTCAGTCAGTGCTCTATGTGAGAATAACCCAGTGAAAGGGTAAGAATATGGTAGGGTGGTGAAAGACGTGAGTAGTGAAAAACAACCATGCAGTGTGAGGGTGTGATAAGCAAAGGAAAACATGTGAATGAACCAAGGTGAACAGAGGGGAAAGGGGCGGGTGGGGAAAAATGGAGGGGGAAGTGGGGACAGGGGGGGGGAGGGATGGGAAAGGAAAAGCAGAGGGGAAGTAACCCAGGGAAGAAAAGGGGGGACAGGGGGGTCTCAGATGTGAATATAAAAATCATTACCTCAAAAAGTGCTAGGTAGCGTATGTGTTTGCACTATGTTGCCCCATATGGCTAGACTGTTGCTTGTCAGCCTACCCGGAATTGGTCACAAATTGTATCAGGCTCAGTGGATTAGTATCCAACCCTGAGTCCAACAGTCTAGAAATAAACAAGAAAATATAAAAATATAAAAAAGAGAGTAATAGCTATACCATTATAAGTAAATGAGGGTCAATGTGGAATTAGTTGGTTTCCACATGAACCCCTATTATGTAGGGCAGAGAAGAGTGGTGGGGGTGCCCTAAAATTAGAATGTACTGGAAGGAAATACTGAGTTATATGAAGGAAATTACTAATATAGATATACCTGAGGAACCATGGACATGTCTATTTCATGGGGCAGCTATCCCGACAAAATAATATAGAAACTCAATGATTGTACATTTGATGAACGCTGCAAAAAGCTTAATACCGAGGAAATGGAAGGAAGTAGAGAGTCCAAATATTAGAGAGTGGTTTGATAAAATAGAAGAGATATATAACATGGAATTTCTAAGACAGAGCCATGAGGATACTAGAGAGGAATTCATTAAGAGATGGGAAAAGTGGAAAAAGTTTAAATTAACAAAGAAATACAGTGAGATTAAGATTACCTAGAGAAGAGGAGAAAGAAGGGTCTGAGAATGGGGTGGAGGGGGGGAGGGTAAGGGTAGATAAAGGTAGAAAAGAGGGGACACTGGAGAGAAGGCAAAGGATTGCTGCTCACCCCTTAGAGACTGAAAACAAAAGAAAAAGTTTCCCCAGGGTGGGGTTTTTAGGCAGCACAATGACAAAAAGGAGTCAAATTATGTATCAAAAAATATAACAAATTTATTAAATAGTATACCATGAAAGCTAAAACAATGAGCTCCAGTGGGGGGTACTTGAAATAGGGCAGAGAAGAGTGCAAAACAAAAGGTGTTACCTTTTGTTTTGCACTCTTCTCTGCCCTACATAATGGGGGTTCATGTGGAAACCAACTAATTCCACAATGACCCTCATTTACTTATAATGGTATAGCTATTACTCTCTTTTTTATATTTTTATATTTTCTTGTTTATTCCTAGACTGTTGGACTCAGGGTTGGATACTAATCAACTGAGCCTGATACAGTTTGTGACCAATTCCGGGTTGCCTGACAAGCAACAGTCTAGCCATATGGGGCAACATAGTGCAAACACATACGCTACCTAGCACTTTTTGAGGTAATGATTTTTATATTCACATCTGAGACCCCCCTGTCCCCCCTTTTCTTCCCTGGGTTACTTCCCCTCTGCTATTCCTTTCCCACCCCCCCCCCCTGTCCCCACTTCCCCCTCCGTTTTTCCCCACCCGCCCCTTTCCCCTCTGTTCACCTTGGTTCATTCACATGTTTTCCTTTGCTTATCACACCCTCACACTGCATGGTTGTTTTTCACTACTCACGTCTTTCACCACCCTACCATATTCTTACCCTTTCACTGGGTTATTCTCACATAGAGCACTGACTGAGGGGTTGCCAATACCCATTATTGCTTATGAATCATATATACTTTCTTATGCCTGTGCTCTTGGTGCATGTTGGAGGCTCCTGTCCCCCAGCGGCCCTTTTTGGCCACATAACAAATGTGGCAATAGTGATTAAATTTACTATGGACGTTTTTTTTTGATTCTCATCACAGGTGTGTTTCTGTGTTTCCTGGTTGGTCGTTTGGCCTGGCGGGCGGTGCCCAAGAGTGTGACCTCTCGTAAGTCACGTCGCTGTTTTCACTGCCCTGGTCCGAGTCATGTTGGCGATAGAGGCGCCTGGGACTCTCCCTCTGGGGAAGAGGGGAGGACAGTCTTTTTAGGGGATCTCCATGTGGGAGGCTTTTTTCTTTTTCTGCTGGACACACATTATTGGGTAATTATACTGCATTTATGCACCACATGGTGAATGTAATTATTGTTATATCAATGGAACCCATATATGTATATCAACTCTATTTATGTATATTTTCCAGCAGACTGACCCTCTGAAGAAGACCCTAAGTATAGGGGTTGAAACGTGTCAGGTTTAAATATTCATGTTACCAAGCGTTGTTATGAATATGTGTCTGCCAATATATGTTCAGCCTATTTAATATAATTTTATTTCAAGTACCCCCCACTGGAGCTCATTGTTTTAGCTTTCATGGTATACTATTTAATAAATTTGTTATATTTTTTGATACATAATTTGACTCCTTTTTGTCATTGTGCTGCCTAAAAACCCCACCCTGGGGAAACTTTTTCTTTTGTTTTCAGGGTAGATAAAGGTATGGAAACAAAATTTGTTAATGTATATCCCTATTGAGTAGGGAAAATGTTTTTACCTTCTTGTGTATAATAAATTTTGATAACATAAGAATAAAAAAACAAAAAAAACAAACATGCTGCTTGCAGGAGTTTTTTCACCTCCCTGCCAGCGCACCGCCCCAGTGTAAAAGCATCCTAATGTAGGGAGATTTGTTTTATCTCTGTGTATCATCTAAGGCTGTTCACTTCACTGGGTATAGGAGAGGGTTTACATCCATTTTAAGTGATTTTCCCTAATTAATTGCTGCCTGGGTGTATCTGCCTCACAGCTGTTCGGCCTTCCTGACTGCACTGGTTACAACCTCAATGCTGTTTGCTGTGAGTTTTGGGATTCACTATTTCACCTTCACTTCATCTCATTTTTTTTTGAGATTGCATCTCATTATGTAGTATTCTTTTAATAAAAGCTTACAATACAGTGGAGTTTCTCATGTATGACATTCGAGTGTGGTAATGCAGCAGCGGGGGACTTCATGCTAAATATTTTATGGTGATGTCGTTTAATGGAGTTCAGTATTTGTGATAACTCCTGGGCCTAATATATAAAATGCTTGTATAACTGGATAGTATTTATGGGATAATCAGATTTACAGCTCAGGCTGCAAAAATATTTTGTAATATTGCAGCATAGTGTTTGGCAGCAGGGGACTCCTGATTGACACTTAGTTTAGGGTGACTGCATAAATGTTACAACACTTAGTCCTATATGCGTCGCATGTGTTGGGCCTTTTGCCATATTTGTGGTGTGTTTTATCCAATGCCACCTTATAGACTTATGTAGCTTCAACAGTATGTAGATGTTATGTTTTATATTACATAAATGTTCTAAACCTTTGCAGAAATGCCTTGTGCTTACACTGCAGCACTTTTAGGGCTGTGTTGCAGCTGGATAATGTTACAATAAGCCTTTACATCATGACGTGTTGTATTTATACCCTTTTAGTTGCACCTATCCTGTACCATAGTGTAAAACCTGCTCACCATACTCAGCCGTACCCAGCCATATCCAGCCGTACTCAGTCGTACCCAGCCATCCTATCTATACCCATCCGTACTCAGCCATACCCGGCCATACTCATTTATGCTCAGCCATCCCCATCCACGGCTCATCCATCCCCATTCATGCTCATCCATGCCTCATCCATGCCACATCCATGCCACTACAGTGCCTCACAAAAGTGTAATAGGTAGTCAAATTAAATTTAAAACTTATGTCCCTAGAACACCTGATGGTGCTCCCTGCATGTTGGTCCTCGGTATGTGGCCACGCTGTGGGAAAGACTCACACATGTGGTATCGCCGTACTCAGGAGGAGTAGGAGATTCTATTTTGGGGTGTAATTTTTGGTATGTACATGCTATGTGTTAGAAATATTGTGTAAATGGACAATGTTGTGTAAAAAAAAATGCGTTTTCATTTTCTTTACACATTTTCCAAAAACTTGCAGAAAAAAATGACATGTTCAAAAGACTTGATATGCCTCATAGATTATATGTTGGGTTGTTTTCTTTCCAAAATGGGGTCATTTTTGGGGCGTTTCCATTGTCCTGGTTCTCCAGGGCCTTCAAATTGTAAGAGGTAGTCAAGAAATTATATGTGTAATTTATGCTCCAAGAACACCTGATGGTGCTCCCTGCATGTTGCGCCTCTGTATGTGGCCACGCTGTGTAAAAGTCTCACACGTGGTATCGCCATACTCAGGAGGAGTAGCAGAATGTGTTTTGGGGTGTAATTTGTGCTATGCATATGCTGTGTGTGAGAAATAACCTGCTAATATAACAATTTTGTGAAAAGAAAAAAAATCTTGATTTTGCAAAGAAATGTGGGAAAACAATACAACTTAAAAAAACTCACCATGCCTCTTACTAAATACCTTGGAATGTCTACTTTCCAAAAAGGGGTCATTTGGAGGGTATTTGTACTTTCCTGACTTGTTCGGGTCTCAAGAAATGAGATAGGCCGTCAGTACTTCAGGTGTGATCAATTTTCAGAGATTGGCACCATAGCTTGTGGAATCTATAACTTTCACACAGACCAAATAATATACACCGATTTGGATAATTTTTACCAAAGATATGTAGCGATATAAATTTTGGCCAAAATATATGAAGAAAAATTACTAAATTGCAAAATTTTAGAACAGAAACAAAGAAAAATGCAATTTTTTACAGAATTTTCGGGCTTTTTCTTTTATAGCGCTGAAAATAAAAAACCCAGCGGTGATTAAATACCACCAAAAGAAAGCTCTATTTGTGTGAAAAAAAGGAGAAAAATTTCATATAGGTACAGTGTTGCATGACTGAGTAATTGTCATTCAAAATGTGAGAGCCCCGAAAGCTGAAAATTGGTCTGGTTAGGAAGGGGGTTTAAGTGCCCAGTGGTCAAGTGGTTAATATGTTAAAAATTTTGAGAATGTGATGACCCAACAATACAATGGACTTTCAACTGCTGTGATCTGATCTTTTAATTATTGGAAATTGCACTGTCAACATATGCAATTCAGTCTTGTGGACTCCAAATGTGGATGCAGCGTGATCCCTTTGGGGCGTCCGCAAAAGGGAGTATCGCAACGCTGGAGCAACCACTAGTAGCAGCCATTACTATAAATATTACAATCAACAGTCAGGCTATTTACACAATTATAATGTTTACAAGTCTTGAACCTAATGATGATGCAGATACTTAACTTCCCACAATGTTTTATGCTATACTAAGAATCTGTATTTATGAGTTTAAATGTCCTACAAAGTATTGTACAAGTGCTCATCACTGCCGTTCTGATTTTATTTTTCTGTTATGTATGAAAACTCAGAATAAAAACCATTGAAATTAAAATTCCACTTAGTTTGACTTTCTAGCTTTTGTGGACGTCAAGGGTGCGTACTTGCATATCCCCATCTTTCCAGCACATCAGCGCTACCTCAGTTTTGAGAGCCCTGCATCCACATTGAAGGGGCAGGCCGGTGTCAAACCTGGTGCTGGATCAAGTAGTAACCTTTCTAGGGTACGTATTGGACTACACACAACAGAAGGTAATCCTCCTGGAGGAAAAGATCTTGAAAGTGGACACAATGGTACACCTCCTTCAGGGGTAGGGCGGCCATCTCTGCCCTAGGGCTGGTGACATCCTCAATCCTTGCAGTCCACTGGACGGGGCTACATTTGCGGCCCTTGCAGCACTTCATCCTTAGGGTATGAGACCTTGGATGCTAAGGATCCCAGTCCAGGTCAAAGGAGCCCTCTGGTGGAGGAAGTACGCAAACCTTTCACAGCGGCTCTTTTGAGTTCTTCCCATAACTAAGCTGGTTACTACCGATGCAAGCGCATGAGATTCACTTGGCACAGATGGGAAAACAGAGAGGCGAGGAGGTGGTCAAACTGGAGAGAGCTGAAGGAGGTAGGCCTAGAGCTCAAAGCCTTTCAGGGAGACTTGGTGGCCAGCATAAGCAGGTCCTCCCAGACAAAGAACTAAAAGCAAGTCTTGCTTGAATGGGCAGAATCAAATCTGGCTTCCCTATTGACAGTACATTTAAAATGGAGACTTAAATCAGCTGGTGGATTTTCCCAGCGAACATCAGCTGTGGGAGTCCAAGTGGGGGCTGAATCTGGGTTTTTAAGGCTTTTAGGAAGAGCTGGGGTACTCCTCAGGTATATGTTTGCTTAGGGAGAAATAGTAGCACATTGGTGTTCTCCCTCCTGGCAGATGGGACGCAGCTCTTGGGGTGGATGCTCTGTATCAACCTTGGTGGTTTCCCCGTGATATGCTTCCCCTCCTTCTCACTTTAGTGCTAGCGGTACTGGGAAAGTTTCAGAAAGAAAGTAACTGGTTGATCCTAGTTGCTCCTTATTGGCCCAGGAGAGCTTGGTTTTTAGTCCTGAACAGTCTAGCAGTGGAGTCTCCTTGAAAGCTGCCTTGCAGGGAGGATTTACTGTTACAGGGTCCAGTACTATGTCTTCAGGTGGAAAAGTTAAATTTGGCAGCATGGTTGTTGAGGAGCAGCTGCCAAGGATCAAGGGGTTTTCAGACTGGCTTGCGAACACCCTGTTGGCTAGTGGAAAGAGGGTGACAAGGTCTATATACATAGTTCTAGAAACATTTCAATAGATGGTGCCGTGAGAAAGCTTTTGATTCTGAAAGCTCTATAGTGGTGGCTAGAGTTCCTACAGAGTAGAGCAGACAAGGGGTTAGCGCTTCGTAACCTAAAAGGTTAAGGTGGTGGCTCTAAGTGTTTTCTTAGAAAGACCCCTAGCCAAGGAGTCTTTTTTGTAATTTGTCTGGACAGCGCCTTAAAACAACAGAGTCTGGTCCTGTTCCAGCCGTACCCTAAGTGGGATTTAGCATTAGTGCTGTAGGCGTTAACAGAGGGTCCTTCTGACCCCATCAAATCTGTTTCTTTAAGAAGTTTGACCCTCAAGATGGTATTTTTAGTCCCAGTGACGACAGCTAGGAAGGTTTGTGAATAGGAGGCTCGCCTGATTAGAACTTCGCTTTTGCATATTTTCCTGAATCGAGTGATCTTTAGAATGCCACCAGCTATCATCAGGCATGGGGAATTTTTTTTACCTACTTTTTGTTCAAATCCCATTTCAGGAGGGGATTTTTCACATACATAAGGTGTGTTATATTATCTTCAGCTGACCAAGGAATTTAGGAAGGCGGATTCTTTTTTATTATTGTCTTATTTTTGGGAGCCAGGAAAGGGTGTGTGTATATATGGATGTGGATATATATATATATATATATATATATATATAATGTGTATGTATGTATGTGTGTGTGTGTGTATATATATATATATATCTATATCTCACACAAAAGTGAGTACACCCCTCACATTTTTGGGAATATTTTATTCTATCTTTTCATGTGACAACACTGAGGAAATTACATTACTTTGCTACAATGTAAAGCAGTGAGTGTACAGCTTGTATAACAGTGTAAATTTGCTGTCCCCTCAAAATAACTCCACACACAGCCATTAATGTCTAAACCGCTGGCAACAAAAATGAGCACACCCCTAAGTGAAAATGTCCAAATTGGGCCTAAAGTATCAACATTTTTTGTGGACACCATTATTTTCCAGCACTGCCTTAACCCCCTTGGGCATGGAGTTCACCAGAGCTTCACAGGTTGCCACTGCAGTCCTCTTCCACTCCTCCATGATGACATACCGGAGCTGGTGGATGTTAGAGACCTTGCGCTCCTCCAACTTCCGTTTGAGGATGCCCCAGATGCTCAATAGGGTTTAGGTCTGGAGACAAGCTTGGCCAGTCCAGCATCTTTACCCTCAGCTTCTTTAGCAAGGCAGTGGTCGTCTTGGAGGTGTTTGGGGTCATTATGTTGTAATACTGCCCTATGGCCCAGTTTCCAAAGGGAGGGGGATCATGTTCTGCTTCAGTATGTCACAGTACATGTTGGCATTCATGGTTCCCTCAATGAACTGTAGCTTCCCAGTGGCGGCAGCACTCATGCAGCCCCAGACCATGACACTTCCACCACCATGCTTGGCTGTAGGCAAGACACACTCATCTTTGTACTCCTCCCCTGGTTGCTGCCACACACGCTTAAAAGTCTCTACCTAGTCTACCACACGCTTGACACCATTTGAACCAAATAAGTTTATCTTGGTCTCATCAGACCACAGGACATGGTTCCAGTAATCCTTAGTCTGCTTGTCCTCAGCAAACTGTTTGCAGGCTTTCTTGTGCATCATCTTTAGAAAAGGCTTCCTTCTGGGATGATAGCCATGCAGACCAATTTGATGCAGTATGGGGCGTATGGTCTGAGCACTGAAAGGCCCCCCACCCCTTCAACCTCTGCAGCAATTATATGCCTATTTCCCAAAGACAATCTCTGGAGATGATACTGAGCACCTACAATCAACTTCTTTGGTCGACCATGGCGAGGCTTGTTCTGAGTGGAACCTGTCCTGTTAAACTGCTGTATGGTCTTGGCCACCATGCTGCAGCTCAGTTTCAGGGTCTTGGCAATCTTCTTATAGCCTTGGCAATCTTCTTATAGCCTAGGCAATCTTTATGTA
This sequence comes from Lithobates septentrionalis, assembly GCA_037952835.1. NCBI lineage: Eukaryota > Metazoa > Chordata > Amphibia > Anura > Ranidae > Lithobates > Lithobates septentrionalis. The sequence goes on along the minus strand of JBBDGP010000014.1, from coordinate 1,994,003 downwards.
GAGCAACAATTCTTTTTTTCAGATCCTGCAGTTATTTGCCATGAGGTGCCATGTTGAACTTCCAGTGACTAGTATGAGAGAGTGAGAACACCCATAACACCACACAAATTTAAAACAGCTGCTCCCCATTCACACCTGAGACCTTGTAACACTAATGAGTCGCATCAATGGCTAATTGGGTCCAATGTGGACATTTTCACTTAGGGGTGTACTCACTCTTGTTGCCAGCGGTTTAGACATTAATGGCTGTGTGTTGGTATTTTGAGGGGACAGCAAATTTACACTGGTATGCAAGCTGTACACTCACTACTTTACATTGTAGTAAAGTGTAATTTCTTTAGTGTTGTCACATGAAAAGATATAGTGAAATATTTACAAAAAATGTGAGGGGTGTACTCACTTTTGTGAGATACTGTAGGTATCATTTTCAGCACAACCAAGGAAGAGGTTTTTCTACTCCTCCAGGTCGTCACATAATTGATATCCTGTGCCAGAATGCTAATCGAGACCTTTTCTTTGAGTTCCAGAAGACTGTTAGTACTACTGAGTGATGATAGAATATGAGGTGCCTTCTAACCTATTTTTGTCTCCAATAGCATTGAGCATCTCTGGATCAGAGAATCTGCAATACCCTCATTTCCTCCACCAAGATCTGAGATGCTGGATGTTGCCAGACTACCCCAGGGGGTACCCTCTCAATCCTGGCATTTAGACCATTACTACTTTGGATGCCAGTCTCCAGGGTTGGGGGGGGATGTCATTGCCTGGGGCACCAAGTTCAAGGTCAGTGGGATACTTCTCTCCTTCATCAGTCCAACATTTTGGAACTCATGGCTGCATCACAAGCATTAAAAGCTTTTTTTTTTTTTTCCAATCATAAAAAACTTGCTTACCAGATGGCAAGCAAAACCAAACAGATGGCTAAAGCCCAGCCAAGGCCTTTGCTTGTATGGAAGGATCGTTTGGACAAGTTGGATATTATTTTAAAGATTTCCTGTTGACCAATACGAATGTACTTGATATATGCCATTTAATATATCTTTCATTAGGGCGGGGGTCCACCGTCCTGGAGGATTCCTGGAAAAGGAGTTATCAGGTAATAACTCTAGCTTTCCCAAGTCATCATCCAGGACGGTCACAGGAGACCCCCAATATTCATACCTAGGGTGGGACTACCGCTTGCAGGACCTTACGCCCAAAGGACAGATCTTGGGCGGAGACCAGATCGATCGTATAGTGCTTCACGAATGTGGAGTCACTAGACCAGATGGCTGCTCGGCAGATTTGATCAATGGAGGCCCCAGCTCTCTCTGCCCAGGATGTGGTGACTGCACGTGTGGAGTGTGCTTTAAGTTTCGAAGGATCCATTTGGTTTTGGGAAGTGTAAGCTTCTTTGATGGCTAATCTGATCCATATTCTTATAGAACTTTTGGATGCCCGGTTACCCTTGTTAATTCCCTTTGAATGCGACAAATAGGTCTGCACGCCTTTGTGGCTTCTAGGTACTGTAGGAGGCATCTCCTTACATCCAATGTTGCGAAAGCTTATTCCCCTTTATTAGCCGGGTTTTGACAGAAAGAAGGTAATATTACTTCTTGTGTCCGATGGAAAGTTGATGCGACCTTTGCTAGGAAAAGTGCGACTGTTTTAAGGATCATTTTGTCCGTAAAAATGGTAAAGAAAGGTTCCTTGATGGAAAGAGCCTTGTGCGTCTAGCTGATGTGATTGCCACCAAGAAAGCTGCTTTTAAAGTGAGGAATTTCATCGAAATGTCCGAGAGTGGCTCGAATGGTTCTTGGGTTAGTGCTTTAAGTAAAAGGTAGAGGTCCCAATGAGCTATCTTAATACCTACAGCGGGTCGAATCCTTGTGATGGCTTTAAAAAAATTGTTTAATTAGCGTTTTTTCACCTAGTGGAATATCTAGAAAAACTGAAAGTGCTGCCGAGTGCAATTTAAGAGTGCTTACTGCCAGTCCAGTTTCTGCTCCTTCCAGGAGAAAATCTAACACTGTCCCTATGTCGTGTAGGTTTCGGTTTCTGGATATCATCTTTGATGTGTACTTTCTCCACACCTTCCTGTAAATTTTTCTCGTTACCGTTTTTCTGCTTTGCAGTAGAGTTTCTACTACTTTAGTGTAGAGGCCTTTGTTTAGTAGAATGTGCCGTTCACAATCCAGGCTGTTAACTTCAAGTTTTGAGGTTGCGGATGATGTGCCCCTGACTGTAGCAAGAGGTCATCACTGTTTGGTAGAATCAATGGATCTTCCTCCACCATCTTTTTTAGGGCAGAGAACCGGGATTGTTTTGGCCAAAATGGTGCCAGTAGTATTACTCTCATCCTCTCCATCCAAATCTTCCTGATTACCCTGGGGTGGATTTGTACCAGAGGAAAGGCATACCCCAGGTTGAACTTCCATGGAAATCCCAGGGAGTCTACCCCTAGTGCATCTGCTTCTCTTTTCAAAGAAAAAAGTTCCACTTTCTTGGTCTTTGAAGTGGCGAAAAGGTCGACCTCCAGTAGACCCCATTTCATCACAAGATTTGCAAATATCTCTGGGTTCAGCTCCCACGCTGCTGGGTCCAGCTGGGTTTGGCTTAGAAAGTCTGCTAGGATGTTGCATGACCCTTTTATGTGTACCACAGTCAGTGATAGCAGGTGGTCTTCTGCCCATGATAGGAGTTGGTGTGTTGTCCTCATGAGGGGCTTTGATCGGGCTCCCCCTTGGCGGTTGATATATGTCACTGTGATGACCAATAATATAATTATATAAGTGCCCTAATAATCAACTTCCGTATAAATATAAAGTGAAATAAGTGACAGGTGATACCAATCAAAATTCAAAAAATTAAACTACTTAAAAATATATAGCCATCTTCATAAAAAACATCCAGGTAAAATTGCATAAGAGAAATAAAATATAGCAGCAAACTTATATTAATCTCAATCCTTTATACAAACAATTGTTGTCCGTATGTTCAGAGAAAAAAAACATACTAGTTTTGGCCGATTTTCTTCAAACGGGGCTGCATCTCTCAAATCTGCAGTTCTGAGGCTTAATATGATGGTAAGTTAAATCCTCCCAATCCGTAATAAAAAATATTGCAAAGAGACAAAAAGAAAAATATCATTGTGCAGTGAAACTACTTGATAGAATCGTCTGCAACTGCAGTGTAAACACTTACATTTGAAAGGAAAAATCAACAGCGCTTGTGAAACAATCAGGAAAGGTTTCGTTTTCCTTCCTCTCACCGCTGACACTGTATCGGATGACGTCACCTGGCTCCTCCCGACGCGTTGCGTCACATGTCACGTGACTTTATCAAGGGACTGTGGTGACGTTGTCAGAGAGGATCTGGTTTCCCCACCACCGCTTCCTGGAAAGCTAGTAGCACTCTCAGAACTGCTGTCAGTTCCCTGAGATTGAAGGAGGCCTCCGACATGGCTGGTTCCCAGTTCCCGTCTGGCCTGTTCTATATGTGCCCCCCAGCCCTATGCGCTTGCGTCTGTCTTAATCCGGATTTGATGTGGTGGGAACCATAGTCTGCCTGTCGCCAGCTTGTTCCTTGAATCACTTCCTGTAGTGAATCTACCTTCCTATCCCAATTGTCTACAAGATGGTGCTGTAGAGCTCTCAGGTGAAGTTGCCCCCAGCTAACTGCTGGAATAGAAGCAGACATAAGCCCCAAAAAGGACATGATGTCTCTTTTTGTACTTTGTACTGAAGCTGGTTAACTTGGCTCTTTTGTGCCTTCGTGTCTATTATGTAGCTGAGGAATGTAATGGACTGGGATGGAGCCCTGACTGATTTTCCTAAATGTATTTTCCATCTCAGACTGGGGAGGAACATCTCGGTCGTCCGCACAGCTGTGGTGACTTCTTCCCGAGTCTGGCTATAGATTAGAAAATTGTCCAGATATGGCATTATCTGAACCCCCCTCAGCCTGAGCTTCTGCATCACCTCGGACATGATCTTTGTAAATATCCATGGTGCCGAGGCAATTCCGAACGGGAGGGCCTGGTACTGGAAATTTCGGATTCTCTTCCTGTCACGGGTAGCAAACCTCAGAAAATTTTGGTGGTCAGCGTGGATTGGCACATGCAGATATGCATCCTTTAAGTTGAGCGTTACCAAGAATGCTGCTTCTGGGAGAATTATTTTAACTGTAAATATTGACTCCATCTTGAATTTCCTGTAAAGAATGGCCCTGTTGAGTTTCTTCAGGTTCAAAATCAGTCAATGTTTGCCCGAGGGTTTCGTTCTTAAGAATACATGGGAATAAAATCCCGTTTTATGGCGTCTCAGATAGACTTCTGTTATCACCTTTTCTTTTAACAAGTCCATAATTGCTTGCTTCATAGCTGTGTTTTGCAGTGACGTAGTTGGCATTGTTGTGGCTCGAAATCTCGATGTGATTTCTATTTTGTATCCTTGAGCTATTATCTGGAGGATAAATTGATTTGAGCAGAAGGCTGGTCATTGTGGGAGGAATTGTCGTAACCTTGCTCCCACCTCGTTGTTGGAGTCATTGCAATTTGCTGGTGGAAGCGGAGGTGGGAAAAAGCATGTTGGACCTTCCCTTGTTTTTTGTTAAAAACCCCATCTGCGTTGGGACTGCAGTTTTTCGTCTGTATTTCTCTTCTGTGGTGATGAAAAAATTTCTTCTCATTTTGGTTTTTTAAAAAGGGAATCGTTTTGTCAGCTGACCTCTCCGGGATTTTCTCTAGTTCTGGACCAAATAGTAGGTTGCCGTCAAAGGAGATGTTGCATAGTTTGTTCTTCTGGCCGAGTTCATCGGGCCCGTGGTGCGTGCTGAAATTCCTACTGCTTCTGCTGAAACATCGGCCACGTATGCTGCTCCTTTCTCTAAGTAGAAGGGAGTTCAGTGCTTCTTCCGTCCCCGGGATCTTGGATGTAAGCGTGCCAGGAACCCATGGGGCAAAGGACCGTGCTATACTGCAGATGGACACCGGCAGCAAAAAAGCGCCCTGAGGCAATTCAGTTTGCATAGGTAGCGCTATACAAGTCACTCATTCATTCAGGTGTTCCCTGAGTTGATCCAGCTAAAACCAATGTTCCTGGTCACACAGGTACTGCCTAAATTAGGCTAAAGGCCTGCCGCCCCTGCCAAATACGCTTTTCTCAGGGAAACCTCTACTTTCTTGTCCATTGGATCTTTTAGTTGATCCATATCCTCAAAATAGAGGTCCGACTTATTTGATAGCTTGGCTAGGGATGCGTCTAGCCTCGGGCACTTAGTGAGGATGCTGTGAGTAGACGAGAAAATCCGGACAGCCGCACAGCAGGAAGATATTATCCAAAAAAGTTTCTTTATTGTAAAATCAGGATCATACCATGTACAGGACACCGTGGACAAAATGTACAGGCAATCAGCTAATGCGTTTTGCACTTATGCCAAGTGCTTACTCATAGCTCAGCTGGTGAACTGGGAATGATCTCCGTTTGGTTACTTGAAGCCCCCTATACAGCCCATCCCAGACAGAGTCCATCGGCTGGGTCTCCTGGATTTCTTCAGTTATGTAGATTGCCTTTAGTAGCTCCTCAGTTTCCTCCACCGGGAAAAGGTGTTTGGAAACTTTTTGGAACTCCGTAGTATTCTCATCGTCATCCGAGTCAGAGGTGTCCTGGTATACAAGTTCTCCTTCCTCCTCTGAATCTGAGGAACTTGAATGAGGTTGGGGGATGTTTTTTTGTCGTTCTTTTTTGGACCCCTGAGATTAAGTGGATGGGTGATCTTCCCCATTCATCTCGTCAATGGTTGTTTAGTGATTTCAGGATGGATGTCATTTCTTTCTTGAAACTATGAAAATCTTTCGCCAGGGGTTTTGTCTCCTCGGTTACGATTTTCTTAATGCATTTATGACAGAGCAATTTCTTGCTGTCCGATGGCATTTTTACCCTGTATAGCTTTTTCGCCCCCATCTGCTGGATCCTGAGCTTTAGCCTGCACAGGAGAGAGAGAGAGAGAGAGAGAGAGAGAGAGAGAGAGAGAGAGAGAGAGAGACTCAGTCTGCTACTGTCCCAAGGAACCCCCTCTACTCTGACACAGGGCTATTCCCGGGGGTGGCCAGTACCCCCCCCCCGGGAATAGCCCTGCTTCCTCCCCTCCGTCTTACCGTGAGAAAGCTGGAACCTTGTTCTGCAGCCTCCAGTAGGGCCCCTTGGTCCTCAGCCATTGGAGGGGAAGGAGCATGCAGTAAATAGCTTTAAATTGCCGCCATTCCCGCAGTCGGGCATACAAATATGCTGTCAGCGCTCCTGGAAACTCCCCCAGATACCTCCAGCACATGCCCTCATCCAAGATGACGACCTGCCCACTTCCTGTGGCAGTGCCATCTTGATTATGTCACCTCCGATGCGGCCGCAGTGCCCCTACCAAGATGGTCGCTCGGTCATGTCCTGTGGCGGCCCCATCTTGATGATGTCACTTCTGCCATGATTAGAAGCATGCTGGAGGTGTCCTGGCATGCTGTGGGGAGGAAAAAGAAAAACCACCAGGAGCCCCCCCCCCAAGCCACTAAGGAGCGCCCCTGATGGCTTACCTCACGACTGGTGCTGGCACCAGTCAGGGGGGTGTTGAAAAAATGATTCCACACTCCGGTTGTTGCTCTTAAAATTCCTTCATTTTATTGAATAGCCACAGTGAACAAACACAGATTAAGTCAGTTGACGTGTTTCAACCTATAAGGCCTTAGTCATAACCACTCAGGGCGGCCCCCTCAGTGAATTCCTCGAGCGGCCTCTTCCCTTCAAGAATACACCTGTGACTGGCTGCCAGCATGCTCACAGGGGAAGAGAAAAGGGTATGCAGGGATGCCTGCCGCGGACTGAAACTGCTGTCAAAAACAACTGGGGATTTGCTCCGTAACCTTCCAGTGCCAGTGTTTGCAGGATACACAAGAACTGACGGGCCAGCCTAGGGTAGGCCTTTTAAACTTGTATGTGCTTGTGTTTCCTGCAGGAGGCGTAACCTATCTCATGTGACTGCCCTGGAGAACGACTTGGGAAAAGTACGTTACTCTATTTGCTAGTTAGGTGGTCCTTTGGGGGTGGACCTGACCCAAGAGTATGCTGTCATGAGGAAACGACAGGAAAGAAAAAATATGGTAAATATCTGACAACAATTTTCTGTAATATAAGCTGGATTTTACATGATTCAAACATGGGAAAATACATTTACAATACAGGCTTCATAGCAACCAGTGCTTTCCACAGCAGTGAGGACAAGGGAAGTCTATTACCTGAGAGGGATTGCCAAACCTATGTATTTTCAAGCTTATTTATACCAACCCATTTCATTAGTACTCAAGGACCTATGAATGAAGCACTGTTAAAACCTTATTTATCTAACCAGGTTTTAGATTATTCAGATACCACACAGTCGAGAAGAGAATACTTTTATTTAAACTGTTCAATTTAAATAAACACAATGTTTTCAAATCCCCACACATGCACTAGATACATAAATCCGTTTTCAATAATCTCAATCAATGAAAAATGTGTTTTATCAGAATACATTCTGTTTCAAGGTGGGCAGCAAAAACTGTTGTAAAAAGCTGTACCCAAAGAATAGCAAAAAAGAAAACAAAATATGCATATATAAATATACCTCTATCTCAATAGCTTTGCTATGATTTGTGCTCAGAATATAAGCTAGGTTCAGTATAGTCTGAAAAAAATAGTACTGATTCGGTTTGGCTGGATGCCAGCTAGTAAAGCATGGATTTATACCATCCAATGCAGATATTCTGCAAGTCTGTACAGAACATCTCTTAAAATGCTGGTTTGCCACAGAGTTGTGTCCGTCTACGAAGGACGGGAAAAGTGAAAGGTGCACACACAAACATACATATTAAAAAAAAATCTGAATGGCTATGCTTTGGTTGTTTCAAGAAATAATCGGGTACAACAGAATTTATTAGTTTGGGGAAACCTCCATTCTAGTTGTCAGTTTCCACAAATGATGGGGCTCAAATTCTAAGAATGACTGAATATAAAAAATGTAGCATAAATGCATTTCAATTACATGCCATATTAGAAAAGGAATTTTTTATTTTTTTACTTACAGGGAGATCACTGCAAGTGTGATGAAGTCTGTAGCTACACTCAAAATGAAATTTAAGAAAGGAGCAGATAGCATGCTATTTTTTTTCCCCCCCAGAGGGAGTTACATTTCTGAACTAGACAATACTTGAATTTACAGCTTGCCCAATTAATATCAGGTGAAGTCTTTGGTTTAATTCAATCACCACTTTCCAAAAGCCTCCTTCATGCCATTATACTGCCAGGAATCATTTCCTAGCAAATGTGTACTTTGTACTCAAACTGTACATAGCAATCTGATCCAATGTATCCCTTATATTTAACAATTATTGCATATATTCTAAATCTTACACTTTTCCATGCTGATAAATATTAAGCAGGCAAATATCATAGTGCATCTATATATCTTTAAAGTCAATTTTAATATATTTGAAAATACTGCTAGTATCAATTTCTGTTATGTATCTCTTGATTTTTCCTGCACAGCAGAAATTAAACTGAGTGAGAGGTTAGGCACTGCAAGCCAACCAGGCTCTACTGCATTTTACAATGCTGCTAATCCAACATGGAGCAGACACTGGAGGCTCAGGTAGAAAATGTTTATGCAGCTTAAGCTGGCCATACACCAATATATTATTTTATTTAGCCTGCAGGCTTGATGAAAAAAAAAAATAGAATGAATTTGTCACTCCACAATATACTGTGCAGATAGACAAATCCCCCCCACCAAGCTATTGCATTGTGACATCTGTGGCAGCCAGCCTACCTAAACAGTGGCTTCATCCGATTGTGGACAGAACAGGGGTTGTGGCCAATTTTCTGCCTAGTTCCTTCGATTTTTCAACTAAAGGTTATTGAGCAGGAGGGCAGCGATAAGGCCACACACACACAAATCTAATTGCAGGTGGTACATCAGGAACTGGTTGAAATTCACACAGTGTATGGCCAGCTTTACAAGAGCAGGGAAACACAAGTAAGACATTTTAGCAGTGATAAAGATACATGATCCAATAAGTAGGATTCTGGCATAGAAGCCATAGCGTTGCATATTAATTTGACCATCCTCACTACAAAGTGTGGATTGAACAGGATTGAAATTATTTTCAGAAGTGAAACTTTTCAACTATGTGTTAAGCTGGAATTCCACGTTTAAGTCCTACATTTGCAAAGAGAAGACAGACAAACCGTATTTTTACAAAAAAAAAAATGCAAAGAAAACCTAATTAAAAATATCTAGCCCTTCTAACAGAATAAAAATGTTGATTTAAGCATGTGTGTGGTAAAACAAATCTAATGAGAAGATGAAATGTGTTCAACAGCAGAAGAACAGCAGATGAGGTAAGACTAGAACACGTGTAGCTGTAGTGATGTGGCTCCATCTTTCCACTTGTGGTTATGGCTAGAAATCACAGTACGGCATAGGGGGCAGGTCTTCTCTCTATTGAACCACAAGGAGATGCATTCCTCACAGAATATATGCTAGAAGAGAGAAAACATTATTATTAATATTTGTACCGACCTCCGAATTACCGTATATATTCTAAATTTCACAATACATAATTATAAATTTGCAATCATTGTATGGCGGCACTAATCTAACTAGTGATTAAATGTGCCTGTTCAATGAATGTAGGCAGTTAAACAAAACTGTAACACATATTTTTGCAGAGTTTTAGTAATATATCCGCCCGCTGTGGCAGATAAGGGTTCCATGCATGCTGGGGGCAGTAAGTCCAAGCAACCTCAAAATTAGTGCAGGTCTATTATGGTAAACAGAAGAACTGCGCGGCAAAGGAAATATTTAGAAACATGGTGCCACTCTCAATAATGACAAGCAAAGTGTGCCTGTTCCTTGAATGAAATAAATACGGAAGTCTGCGTTTTTGCAGTGTTGGCATATGAATTAGATTACATTTATATGGCAGTTTAGCAGTGATCAGGGGCCAGGTATACGATGAGATTATCGGACCATTGATCGTCTTTTTTTCTTTTTTGCATGCTAGTCTCCATATTGAAAATAAAGAGATGACTAAAGTTACAAAAATTCTTGTTCGACAGAATAAAAATTTAGACGTGATTGGTTAGTGCGGCATCCGCCTCTGCTTCAAGATTCGTCTAAATTTACCCGCACCTGATTGGCTTGAGCGGCAACACTATGTGCTATATATGAGCGTAGGGTGTACCAATATGGCAGCGCCTCCGATGACGTTCGTGTGATGAAACGCAGAAGGCGGGACATACTTGGTATGCAACACGTCATTTTCTTTCCCCCGTATTTCCAGTTTCTGTTACCTCGGCTGTGGAACGCACGCTGGGACCACTCATTGGAACTGCGGATGTGCCCTGTATCACACTTGGTGGAGCAGTGGAGCTCCTTCTATGTGGGTTTTAATAGACATTTTTTATGATACATTTTAATATGGAGATATAATAAAGACCTTGGCTCTATGGATTCACGCTATGAGGCTCGTTTTTCTCCATTTATATGGGGATGTCGGTTGCTGAGGATTTCGAAACTGCATTGGAGAGGCTGATGGGAGCTGTGTGAACTAGAGGGATATCTTGTCAAGGGGGACATCGCCATCTGGATACAGCTATTACGCCTGTTACCCCTGCAGGGGTAAGGCGCTCTGGTGAGTGCAATCACAGGAGGGGGATGCGGATGGTAGAGGGGGCACTGAAGAGTCACTTCTATTTTGCTTGTGCATAGTCCACTACCCACAGATCGTCATTTGATTGACTGTTTGGGACTTTTCACCTTTTATACATATATTTATGTATATCATTTTCTATAATATTTTTATACATTTTTGCTTTTCCATTTTTTATTCCTTTTTTGTTTGGTTTTTACACACAGACTTTTGTGGATATTTTACATTTTTTGCTTGCTTTAGATATGTGCATATGTACATATTTACACTTAGGTGGATTCATACAAGTACCCGGGGATACCACCTCAGAAGACATAGCACTTGTCACTTTATTTTTGCATCTTATTTTTGCCACGTACGTACATATACACGCATGATTGGAGATTTATATACACACCCTTATTCATTCATTATTTACATTTATTTATGTTCATTTTTTCTCCTACACTTTGGTTTTTCATTTGTTGATTGGTACACCTACCTGGTTTACTTTTGATTGCAGCATCATTCACTTATAGGCATAGGCTTATCCACATAATTTACACAGAGGTTCATTTAACTTTTTCACTACTCTTTGAACAGCGCCACTTCCCTTTCAGTACAGTTTTATCATTTTGGTGTCCCATACAGGGAGGCTGCAGTTCTTTTATTTCCTAAGCGCGCAATACCTGTTTTTTTTAATTTCGTGATGTAGTGTGTTGTATTGGTATTGCATTTTCAGACAAAAGCTGTACTGCGTAAACGAAAACCAAAATTTTTGTGTTTGTCCTATCGGATAATTTCACACGACCTGTCCAGATCAGCTCTCGAAAGCTGTGTACTAGAGCTGCACGATTAATCATTCAGAATAGTTATCGCAATTTTTTCCCCCTTGCGATCTTGACAAAGTATTTTCCCGATTCTTTCTATGCAGAGAACTCTCTCTGCTCAAGCCTACAGCCCTCAAAAGTAAAAAAAAACAAACAAAAAAAAAAAAACAGGCAGTCTGCCAAGTATCACAACATTCTTTAGCAGTGGAACCAAGTATGAACATTGTAACGATTTGTCCTGTAGATCACAGGAATATACTTCGGTGTGTAAATGAGGAAAGTTAAACCACTTAAAAGCGGAGTTCCACCCAAAAATCAAACTTCCGCTTTTCGGAATCCTCCCCCCCTCCAGTGTCACATTTGGCACCTTTCAGTGGGGGAGAGCAGATACCTGTATAATCCAGGTATTTGCTCCCACTTCCGGGTATAGATAGCTGCAAGATCTGTGGATATCTATGCCATATCCAGCGCCTACTCCGTCCCCTCCTCCGCTGCCTTCTGGGAGACACACAGGTCCCAGAAGACAGCAGGGACCAGTGGGATTGCGCAGCGCGACTTGCGCATGCGCAGTAGGGAACCAGGCTGTGAAGCCGCAAGGCTTCACTTCCGGATTCCATTACCAAAGGTGGCAGCACCTCCACCAGAAAACTGAGGGACAGATCGGCTTCGGGTGCTAACATCGCGGGCGCCCTGCAGTGTTAATTTCGTTGACTAAAACATTTTAGTCGACTAAATGAATACTATTTTAGTCAACTAAAATACGACTAAAACAATTAAGATGACTAAAATACGACTAAAATTAAAATGGCATTTTAGTCAGAAGACTAAAATGGGACTAAAACTAAAATGGCATTTTAGTCAAAAGACTAAGACTAAAACTAAATTGAAATTTGACTTCAAAATTAACACTGGTCTGTAGTGCAAGTTCATACCTCAATACCATAAATAATAACATATGAGATTTTTCACTCCAGCAGTATATAATGAGTTTGGAAATTGTAGAGAAATGTTAACTAATGCATTACAATTTAAAGCGGTTGTATACCCGCTGTCTTTTTTTTTTTTTTTTTTACACCTGCAAGGCAAAAGGCATAATGAGCTAGTATGCACCGCATGCGCACGGGAGACTTCTGCCCGGCAAGCTCCGGAGTTTGCCGGGCTGTCAGCCTAGAATCCCCTGTGCGCATTGTGATGGAAATATTGGATATCATATTTATAGCAATGAGATTCAAGTGGACCATTGCAAGGACTCCAATTTAAACTGCCTTGCCCCATAGGATGTGTGTATGTATGTATGTATGTATGTATGTATGTATGTATGTATATATATATATATATATATATATATATATATATATATATATATATATATATATATATATATATATATATATATATATATATATGTATCTGCGTGTATATGTGGGTATCTATGTGTGGGTATATATATATGTTTCATATATGGGAATGTTTCTTAATATCATGATAGAACAAAGCTCACCTTGAGACATATATTTACCTTGGTGTGAACCCGAGAAGCCCTAGAGGTGTTGATTAGATTAAAGGGTATTGGCAGACCTTAAGGCATTCATTCTTCAGGGGGCCATTAACATGCTTCCAATACACTGATGAGAATCAGGAAAGGTCCCCTAGGTGGTAATCAACTCACCAGGGACCATTAACATACTACTGTCGGGACTGTTTGGGCTGGGAGATCAAAGGAGATTGTTCATTAATTCATAGACTGGTAGGCACCGAGGGGGTCACACTGTAACAGCAATGTCCGAGCATGAATTTTGAGACATCTCTTTCATTTGTGGCATCTTCTGATTGGTGGAGAATGCATATAAAAGGAAGTGGGCTAAATGGTTACAGGGAGTCCAGCCCGAGAACATCTGAGGGACATGCTGTCTGTGTAAAGTATCTATGTCTATCTTTCTTCTAACTTTTTTTAATCCTAGGATTTATCTTATGACTTTGTATATCTTGTATATGTCCATTGAAAACATTTATGAGTTTATGCCTGAATTAACTTTGAATTAACTTTGCAGCCTAGAGCCAACACTATAGAGATATATGATAAATTCTAATCATTCTAACCTTCTTTTTCTGTGTAAATAAATGTAATTTTCATCTTTTTTCCCTGTTATCACTCGTTTTTAATTTTTATATAGACAAAGGTTTAATCACTTATATTTGTATCGTTAATCGTTTAAGTGAGGTATCAATATTGCCGTAACAAATGGTGCCCCAACGTGTGAGGAAGCTTCACGTTTGAGTGATTTTGCGGGTGGAGGACAAGTCTAACTCCAGGAACGGTAAGCATTTTTATGTCTTTGTTTGTATGTCTGTCTCCCCTGTATGAACACCCAAACTAGCAAGCTTCTTTGAACATTGTTTATATATATATAACCTTTTGTCTGTACTAATACTTTGATGAGACTGATATGAACAGTATAAGTGAAATAAAATTGTACTGAGAGTGTATGAGAAGGCATCCTGCTCGGTTGGGCCAACACTGCAGGAGGGTGTCTGCGTGAATGATAAGGGGTTCTGATTGGACGTTTGAAGGCAGTGGAAAGAAGTAGGATCTGGGCCTTTCTGCCAACAAGCGCTTCTGGTTGACCCTTGCATGAGTCTAGGTCAAGACGCTTCCCGGTCTTTAAGATCGAATTGCACCTGTGGGCCTAGTACACACTGAATGATCTTCGATGTATGTATCTATCTTTCTGTGTAAACTACTAACTGGGGATCGTAAACTTTGTGATTAGATCTGTAATGTTGTAACTCCTACAAATCGTATTGCAATTAGGTGTGCATCAGTTAACTACCTCCTGTACTACAAGCACGCATAGGGTCCTGATTATCTAAGTTCGTGCTAATCATTAGTAATAACCTTTCGTTAAGCATTTCTTTTAGAGTACTTCAGAAAAGTCCACGGGGGGATTAAACTATTATTTAGTTTGGGAAATCTCCAGGCTAATTTTTTGAAGGACTATAGCCAGGACAGGGAATTGGCCTGGCAAGTAGCGAAAAAAAATCAGCAAGGGTGACAGGGGCAGTACCTGTCAACCCAATTCTTGGTCAGAGAGTAGCTACCTCTGAAGTAAAGGCAACCTGTAAAAAGGTTGGGGGAATCAGTTCAAGGTCCGGAGTCCGTAAAGGATGGGTAATCGAATCGCTTCAAAGAGGGCGTCTAACCGTGGGGAACCCTACCACTTGACCCCGAGGGAAGAGATGATAGATAAATATGGACCTTGGGTTGTGAAATATTTGCAAGATTGGGATAGTTGGACTGGGAAAAAGTATTCTAAAAGAGGTACTTTTAAGCTAAACGCTTGGGAAGCCCTGTGGTACAATCACCGCGGGAAGATGACACGAACAAATGAAAGAGATGCGTGGAGCGCGTGGATGGTAGAATCCATGCATAGAACTGATGATGTGAATATTTTTACGGTGGGAGTTAAGGAGAAAAAACACCAGATGATGCTGCGGAGTAGGGACAAGCAGGGACAGCCACTAGAGCCACATCCCCAGAGTAGTGACAGTGATGAACAGGGGGATGATGAGGAATGGCCAGGATTGGGGCCTTATACAGCCGCCCGGTCCTTGTTGGCCAGATACTCAGAAAGTGATAGGAATTGTCATCTATCAGCAGATGAAAAAAAGGGGAAGCTACAACTTGCTGCCAAGTTTAACACCCCAGTTAAAACCCCCAATGAATCACAGAAAAACTCTTCCTGTGAAACATTGAAACCACAGGAAAGAGATAGCACAGCAAACCAGGGGGAGGGAGTGCTGGAATCAGGGGAGAAAAATCTCCCTAGTCCCAGAGAGCAGATACCATCAAAAGGGAAACTTTCTTCCCCTCTGACGGAAGACCCTCCCGAATATAGTAATCCCCCATTTACGGGCTGCGAGCCAGCATTCTCCCCTAAACGGCAGTTAACTAGCAACCCTGCTCCTGTAAGCAATACTGGCAGTTCTGCTACAGAGTACACAGCCTATGTACCTTTATACCCCCAAGTAACTAGCACCCCACAGCAAGGACCTGTGTGGTGTCACCCTAATGGGGAAAGGATATCACCCAATGTGGGCACACCGGTGTACCATGGGACTGTTAATGCCACCCTTCAGGGCACTTTGCAGTTGGATAAAGTGCCCCCACCTGGCAGCAACCATCGTCCACAGTCTTATTGGGATTCTGTGACAGAACCCCAAAAGAGCAATCCACAACTGATATCTTTTTCAGATGACGTATCTGTCTATCCTGTAAGAGAACAGGTGGTCTATGACAACAGTGGGAGATCCACGGGAAAGATGACACATCACGTGCCATGGACTCCCTCTGAGATGAAGGGATTTCTGAGTGTTATCCCCCATCCAAGGACAGATCCTATTAAATTTGCCAAAGAGCTGCTGGACATCCAGGCAAGCTACAATGCAAACTGGAGTGATATGCTTCAAATAATGAAGAGGGTTTGTGGAGATGGGGACTTGGATGAAATCCTTAGTAAAACCAATATTCCACGAACCCTGTATGTGGACTCCAGCCATCAAGGAGATATACTCACTAAACAATTAGCACAGTTGATTAAAACAGTCTACCCTCCCCAGTCTTGGACCAAGGTGTCAGGAGTGATCCAAGGTCCAAAGGAAGATTGTATGACATACTACAATCACTTTAAACAAGCCGTGGAATCAGCTGGTGGGGACATTAATAACAGTGCCCTATCCCCCGTATTGATCCATAGCTTCATTACCGGGTTGAGAGGAAACATCAGGGAAAAATTGATGACTGCAAATCCAGACTGGAGAGATAAGCCCCTCTCCTCTTTGTTGTCACTTGCAACTGCGATTGAAAGGAATATAGCAGATTGGGAGTCACAAAAACCTCAAAAGATCTGCATTGTCACTGATCAGTTGAACAGTGCAGATCTTGGACAGAAACCAAGAGGGAAACTGGTTTGTTTCAAATGCCACAGACCCGGACACTTCAAAAAGGATTGTAGAGCAGCAAGACCAAATAGGCCACCACGACAGGAGAAGGAATCTGGAAGAGACCTCCAGTGATGGAGAGAGCTCCCGGTGTTGCCCGTAATCTCGACAAATGAACAAGGGAGTGCTTATGTACAAATGCATTTAAATAATCAGACCCTAAATCTATTAACAGACACCGGGGCAGCTCGTACCATTTTAAAATCTAGTGAGGTGAATCTTCCCATTCAAAATACCGTGAGAGGAGTTGGGCTAGGGGGTATATCATATCCCCTATTTGAAACCACTCCCACAAAAATTCGAGTCGGACCCTTTCAAACTGAAGCCTCCCTGCTCTTGAGCGATTCAGTTCCTTGCAATTTGCTGGGAAAAGATTTGCTCTCACAAATGAGAGCACAAATACAATTCACTGAGGATGGAGTGGAAGTAAAGATCCCTTCTGATCCTGGCCAACACCAAATGGTAGAAACCTGGGATAGCATCATTGCTTTGTCTAAATTAGAACAGGATGCAAGCTTTGCAGAAAGCTTGCCCAGTGATTTAGTCAAAAACACCAATCCAGATGTTTGGGCTAAAGAGGGGAACACGGGACTTATGATCCGCTGTCCCCCTGTTAGGATCAAACTAAAACCAGATGCTATAATTCCTAGATTACCTCAGTATCCCTTGAAATTGGCTCAATTGGAGGGAATTAGGGACCAAATCAAACACCTCCTTAAGGAGGGTATACTGGTGAAAGTGAGCTCACCAGCTAATACCCCATTGTACCCTGTGAAAAAACCAGGACGGAACGTTTATCGGATGGTACAAGACCTGAGGGCAATTAACAAAATCATCCAAGAGGATGCTCCAGTGGTACCAAACCCTCACACTATTCTGAGTAACATCATCCCTTCTAATCAATATTTCACAGTTATGGATTTGAAGGATGCTTTTTTCACGGTACCACTCCACCCTGACTGTCAATACCTCTTTGCCTTCAGCTTTGAACTGCAGCAATATACCTGGTGTAGATTGCCGATGGGAATGGTATCAAGCCCAAACGAGTACAGCAAAGCAATGAAAGAGTGCTTGGACAGGTGGCACTGCCCGGAGGGTATCACTCTCCTTCAGTATGTGGATGACTTGCTGATTGGAGGCGACACGAGAGAAGCATGTAGAGAGGCCACTATCTCCTTGTTGAATCACCTTGGAGAGGAGGGATGCAGGGTATCCCCCGCCAAGTTACAATACAACATGGACCGAGTTGTGTTTTTGGGTCATTGCATTTCCAAAGGAAAAAAACACTTAACACAAGACCGAAAGAAGGCTATTCTGAATAGCAAAATGCCACAAAATGCAAAACAATTGAGGGGATTCCTAGGGTTGGTTGGATATTGCCGACAATGGATACCAGAAATGTCCAATGTTTGTAAGCCACTCTATGATTCTGTGAACATACAGGGGAAACTGGAACTCAGTGAAGAGCAAATACATGCTATTCAGACATTGAAGGCTGCAATCAGTGAAGCCCCTGTTTTGGGCCTGCCAGATTATACCAAGGGATTCCGGCTTTACTGTCATGAGTCTAGAGGCCACGCTGCTGGAGTTCTGACACAGGACCATGGAGGACATGACAAGCCCATTGGCTATTACAGTTGTCAGATTGACACAGTTGTCAATGCAATGGCACCCTGTCTGAGGGCAGTAGCAGCAGCTGCTGAGATGCTGACTAAAACTGCAGACATTGTGCTAGGGAACCCGTTAGAAGTTTATGTACCCCATGAGGTTCACGTGGTCATGCAGAACCTGACCACAAAGCACATTTCGTCAGCAAGATTGACCAAATATGAACTGGCACTTTTAACGCCCACAAATATTACCCTCAAAAGGTGTGCAAAATTAAATCCAGCTACATTGCTACCAGAAACATCGCAAGATGAAATAGAAAGCCATGACTGCAATGCAGAAATGGAAGATCACTATCGTGAAGCACAGAGAGTAAGAGACACCCCTATCCACAATGCTGACCTCACTGTTTTTGTAGATGGGTCCCGCTTCTATACTGAAGAAGGGCACCCTGTTACTGGGTATTCAGTAGTCACCAAGGATGAAATCCTGTTCCAAGGAAGACTACCTGGGAATCATTCTGCCCAGGTGGCAGAGCTTATGGCTCTCATGCAAGCTTGCATAGTAGGGAAAGGAAAAAAGCTCAATGTCTACACTGACTCGAGATATGCTTTTGGAATATGTCACGATTTCGGCCAACTATGGAAACTGAGAGGCTTCCTGACCACCTGTGGAAAACCCATTAAACATGGTGAGCTCATTAAGAAAGTCCTTGAGGCACTTTTGTTCCCAGAGGAAATAGCAGTCCTAAAATGTGCCGCACACACCAAAGGCACGGATGAGGTTTCACTTGGGAATGCTAAAGCAGATACTGCTGCAAAGGCAGCGGCTGTAACTGGTACTGAGTCTGTGGGAATCTTCATGGCCACACCTTGCTCCGACAGTCCTGATCAGGTAGATTTGACTGTTCTGAAGAGATTGCAAGTGCAAACTGACGAAAAGACAAAACAGAAGTGGCGAGACCAGGGATGTAAAGAAACAGCTGGACTTTGGGCCCATGAGGATGGAAGGTACTGTGCCCCTCCAGCACTGTACTCATATTTGGCTGAGGCATCGCACGGCCCCTCTCATCTGTCCAAAGGAGCTATGGTCTCCACAATCACCTCTCATTGGGTGGCCCCCGGATTCACCACTGTTGCGGAGAGATTCTGTCATGGGTGTGAAACATGTCAGATACATAATCCAGGGAGGCTTGTCAAAACTCCAACTAAACATTTGCCCAAAGCCCAGTACCCCTTCCAGAGACTGCAGATTGATTATATTCAATTGCCAAAATGCCAACAATTCCAATTTGTTCTCGTATGTGTGGACATGTTTTCAGGTTGGGTAGAAGCTTGGCCTGTAGCCAATGCTACTGCGTCGGTCACCGCAAAGAAACTATTGCAGGAAATTGTGTGCAGGTATGGCCTAATGGAGACCATAGAATCAGATCAAGGGAGCCATTTCACAGGTCAAGTGATGGCTGAGGTTATGGGAGGACTCCAAATTGAACAAAAGTTCCATACTCCCTATCACCCACAGGCATCAGGAAAGGTTGAGAGGTATAATGGAATGATCAAGAATAGACTAGCCAAAATTTGTGAAAATACGCGCCTTACTTGGGTGCAAGCTCTCCCTCTGGTATTGAAATCCATGCGACATACTCCTAGAGGTCCAGAAAAGCTATCTCCATTCGAGATATTGTTCGGGAGACCCCCAATGACAGGATTGTTTTTTCCACAAGAGATGACATTAATGCATTGTTCCTTAAAGATGTATGTGCAGGAATTACATAAGCAGCTCACCAAATTGCATGCCCAAGTGTTCTCTTCTATTCCAGACCCAAATTCTGACGGTAAATCTCACTCCCTACAGCCTGGAGATTGGGTGGTAATCAAGAAATTTCAACGAAGAGGACTGGAACCCAGGTTTGAGGGTCCCTACCAGGTATTGCTGACCACCCCCACCTCAGTGAAGATAGAGGGAAAAATCTCTTGGGTGCATGCTTCGCATTGCAAACAAGTTCAGAAGGAGATTTAGGAAGGTGGGTGGGATGGGCGCATCTTCCCTATTGTTAGGTTTACTCAGCTGGTATGTTCTCGTTTCTGCTCAAGAAACACCAGCTCCTAAGCAGGAAATCCAAACAGAGCCTGTACCCTGGATCCCACCGAAGGAGTATAGTAAATGGGTAATAAAACCTGAGGGGTGGAGTCACACACAGATCCATAAGGCCGAGTGCAAACAAGGACAACTTCTCCCCAGATACCCAATGTACTTTCATGGGTATATACTCATTCATGCCATAGCAGGGATGGGTTTTGATGGGACCTTCCTAGAACATACCACTGGCCTCGATCCCCACCCTTACAGATTCCATACAGCCTTTGGGGACATTGATGCAGGGTATCTACTAGATAGGCTTTGCAGTCTTGCGTACTGGAAGACCAGTCCAGATGAGCGGGAACGAATACAGCAGGTGGTAAGAGAGAGCCCTGATACCACAATGTATGTAACATATCACCTAGATGACTACGTTGCCTTGTGTGAAGGAGATTGGGACCCCAAGGATATGGAATGTCTAATCCCAGGAATTTTTCCTAAAGGATCAAATGACAGTCAATCTACCCAGAGGATGTTTGTAGATCTTGATACCGAGACCTATGAAATGTCCATAACAAACTTAACCAAGGGGTCAGAGTTATGGAGGATAAAATGCAAAAATAGCAAGTTATATCCCGTAGATCCCACAGGGGAGAACTATGAAGGGTGGTATATTGTTTACATTATCTTCAATCAGGGGGAAGAGAAAGAACATAAGAGGTACTATTATGACTTCCCAGAACTTGTTCAAGGGTCACTAGCGGATAAGTGTTTCCACCCCGCGGAGGGAACCCTTGAGATCTTAATCACTAAAAGGCCCACCTATGATAGGAAGACACATCCACTAAATTATCTGTCAAAGAAAAAGGTTGTCTTGCAGTTGAATTGTAGTAGCGCCCATCAGGCTATGTGGTATGAACGAGCAAATGTGACTCTACCAAATATACAAACACTGTAATCCTAAAAATTAGGACCGATGCTAAAAACAAACAGTATGAGGTCCTGGATTTACAACCAAGACTGTCCATACATGCCTTTGTGTTGCAAGTAATGAGGGAAACTTGTGACCCCGATACAGAGGGTCACTATTTTATTGACACCGCTTATTGGCCCCCAAATCAGTCCTTGGCTTTTAACAGTCCAAACCCATGGAAGTGGGATGTTTTATGCAATGGTGTGGATCTGCCTAGTGTGAATGAGTGGATGAATGGAAGGCCAATGAATGAAGAAATGAGAGGCGTGCATATGACTGTAGACTGGCAGGATCCCCAAGGATATGATTTGGATTTAGACTTACATCTAGATGGCCCATTTGTGTGGCCATTCTGCAACGCATTTGACGAAGGCTGTTGGACCTTTATGCAAATGACAAAGCTTAGGAATGATGACATGTTTCCCGGAATCAGTACCCCAGTTATTGATCCTAAACGTTGGTATCCCTGGAAGGGGCGAGGAAAAATCTGTGTGACAGTTGTACGGGTACCCAATGAGTTAGATGTTCTTGTGCCAGCAAAAATTAGTTCAGACTCCTGTAAGGCTCCTATAGTGAAGGCAGCAGATCTAGTCATCCCTTTACTCTCTTCTCACTGGACGGTATTAACAGACACGCAATTTATGTTATATACTTGGAGGATAACCTTATCTGATTTCCGGGTTGATAAGTGGGATAAACGGTGTGCAGCCTTCACAAAGAATCAGGTATACATGTTGAAGGGGTGGCTGCAGTCGGGATATTCAGAATATTCCCACACTAGAGTAAAAGAGAGGTCTAACAGAGACTGCCTTAGGAGCAGGGGGTGTTGCCCTGGGTAGCCTAAACACTATGGATTTGGAAATACTCAGAAACAAGTTAGGAGGGTTGGCACAACATGTTGGAGAAGGGGTCAAGGTGCAGCTAGACGTGAATTATATCCTCGAAAATCTACAACATGCGCATATCGATGCTACTGCCTCAATATCTGAGGTAATGAAACAGAAATTCACAGGATTGATAGCGGGTTTATCCAAAGTACAGGAAAGCATCCAACTTGCTTTATCTTGCACCCAGGTACAATCAGAATTGTCCCAAGACCTCAGAGTAATGATTGCTTCTTTTTCAGCAGGACAATTTCCCCTAAATTTGAGAAAACAAGCAGGTAGGGTAGTATCCAAGTTTGCTATGAGTCATATGGATTGGTGGATGACTCAATTCCATGGCTGTAAAAACCTGACTTGCACAGTCTCATCCCTGATTCCGGTTGCAGGGACTGAGCATCGTGCTTATACCACAGTCAATTTGGGTACTATCCTATCAGGCTCTACCGTGTTACACCCCCGAGTCCATCACGATCTGATGGTTTATGAGTCCGGACAACCTCAAATGATTGATACTGATGGGTGCTGGAGAAAGGAAGGGGTTGTGTTATGCCAAGGGAAACAGGATAGGATCATGAGACAACAATGCTGGCACAGGGAAGGGTCATGTCTCATGGATGCCGAGGAAATGTCCCAACCTTATATAAAATACTTGGGCCAAGGGTTTTGGTGCTGGTATCAAACGTCCAGTGATGCCCTATATTCTGCCTACGGGCTGAACTGTACTCAGCGTGGTACGTTACCTCAAGGAGTCTATTGCACATCTTCCCCTGTCCTTGGAATAGATATAGCAGGGACACAAGGGCGGACCCCTATTACCCCAGAGAAAAGGCTTGATATCAAACCTGATACCCCCATACATTTACAGAAACTTCCTCTGGGATTTGGAGCCGAGTTAAAAGCTTGGCTGATGGATTTCGGACAACAGGATGAAATACTAAATGTACTAAGAGATGCTGAAAAACAAGCCACCATACGACTCACCCATGATCAAAATAGACTGATCCAAGTATCCCACGCTTTAGATGCAGACACTAAGATTTCCTGGTGGGAAAGTTTATTTGGGTATAGTCCGAACGCTACAGCTTTCCTAAACATTTTGCTCCACCCTGTTGTTGTCCTAACCTGTGCAGCCTTATTGCTTTTCCTGATGCAGGTAATAATGTGCGTTACTATCAGGAGAATGAATGCCAAAGCTATGAGAATGTGTACCTCAACAAGGTATCTTCTCTCAAGGAACAGAAAGGCCACTAACTCAGAAACAAATCTCTGAGGAAGCCAGATCCAATCCAGACCAGTACTAAGAAGTTGCACATGTAAGAGAGGACCCTAGAACTATATTTTTCTTGTTCCAGGGATAAGCCTCTTCAATTTTTAGTAATAAAGTGCAGTCAGGTTTACCTAAATTCCAAAAGATTTAATCGTTTTTTATAATTTTTAACTTCTTTTTATTTTTTTTTATTTTTTTTCTCTCCCTTTTGTTGTTACTATCTGTGTACCTGACCTGCAAAAATACTGTTAATGGGAGAGGATTTTTTTTTTTAGAAAAACATTTGTTTTGTTTGTTTTGTTTTTATTATTTTTTTTTTATTATGTTTTTGTTAACCAATGTATTCATTTTTTTTTTTATATATACAGATTCAAGGCTCTTTAACAGTCTTGGTTGGAGCAGCGTTCAATCTGTAGTTTTTTTTTTCGTTTTTTGTTCTTTTTTTCATTTCCACTATTTTTCCTGTTCATTTTCATTACTCACCTCTCTTCCATTCCTTTTTCTTCTTTAATATTATGCTCTCTGAGTTTTTTCCTTTGATTTCTATCATCTATCTTCTCAAGATAATGTAATTAAGACATCAGTCATATCATTGTTGTTTAAAAAAAAGGACTTATTTATTAAAAAAGACCATATTTCAACTAAAGTATCCCTGGACATCCAGTTTTATGTCTTAATGTAATTTCACCTCCCCTAGTCTACCTACTACCTTAACCTGAGCCCCGTGAGCAGGTGTGGTGAACCCAGGGACCTGGCAATAACAGACAGTATTGTCTATCCCTACCATCAAGGGCCATGGATGATACTGGCTGTTGCTCAGACTCTGTACCCTGTGGGGAACCCACTCTACTCGTCCACATTACACCCTTTATGAGTATTTAGTCTTAATGGCCAACACTCTGTTCCTGTCCAGCATTTCTCCAATATCTGTACACTAACGTTTTCCTCTCTCTTTTTGTATTCATGCACGACTGTCTGGAGACCCGCCCGACCCCACCTGAAGAAGCAGCGACCACCAAGTTATTTCTTGAGATAAATGTGTCACGAATAAGACTTTCCTTCACCATGCTGAAAAGTGCTGTCTCGCGGTCCGATCCAATCGATGCAACCATTACATGGTCTTACAAAGATACAGGACTAGATATGCCAGGATCCCGCCATCAATGTTGGAGTTCCGCTCCTCCAAGGCAGAGGAGTGATGAAACATTGCAATACAGACACTCATGGTTTGGATGTGAAGGCTCCAAAGGACCAGGATTTCTTTGCTATCTTAAGCCTACTTTGAGGAGTTCCGGCGTGTTCAAGAAAGGAAGAGGAGGCCGCAGTGGTGGTGGGGAAGGGTCGGGGCTTCTGGGCTGTTGTGGGTGGGTGCAAGATCATTGAAGGAGGACATAAGTTCAAGAATGAACTTCAGGGGGAAATGTGATGGAAATATTGGATATCATATTTATAGCAATGAGATTCAAGTGGACCATTGCAAGGACTCCAATTTAAACTGCCTTGCCCCATAGGATGTGTGTATGTATGTATGTATGTATGTATATGTATATATATATATATATATATATATATATATATATATATATATATATATATATATATATATATATATCTGCGTGTATATGTGGGTATCTATGTGTGGGTATATATATGTTTCATATATGGGAATGTTTCTTAATATCATGATAGAACAAAGCTCACCTTGAGACATATATTTACCTTGGTGTGAACCCGAGAAGCCCTAGAGGTGTTGATTAGATTAAAGGGTATTGGCAGACCTTAAGGCATTCATTCTTCAGGGGGCCATTAACATGCTTCCAATACACTGATGAGAATCAGGAAAGGTCCCCTAGGTGGTAATCAACTCACCAGGGACCATTAACATACTACTGTCGGGACTGTTTGGGCTGGGAGATCAAAGGAGATTGTTCATTAATTCATAGACTGGTAGGCACCGAGGGGGTCACACTGTAACAGCAATGTCCGAGCATGAATTTTGAGACATCTCTTTCATTTGTGGCATCTTCTGATTGGTGGAGAATGCATATAAAAGGAAGTGGGCTAAATGGTTACAGGGAGTCCAGCCCGAGAACATCTGAGGGACATGCTGTCTGTGTAAAGTATCTATGTCTATCTTTCTTCTAACTTTTTTTAATCCTAGGATTTATCTTATGACTTTGTATATCTTGTATATGTCCATTGAAAACATTTATGAGTTTATGCCTGAATTAACTTTGAATTAACTTTGCAGCCTAGAGCCAACACTATAGAGATATATGATAAATTCTAATCATTCTAACCTTCTTTTTCTGTGTAAATAAATGTAATTTTCATCTTTTTTCCCTGTTATCACTCGTTTTTATTTTTATATAGACAAAGGTTTAATCACTTATATTTGTATCGTTAATCGTTTAAGTGAGGTATCAATATTGCCGTAACAGCATGCGCCGCTGCAGTCAGCGGCTCATTGCGAGGGGAATATCTCCTAAACCTTACAGGTTTAGGAGATTTTTTTTTTTTTTTTTTAAATTGTTTATTTAGGTCAAGAACACGGCCCACATGGGCCCAAAGATACATAAATATATATTCGTTTGAACATACACATGGTATAGTATCGTAACATAAATTCTTACAAAACTCTTATTCAAACAGATCTACATCCAGCTTGTTAATCTGAGCTCATACATTGACATTTGTATAGCAATAGCAAGTTAAACTGTAGGGTCGAAATGTATATGTGATAACTTCCAGTGCTGGTTCCCATTGCGCCGGTCCTCTATTTTCTATATAACTTAAAAATAGCGATTAGAAGAAATTGAGGGTATAGTGACAGAAGAGAAAGGAGGGAAGAGGTGCAGGGGAATATAAGGGGGGGTGGAGAGGAAGGGGGAGGGAGTTGGGTGGGGGGGGGGGCAGAGTGGGATAGGGAAAGGGGAAGGTTCCCGCGAACATGGAGGTGCAAAGGATACACAGAACCCGAACAACCACGGCTCCATCACAGGATGCCGACGGCTTATCTATATAATCACCGGGCCACGTCTGCGCCTCTCAAAGATTGGCCTGCTGCCGAGTATATAAACATCAGCCATAATTGCCATGTTTTAGAGAATGCTTCTTCCCTATGTTGAGCCGTGTGGATCAGGTCCTCCATTTGCCTTATGTCTTCCACCTTACCAAGCCACATATCAATAGACGGTGGTGTGGTGAGTTTCCAGCAGAGAGGTATGCAAGCTCTGGCTGCGTCTATTAGATGTCGTATGACTGAGCGTTTGTACACTTTGTCTGGTATGTCAGTGGCGTGTAGGAGAAAAACTGCTGGATCTTTTGGAATTATCCTGTCTGTAAACAGTTGTATCGTCTCGTGTACTACCTTCCAGAACCGTGAAAGCTTAGGACATGACCAGAATATGTGTAACAGGGTTCCCTCGTCTCTCAAGCATCTCCAACACACATCAGATATAGTAGGAAATATTTTATGTAAGATTGTTGGGGTTCTGTACCATCTAGAAAGAATTTTATAATTTGTTTCTTGTGTTTTAGCGCAGATGGATGACTTGTGAGTGAAGCGAAGTATACGTTGTCTCTGCGTGAGGTTGAAGCTGCAGCCCAGCTCCTCTTCCCATTTGGACAAACCCGGGGGTATGTGGTCTGAGGGAGGTGTAATCAAGAGACTGTACATTAGTGAGATAGTATGTGGTAGAATACCTGTGTTAGTACAGATTTCTTCTAAGGTCGTGAGTCCTTGGTCTGCGTCTGCGGGGGGTGTAATAGAGTGAAGGAAGTGTCCTAGTTGGAGAGTTCGCATGAAATCTAGGCGGAACATCCCTTGCGGGTTAGATAGTTCCCCGTATGTTTTCCAAACTCCACTTGAACTGAAATGAGAGGCCGAGTTTAGTCCTGTTTCCCCTAATGACCGAAATACTCTATCCTGTAGTCCAGGGGTGAATAAGGGGTGTCCTATAATTGGGAATAGGGGCGAGTTTCGAGATGAAATGTGTGGTTTAGGGATTAATTTAGCACAGATTTTGGCTGTAGTGCCTATCAGAGGATGTTGTTTGAGTTCCCTAGGTAGGCTAGAGTAACACCATGGTGTACCACCCAACGGGATTCTGGTGTGGGATTGCTCAAGTTGGGTCCATAATTTAGTCTCTCTGTGTCTACGCCAGTCGATGAGTCTACTCAGATGTACTGCTTGGTGGTAAACGCGTATATCCGGTATCGCTAGCCCCCCGTGTGGTTTGGGGAGGACAAGTAATTTGTTTGGTAGTCGGGGTTTTTTCTTAGCCCATACAAAATCAGTAAATATTGTTTGAATTTGCTTGAAGAAATCGGGAGGAATACGTATCGGAATGGCCTGCATTAGGTAAAGTATTTTTGGTAAAATTGACATTTTCAGGATGTTACCTCGCCCCATCCAGGAGTGTAGGCCTGATTGCCAGGTATTTAGTAGTGTTTTTACTTTTGTAAGTAGTGGTGGGAAATTCATTTCATACAGCTTTGCCATAGTCTGGGGGATGTACGTGCCCAGATATTTTAGGGCTTTGTCTGTCCATTTCAGTTTGAAACTGGCTTTAAGGGGCATGAGCATTGCAGCAGGGATTCCTATACTCATAGCTTCTGATTTGGCCCAATTAATTTTCAGGTAGGCTAGGGAACCGTAATCGGAAAATTCTTTTAGTAAATTTGGCAGGGATATCACTGGGTTAGTTAATGAAAACATCAAGTCATCAGCGTATGCTGAAATTTTATAATGAGTATTATCTATGATAAGGCCGGTGATGTCCGGGCTCAGTCTTATGTGGCAGAGGAATGGTTCCAGTGATAATGCAAAAAGGAGGGGGGAGAGTGGGCATCCCTGTCTTGTGCCATTCGAAATCTGGAAGGCATCTGACATTACTCCGTTCACCCTTACTCTAGCCGTCGGTGCTGCGTATATTGCTGAAATCCAATTTAACATGGATTCCCCTAGACCAATGTGTCTTAACGTTGAGAGCATAAAGGACCAGTTAACCCGGTCGAATGCTTTTTCAGCATCAGTACTGAGCATGACCATTGGCGTGGCTGTCTTAGTGGCGTGATAGAGCAGGTTCAGGACCTTAGTAGTGTTGTCCCTCGCCTCTCTGGTAGGGACAAAACCTACCTGGTCTAGGTGTATTAAGCTGGTTATGTGTTGTTGTAGTCTAGTGGCCAGGATTTTTGTGAAAAGCTTCAGGTCTGTGTTTAGTAGGGATATAGGCCGGTAGCTACCACATTGGGTCGGGTCTTTATCTTCTTTGTGGATTACAGTTATTTGGGCTTGTAGAGTGTTATTGTGTAGTAGTTTCCCTTTGCCTAAGTCATTAAATAGTTGGGCTAGGTGTTGGCCTAGTGATGGGAGAAGCGTCTTGTAGTATTGGAGTGTGAGTCCGTCAGGTCCGGGAGCTTTCCCTTGCTTGGTATTTTTTATCGCTATTTGTATGTCTGTCAGAGTAATGGGTTCGTCAAGTAGGTCTCTCGTCTCAGTCGATAGGGATGGCATTTTGGAGTCTGCTAAATATTCTGCTATTTTCTCTGGGGAGGGT
Organism: Lithobates septentrionalis; assembly: GCA_037952835.1. Classification (NCBI taxonomy): domain Eukaryota; kingdom Metazoa; phylum Chordata; class Amphibia; order Anura; family Ranidae; genus Lithobates; species Lithobates septentrionalis. The sequence goes on along the minus strand of JBBDGP010000014.1, from coordinate 1,965,110 downwards.
TGTGTCATGTTTAAATTGTATAGGTTTTCGTAGTATGATCTAAATTCTTGTGTGATTTGTTGGGGCAAGGTAGCTCTTTGTCCCGTAGGAGAGATAATGTGCGGGATATATGAAGCAGTGTTTTGTGATTTGAGGGATTGGGCTAGAAGTCTGCCACACTTGTTGCCCGATTCGTAGATCTTTTTCCGGGATATCTGGAGAGCCGCCTTAGCCTTGAATTGGAGTAGGTCTGTTATTTGCATACGTATCGTGTCTAATTCGCTACCCAGGGATCTAGATGGCCTAGTTTTATGGGCGGATTCAAGTTTATGGAGTTTGTCAAATAGTGATGCTAATTGGGCTGACTTTTGTTTTTTAACTCTTGACCCGTGTTTAATCAGCACTCCGCGGATCACCGCTTTGTGAGCTTCCCATGTAAGGCCAAAGTCCCCGTCTTCTGAGGTGTTAGTGTGGAAGTAGTGTGAGATTTCTTTTGTGATGTCTGCAACTATGACTGGGTCTTGTAAAAGACTTTCATTTAGTCTCCAGGGTTTCCTTTGACCTTTGAAAAAGTCTGTGAGATCGTATTGCATGGACACTGGGGCGTGGTCGGACCATGTAATGGAGCCGATGGCTGTGTTTTTGACCGCCCGAAGTTGGTTGTGTGGAACTAAGAGGAAATCAATACGAGAATACACCTGGTGTGGGCGAGAGAAGAAGGTGTAGTCTCGTTCCCCAGGGTGAAAAAGGCGCCAGGTGTCTATTAGCTGTGCCGCATGGAGGGCCGAAGACATTTCCCTGCGGGTGCCACGTGTGATGGAGGAAGAGCCTGTCGAGGTATCTTCTGTCGGGATTAAGGGGATGTTAAGATCGCCTCCTACAATCAATTGGCCCTCAGAGAAATTCTGTAGTGTTTTGAGATGACGTTTCATGAATGTGTCTTGGTGTTCATTTGGGGCATAAAAATTTGCGATGGTCACTTTGGTGTCACCTATCAGGCCTTTTATAAAAAGGAACCTGCCTCCCGAGTCTGATTTTTTGTCCACTAATGTCCACGGTACTGATGCGGAAATCTGGATAGATACCCCTCTGGATTTAGCGGCTATGTGGGTGGAGTGGTATGCAGTCGGGTAATACCTATTTTTTAAAATTGGGAACTTGTCTTCCCTGAAGTGTGTCTCTTGTATTAGCACTATGTCGGCTTTCATGTGTCTCATGTCATTTAGAAGCATTCTCCGCTTTTCCGGGACATTCAGTCCCCTTGCATTGAGGGTGACCACATTGAGAACCCCCATGCTCACGAGAACCAATTAAAGGTAAGGGGGGGAAAAAAAAAAAAAAAAAGGGGGGGGGGGGGAGGTGTGGGGAGGGGAAAGGTGGTTGACCAGAAATAGGGGAAGGGATTAGAAAGAGGCAAAAGCCCACCTTGTTTGCAACGGGTGTCGTGAAGGGTAGACTCCCCGATCACCCAAAACAAAAAGTGGATGATTTCTATTGACTGAAGTAGTACTTCCACGCACACCAGTGTTATCTGGGTGTAATCGTTTTCCTAAGTGGGGAAGTGTCAAGCCAAGGCCTAGGAGGGAGGGCTATGTCCTCCCCGAGCCCTCGGATCTATGGTAAACTTGGTACTCCAGGTAAACAATACTTTAACTCTCGGAGCATATCTAAAACTGAATTCGTGATGTTATGTATGAATATACATTCTGTGTAACATGAGCAACACTGTATACAAATTAGGTTAACTGTGAACGAGCAATCTATAATTAACCGTGCAATACCGCCATATCTACTCAACTAGTTGGTTGATATAAATACTTAACCAGCAAACACACCCAGCATATATGTAATGTTGAAAGTATGGCCCTTCTGATGGGCTTCAGCATAGCTTTACTAAGTGTTATTTCTACAGGTGGTGGCTGCCGGTAATATTCCAGCGATGCAAAGATTGCGCGTGGGGCCGCCGAACACGGATGCAATAAACTAGTTATATTCTGCGCCCCCACTGCAGTCAGTGCACCGCACAACCTTCGTCTCTCCATCCCACTCACTACCCAGTCTGTTCGAGTTTAATTCTACTTACAGAATATATGTGCCCCCCTACTTAGTAGCACTGCTGTACTCCCCGTCCAACCCCCCTAATCCCCCTCCCCTGACCTCCCAAAAAACCAACCAGGAGACTCCGTGTCCCCCAGGATCGCCAGATAGCATTATGAGGAGACCGAGCTTGTCCGTTGCCATTAGAACCTGCAACATAATAATAACAACAACGTTCCCAATGCAGCAACTCGCATCCCTCCAAGCTGGTCAGGGGTATCAGATATGTCATTTCTTCCCCTCTGCTCTTATTTCAACATCAGGGTGGGCAAGAGGCAGGGGGGGGGGGGGAGGAAAGACACATCTCCCCGGCATTCCCTCTGCACAGATGAACATCCAGGACAAGGGGGGGGGGCCGCCAAGTAGGCTCCGGGCACTCCTCAGACACCCCGCAGATCCCTCCCGGACTAGTTTGACTCTGTGTCCAACCGGGGTGGGCCAGGTGGCTCAAGAATATGCCTGGCAATCATGTGGACGGAACACTCTATGTCACAAGGTGCAGGGGGGCAGACACAGTCTGACGGTGAGTAGAGGTGTAGGGGGCGGCTAGCGGCCTACAAGCCGCCTGGGTAGGACAGAAGTGTCAGCTGATTAAGGGACCACCAAGTAAACGGGTGTAGAAAGCCCAACTGTAAAATGTCAAAAGGAATAGGTGTATGGTAGAAACGATGTGCACGGTTACTTACAGCAGCCTCATGACTCACGTGCACCGTTATCTGAGCTGGCACGGGATCTTCCTCGGGACCTCTGTGGGCGGTTGGACTGGCTGGTTCTGCTCGTGTTCAGGCCCGATCGGCCGGTCGGTCGTGGAATCCTCGATAACCAATTCGGGATCTGGATCGGTGCTGCCCCCATGAAGTCGAAGAGGTCCGGTAGATCTGCTGGGGTGCGTAGTGTGTAGTGGGCTCGTTCGTTACGGAATGTTACTGCCAGCGGGTAGCCCCATCTGTACGTGCATCCGTGTCTCCTTGCCAATTCTAAGATGGGCTTCAGCATGGTACGGCGCTGTAGCGTAGCTCTCGACAGGTCAGGCAGAATTTGGATGTGGGCCCCGTCGAATTCTATCTCTCCCTGGTCCCATGCTTTTCTGAGCAGAGTCTCCTTCTGTGCAAAGCGGTGTATGCGGCATAAAACATCCCGCGGCCTGGCAGGATCTGAGGATTTTGGGCCTAGGGTGCGGTGGATCCTGTCAATCTCCACATGCGGCGGAGGGTGATCCATTAGACCTTGGAAGATCGCCGTCGCCGCCAGGTCCTCCGGGCCCGTGGCTTCTGGTATCCCCCGCAGCCGCAGGTTGTTGCGGCGACTACAGTCCTCCAATTCCTCCAGGTGGAGCTGCATTTCTTGTGATTCCATAATATGTGTCTGCTGCAAGTGCTCCAATGCCTGCATCCTCTCCTCCAGGGCAGTAATCTTAGTTTCGCCAGAGGTGACACGGGTTTCCACAGTTTGTAAGTCATCCCTTACTTCTTGGATATCTTTCCTGTGTGCCTCCTCTATCCGCAGGATCATGGTCTCAAAGTCCGCTCTCGTGGGCAGGGCCTCCAGGTCTGCTCTTGTGGGGAGAGCCCTGAGCATGCTGCGGAGATCATCTTCCAGGATGTTTTGGCTGCTCGGGTGTCTCTCCCTCTCCGTGCAGAGCAAGGCTGGCGTGCCCGTAAGAAGTAAGGGCGTCTGTGTAGGAGAAGCCATCAGGGTATCCGTGCAGGACGGAGGAGTGTTGGGCCCACGTGGTGCGGCCGCTATGGCGCCGGGAGATAGGTCCGCCTGACCTCTGAAGAACTGTGGGATGCCCGTTTGTGTGTTCCGGTGTTGGGTTCCCCGGGACGACGATCTCGTTCTATATCGTTTGGGGTTGCTCATGCCGTGTTCATTGGAGTAAAAAGGCGTCTCGTGATCCGTACAGGCCGAGTTGGACAGGGAGCTCCTCCAAAACACGTCTTCACTCGGCCATTGCTAAGCCACGCCCCCCCAGGAGATTTTTTTTTACCTACAGGTAAGCCTTATTATAGGCTTACCTGTAGGTAAAAGTTAACAAAAAAGGTAGACAACCACTTTAATTACACCCATTAGATTTTAGACGACTCAAATGAGTTTTAGTCGACTAAAATGTACTGGAGATTTAGTCGACTAAATACAACTAAAACTATAACAATTGCAGAAGACTAAAGTGGGACTAAAACTAAAATGCCATTTTAGTCCTAAGACTAAGACTAAAACTAAATTGAAATTTGCTGCCAAAATTAACACTGGCGCCCTGGACAGGTAAGTTTCCATATTTTAAAAGTCAGCAGCTGCAGTATTTGTAGCTGCTGACTTAAAAAAAAAAAAAATCATTTGGCGGAACTCCGCTTTAAACACAAACTTTTTCTGACATTTGTTGGTTTCAAGTTATTTTCTTTTACTAGAAAATTACTTAGAACCCCCAAACATTATATATATATATATATATATATATATATATATATATATATATATATATATATATATATATATATATATATATATATATATATATATATATTTTTTTTTAGTAGAGACCCTAGAGAATAAAAGGTGGTTGTTGCAATATTTTATGTCAAACTGTATTTGCGTAGCAGTCTTTCAAATGCAATTTAAAAAAAAAAAAAAAATTATACTTTAACGAATTAAAAAAAAAAAAAAAAAAAAAAAAAAAAACAGTAAAGTTAGCCCGATTTTGTTTGTATAATGTGAAAGATTTTACGCCGTGATAATCGTGATATTTATTCTAAGCAAAAAAATTGTGATTCATTTTGGCCAGAATCGTGCAGATCTACTGTGTACCAACGATCAGATTATTGTACGATTGCTTCGAAAGCGGTATGTGTGAACAGCTGCTGCTATCAACAGCTGGTAGATTTGTACTCTGTAAAAATGAATTGCTGGCGGTGCTGCTGTTTGCATGTAACCTCTCATCTGAGCGGTTACATGCTAAAAGAGCCTCCAATCAACCCTGGATGTAGCCAGTATGCATCCAAGGTCAGAATTTTCTGTTGAGGATTGGCCACATGCAAACTGGCTGCAGCTAATCAGACAGTTTGCATAAGGCCAAAGCACAGAGTGTTGCTGCTTTCAGAGGCAGCATTTAGCCAACTCTGAACACAGCAATCTATCTGCTTCTAAACTGCTGTGTGTGAATGAAGATCAAGTGTGTATTAGTGCAGTAATGGCAAACGAATAAATCGCACAATGGTTCAGTGACAGCAAATAAACGTCCATTGGTGGTGAAGTGGCAGTGAAGGGTTTGAGCTCATTAGGTAGAGCGGCAGTAAATAAAAGGGTGCACACCAGTTTGGTGGCAGCAAGAATGGTAATATATGTCAGTGCTCCACCGCAGGCATATCTGATGGGGAAAAATATGGGTTAAAAATGACCACTCTCCGTTGGCCGAATATTGACGGCAGGAACAGGAAACTTTGCTCCTTCTTGCCTCGCTTACCAAAGATGTAAGTGTTGGATAATGAATTTTGGCATTAGGCCCCTTTCACACGATCGGACCGTTCAGGTCCGCCTGTCAGTTTTGACGGCGGACCTTAACGGGCGCTCCATGATAGCCTATGGAGCGACGGATGTCAGTGGAGACATGTCTGCTGACATCCGACCCGGTCCGATCCGCTAAAAGCAGACGGATGGCCCTACGTCCAGATCCATCGCTGGTGGATCGGGTCGGGTGAGATCTGACAAAAACGGACATGCTGTCGGTTTTCATCCGATCCCTCCAAAGGGAGCAGCGGGGCCTGACAAGCCCCTCCCCGCTCAGTGAGCAGAGAGGGACCTGTCATCCGCCGGCTCAGCGGAGATCAACCGACTGATCTCCCGCTGAGCCGGCGGACCGAGGCGGGCTCTGTGTTAACGGAGTCCGCCTCGTGTGAATGAGGCCTTATACAGCACTGCCTTACAGTAAATAAAATCCTTTTTTAAAAAAAACAAATACATGGATACGAGTTGTTAATCTTCGTAAATAGATTATGGCTGCATTTGAAAATGCATATAATCATCACAACAAGAAAAAGTCTGGTCATTCAGTATTTTACTTGACACAGAAGTACTGTTGGCTTTCTAAATTCAGCCTGACAGATTGCACAGATGTCATCAACTTCTGAACATTGCCTTTTAGATGCAGCAACTCCATAACTCTGAAATAAAAAAAGAAAAAAAAAGTACATACACAATATGTGATGAGATGAGATAAAATGTAACCATACATTAATTATTATTTACTGTTGCATGAGGTTTAACTCAAAATCATGAAAATGGCTCAGTGAACTCAGATGTAAGTTAAATCATTGTTCAGCATAACAATATTGTAAACATAAAGATGTATGTATTAAAACGGTAGAGGTTGCCGGTGGTTACGCTCTTGTCATGCACAGTGTATGCTGCAATACGGGTAGTAAACCACCAAAAAAAAAAAAAAACGTAACCCTGCAAGACAATAGCATAATGTCATACTAGCACATTATAAAATACTTACCTTAGAATGAAGCTCCCGCAGCGTGCCCGGTCACCGCTGAGGGGGTCGACATGTCCCCTCAGCGTTTCTTCCGGATTCGCGGGCCCTGGCGCGGTTAATGGCCAGAGCCGCGATGACGTCACTCCCACACATGCACGCGGGAGCCCTCCGTTCTTGCACGATCCGCTGGACCTTCAAAATCGCATGCACCACTGACGTCAGAGACTGCATGCAGGGTGAATATCTCCTAAACGGTGCACGTTAGGGAGATATTAATTTTACCTACAGGTAAACCTTATTATAGGCTTACCTGTAGGTAAAAATGACCAAGCAGGGTATACAACCGCTTTAAGGGAATAACGTTTACATAAATGTCCCTCGTCAGCTAAAAAAAGTCTGTTAGAAGTTGCATGCTTTCAATGCAATAGAATATTTTTATGAGTATCTAAGATAGCCTTTCCCCTAAAGTTGAACTTTATTCAGAAAATTAAAGCCTGCTAGATCCGTTCAGGATGGCCCCTTTTGCAGGTATAATGTAAAACATTAAAAAGAAGTGCCTCTATTGTTTAAAATACAGTAATACACAGTCTCACCCTGCTCTGCACATTCTCAGTTGCTCTCCATTTTTAGGCAGGAGTTTGTAGAGGCTGATCTGCTGAAAGCCTTAAAGCAGAATTAAACCCCATCCTTTACAGCCAAGGAAACTGCTTCTGTTTGATCCACAACTGCCATGGTGCTGCACATGTGATCAATTATGACCAATTATGAGCCATTTGATGTTTTGACAGTTTTTTTTTTAAAACCGTTAGAACGATGGGTTTAGTTTCACTTAATGATTTACTTCTGCTCAGGGGCTCTGGGCTTCAGCAAAATGGCAGGCAGGAAGAAACAGGAGCAATACTGGACGCAATTTACAGCACACACTGATTTTGGTAGCACGGTTATTAATGTGGAATGTATGTTCCTTGCTAAAGAGCATTACTTTTTATCAAGTTGTTACCTGTAAAGTTCCGCTTTAAGCTGGCCATACAATACGGTATATATTTTTTTCTAACAGATTCTTTCATCCACTCTATACAGCTTGGATGAACGAATCCCCCTGCTGAGCTATATTTTATTTTGACAGCTGGCAACAATGGCTGTCAAAGTACCCAAACAGTGGCTGCAAGTGACTGGATGCAGATGCTGTTCAGCAGAAAAATTTCTGCCTGGCTCCTTTGATTTTTCAGTCACAGGATAATGGAAAGGATGGGGCCAGCAAGGACACCCACTAAGCTAATTTCAGCCAGTTCATCAGGAAACAAAATCCATACAGCCTATGGCCAGCTTTACAATACAGGCCACGCACCACATAAATGACAATCACTGAAACACGTTAAATTTGTTTTGGCAGTCACAAAATATGTAGCCAATATAAAAAAACAAAAAAAACCTGTGCTGCTGTCCACTAAATAGTTGATTCTGAACAAGGGCACACATTCCAACATGAGATTTGCATTTGTAAGGAAGAAATAATGGATACCCTGTTGGACTGAACAAGTGATTGTGATGCAGCTGTGATCCAAGATAATAAGGACATCAATTCCACTTGGTTTAGCATAAGCCGCGAAGGCAGACTTTCTGCGACATAGGAAAAGAAGGGACTAAGGCTAAGTAAACAATAAATATCCCGAATGCCTGTATTTTGGATTCTAGAAAATAAATATTAACTTCTCCCATTAGTAGACTTGCTACTCAAGACCAAAAAGGTCTTTTTCCAAAAAATCTGCCTGCTGAAGAGATGGCACTTTTCTATCCTTTATCTTCAAAATTGGCTATTCTGAACATATGTTTAACTAATATGAATGAAGCACCTCATACTGCAACTACTAATTTATGAAAGCAAGGGGATTAAATGATGAGTAATAACAGGGTCCGAATATAAAATCTGATCGCTGATTGTAAAGTTGAAAAAAAAAAAAAAAACACACACACACTTGCTCAACTGCAAACACAATCATCTAACTGTGCATCTGTGGCAACAAAAAAACAAAAAAGGGACAGCTTCTGAAAACAGCCCGATAACCGGAACAGGCAACTTTGTAGGCTGCTAAGCACTGGCTGGCGACATGTACCTAACACAAGTCAAATGTCATTTCACTGTAACACAACACCACAATGTTATTTGCTTTTTTATATATTTATTGTGCACTTGCAGACTTATTCAGATTACTTACAGGCTGAGTAAAAAACAATCGTAAGATATCCGCAGACGTTTTCCATTGTCCAAAAACTACAAAAAGCTGAAAAGAAACAGAAAAAGAAACGGTTATTAACTGCTGTTTGACATTTTGAAAACTGGCTTCAATTTCTTTTGGCAACAAAACACGCTCAATAAACTAAATCTGAAATGACTATTATTATTAAACAGGGATAGAAGAAAAATACTACAATCTGGAGACAAACAGATAAATATAAAAGAGCCAGCAGAACCTTTTAGAGCAGTGGTTTTCAACCTCAGTTCTCAAGTACCCCCAACAGGCCATGTTTTGGGAATTTCTCTAAAGCCCCATACACACGATAGGACTTTGTACAAACTTTCCCTTGGATTTTTGTACAAAGGGCCATGGCCATAAGTTTGTATTGCATACAGACAGCAGGACTTTTCCAGCCAACTTTCACCAAATTACGAGGTTTTTCAGCTCTTTACCACCACCCTTTGGTCAACTTTTGTCCCGGTGCATGCTGGGACTGTGATCTCATAAAGGGGCGTGGTCATTGGATGACATGACCACACCCCCTTATGAGATCACAGTCCCAGCATGCCCCTCGGGACTGTGACCTCATAAGGGGGCGTGGCCACCGCCTATATAAGTCCATTGCGGAGCGCTCAGAGAGCATTCCAGCATGAGAGAGCGTCGTGTCAACATCAGAAGAAGAGAAGAGGGAAGAAGACAATCCAGAAGTCCGGGCCACCGCTAGCAAAAGAGCGGCAGAAGATAGCGGAGGAACCAGCAGAAGATCCGAACACCAGGAGAAGACGCTGGAGAGACCCCCGAAGTCGGAAGAGGACCCCAGAGTCGGAAGAAGACCCCTGGAGTCGGAAGAAGACCCCCGGAGCTGCCTAATAAATTACTTTAAAAACCTGTGTACTGTTTTTTTATTGACACTTTTTTTCCCTAGGTGAATGGGTAGGGGTACGATGTACCCCATACTCATTCACAAAGGGTGGGGGGGCCGGGATCTGGGGGCTCCCGGATTCTGATAAGCCCCTCGCCCGCAGACCCCGACAACCAACGGCCAGGGTTGTCGGGAAGAGGCCCTTGTCCTCATCAACATGGGGACAAGGTGCTTTGGGGTGGGGGGGCCGCAGGGCACCCCCAAAGCACCCACCCCCCATGTTGAGGGCATGTGGCCTCGTACGGCTTAGGAGGGGGGGCGCTCGCTCGTCCCCACCCTTTTTCCTGACCGGCCGGGCTGCGTGCTCAGATAAGGGTCTGGTATGGATTTTGGGGGGGACCCCCGCACCGGCGTAGGGGGTTCCCCTTAAGATCCATACCAGACCGAAGGGCCTGGTATTCCCCCAGAGGGGAATTCCCTCTCGCGCCCGCCGCAGTAGGAAAATGTGTTTTTCCTATTGCTGCCAGCGCGAGATGTACAGTACCCTGTCACCGAGAACCAGCGCGATTGGATCGCGCTGGAAACATTCGAGGCTGCGTACTGTAGTTTGTACAAAAGTCTAATGCTTTTGTGTACACACGATCGGACTTTGCTCCATCGGACTTTTGTTGCCGGAAAGTTTGTGCATTCGCACAGCCAACAAAAGTCCGATGGAAACAGAAAAAGTTTGTCCGATGGAGCGTACACACGGTCGGATGTTGCTCCAAAACAGCTAATTTGCATGTTTGTTGTCAAAAAGTCAGATCGTGTGTACGGGTCTTTAGATAAAATAGCTGTCCAAAATACCAAGCCATCGACTGATTTAAAGCACCTGTGCAAGATAAAAAGGAAAACCTGCAAACACGGCCTGTTGGGGGTACTTGAGGACTGAGGTTGCGAACCACTGTTTTAGAGGTATGGAGAAAAAGTGTATTAGTTGACCCCAACAAAAATAATGTTCCAAGACTGAGTTGTAATTTCAAGCAATCCCATGTAGCTGAACACTCCTCTAACAGAAATACCTGGTTTGGGTGGATGTAGGCAAGTTGAATCATTAACATAAGCAGAGAAATTCAGATGTTTATATTTTGCAAGATTTACAAACGGTTACCATTTGAATAGTATACCAACAGGTTAAAAGGGTACACTTTATGTATTTGTGAACTCTGTTCCACCAAAAAGAAAAAAACACATTCCATTTAACCAGTTTAGTTCAGACAGCCTAAATGGACACTATATAATATATTCCAGCCAATTATTCATTTTCCACTGTAGTAAAAGAAATACAACTTTGTTTTAACTGCTATTAGATAGTAAATATGGAACATTAGCGCAAGAATCAGGTTATTTCTGTGCATTCTCCTCTATATAAAACTTTGTTTTTTGGAATGACAGCAGTGTGCAATGCAGTGAAATCTGGTTGTCAGACAGTCTCCCATTTTAAGTGGCGATGTAGGAGGAACTATTTTTGTAATATTGTAATACATAAATGGATTGATTAATTGGGGTCTTTAATACTCCTATACATTTAGATGCATCGATTAAGATTCTTTGCAACAAATTCTATAAAACGTTATACATATTAACTTCACTTTATAAGAAAAAAAACAACAGTAAACAGCTATTTCTGATGGGCACAGGATATAATGACTTGGAGATAAACATTGTTTTAACATAAGATATTCCCTGGAATTCATAAAGAGTGGCACAAAAAGATTTTGCGAAAGGGTTTCTCGTGTTCTAAAAGGGGCATGCGCTAATTTCATGTACTGGTCTAGAACTTGAATTTGGCACATACTGCGCCACTTTTCAAAGGCACACGAGACACTTTTGCAAAATTTGTCTGCACCAGTTTCTCTGTACCCCAAAGAGTTGGTCCTAATTAGCTCCACTTTCATAATATTTCAACTGTCTGTATTTTATTTAAAATTTGACACATTCAATGAGCAACAATGTAAAAGTGTCACATTTTAGAACTACTTAAATTTGGTGCACAAGTAGCTGTCCGAACCAAAAGTGTTGCAGATGCTTCATAGGTTTGGTGCAACACATTAACAAGAGAGATTACTGCCATAAAAGTGGCACAGCAGCTTTATTGAATTCCCCCCCAATCGACATCTAAGAATCAAAGTACAGAGTAAAAGAAAACAATCATAAATTCAACTTACTTTTATGATGAGGTAGAGCAAAGCCAACAAAACCCCAAAATGCCATTCCGCTCCACTGGTCTGAGCCCCATAATCAATCAAATAGCGGAACCATACCGGCGTTAACACAAGCATACAATAATACTGTGCAATCTCTTCTAAGCACATGTACCAATAGCCCTAAAGAAGAATTGTGACATGGTTAATCCAAGAGACAGCTAACCATTTTGAAACACTGATAAATTTGAAAGCCGGCATACCAGAATCTTTAATCAATCATGCTTTTTTCCATGCAAAGTAACAACTGCTGAATCTTTTCAGCATACATGCCTTACCAACAGCTGGTTACTAGTTACTAATAGGTCTGAAATACCCTCCACCTGAGGGTGGAACAAAAATCAATAAAAAATACAATGCTAGAAAACGATTAAAAAGCCTTAGACATAATAAAAGAATGCACAAAAGAAAAACACATGGAAATGGATAATAGCAAAAAAGTCCTAAGTATAAATCAGTAAGGATACAAGAATTCTAAATCACTCATTTTAAATGCAAACTTACATTGCCCACCTGTGATTTAACCCCTGAGGGACCCTGGACTGGAGTTTAAAAATCCACAGCCCTCACTCTCCAAAGCATTTCCTGTGGCCATGACCTCTTGTGGGGGCATAATCTTCACTTTGCCATGTAATAAAAACAGATATGGCACCCCCATGTACATGCTGTGCACCCTACAGATTTAAATTGAATATTACACTGTGAACACAAAAGCAGCTGGAGCACCCTTACAGGGTTCACCTGGGATTAGAAGAAGGGAATCGGTCCTCCTGAAAGAAGAAGTAGAGGAGTGATATGCTCTCACAGTTGGAGCCACATCCAATGGAGGGAATATATTTTTTTTCGTTAACTTGAGCCAGACAGAGGGAAAGAAAATCATCCTGGTTAAAGTGAAAGGCAGAAACTACCTTGAGCAACATATGCTAGGCCTCAATACCACCATGTCTCTATGAAGAACTAGAAATGGTTCTCCAGGAATAGGCCACCAGTTCAGACATTTGCCTCACAGAGGTGAGGACTGCAAGAAGTTAACAAATGCCACCTTGTGGGTAAATGTGGAAAGCTTAAGGTCTCTAAAGGGTTCAAATTTTTCAGAAGGGCAGAAAGAACCAGAATCATATCCACACAATCACAGGGGAATACACAGGGGGAGGCTACATGGGAGACCCTCTGAACAATGTTCTTAATCAACGACTGGAATGTAAACAGTCTGAAACAGCACTTTTCAGGGTCAGATTTTTGCTCTTTCAGTTCTGAGAACCAGACGCTGGTCTAGACCTAACAGCAGAAAGGTAAGAATTTGTCCCATGCAGAAAATCACACTAAGTGAAGTATGCCTTCCATTTCTGATAATTGTGTTTGTATTCAAAATTGATCAGCACTATGGATGTGCTACAAATAGATAATGCCGGCTGTGAGGTTATTTCATGTGTTTGGAGTGCATGCTTTACCAGGAAGTGGGGCAGCAGTCAGCCATTACGGTCTATTAGTGCTGGTTTTTAGGCACTATTTCAGGTGAGTTTACATCTGAATGTTTTTAAATGGGGAAATATTTTTACTATTAATAAAGTGTGGAACACAATGATCTTGTCTTTGTGGCTTCCCTATGATGTACTGAGCTGTGGTGAGGAGGCACCTGGAGTGGAGTGTTGGGCTGGCAGAGCAGTGGAATATGACAGAAAGCCTCTGGTCCATGTAACTGAGTGCTATTGGACCTATATTAGATAGTTGGAGCACTTTTGTTTAATCAGGCAAGCACGTGCAAATTACAAATGCGTGTAATTTTTCCCTCTCAAAGAAATACACATGTGAATATTCTATAAATAATGGTATATAGGTATTAAAGAGGTTCTAAAGCCTAAAGATTTTTTTTCCACAATGTTTTAGGTACAAGTATCGCCCCCTCACCACCCACCTTTATACTTAGCTGAGCCCTAAGTTAATCCAACGCTGTGCACGTCTGTTGCAGCTCTCTCCACTCTCACAGATTTTGCTGAGGCAGTGGGAGCCATTGGCTCCTGCTGCTGTCAGTCAAATCTTGTGAGGAGGGAGCAGGAGGGGGGTGGGTCTGAGCCACACAGTTTATGTTTATGGATGCAGGCAGCACAGTGCAGGATCGAGCCTGCAGATGTGCTACCATAGGAAGTGGCTTCCTATGGTGGCACACCGATTAGAAGAGGAGCCAGGAGTGCCAGCAGGAAACACGAGAAGAGGAGGATCAGGGCTGCTCTGTGCATTGCACAGAGCAGGGGAGTATATCTTGTTTGTTATTTTAAAAAAATAAAAATTGACTTTACAATCAATCTTCATTTTGCTACTTCATTCTGCTTTCCAAATACAAACATGCCCAGATTTAAAGAATATCTGTAAAAGCTATACCACATTTCAACTATAACATTCTGTAATGGTATATGCACTTTTTGAAATTTGTTGTGTTTCTTGCATGAATAAAACTTTATGGAAAACAAACTTTGTTAAATAAGAAATATAGGCTGGCCATACAATCATATTTTGCTCAACCATAGATTGTAAGCTCTAACGAGCAGGGCCCTCTGATTCCTCCTGTGTTGAATTGTATTGTACTTGTACTGTCTGCCCTAATGTTGTAAAACGCTGCGTAAACTGTCGGCGCTATATAAATCCTGTATAATAATAATATTAATAATAATAATAACCAGCTGATTGAAAAAAAAAAAATCTACTTGATTCCCCATCTAAACATTCAAGGTGGATAGGGGAATCACTCCCACTGTGCTATTGTATGCCGACGTCAGGGAGCATTCCCTCCCATCAGAATACACGGATCAGTGCAGTCGGTGGCACTGATCATTCGGGCAAAAAAACACAGACTGGTTGTACAGAAGTTAGTCGATAGATTGACATCTGTACAACTAGCCTACCCATAACATGGATCCAAATTCGGCAGGTTCTTGCTGAACCAGCTGAATTTCAATCCATGTATGACCACCCTTAAGCCTAGTACACACTGTCCAAATGTTGGGCGGCATGTACTGGAGTCGGTCAGACAGAAGCCGGCCATTCAGCATGACCAAAAAAAGGTCTGCCGATTGGCTCCCATTCAGCGCTCTCAGCCAATGCGGGGGGAGGGGGATACAATAGAAAAGCAGGGGAGAGCGCTGTGCTAACTTTGGATAGCTAGTGCAGCTGCTCCTCCTAAACGGTCAGTTTAGTTTTTTTTTTTTTTTTGTTCAGCCCTGCTGGATTGAACATAAAGAAAAAAAAAAAAAAGGGTGTACTAGGCTTAAGATGCCACTATCCCTGCTGAGAGTGCAGGAAAAAGGCTTGTTCCCCTTTGAGCCACTCAGCTGTGTATACAGATAACCCGATATCCTGCTACTTATATATAGGTCTGTTTTCAAAGCATATCTATTTGTAATCCTGGCATACCAGATTGAAATTTGTTACATGCCGGACTGCTAAAAGGACAATGTGAAAAATGTATATTCAATATTTGACATTACCAGGACAATCAAAAATGAAAACTAATTTTCAATTGCGTTTTAATCCTAAACACCACCTAAATAAAGATATTTTCTTTTAATTACCGTATATACTCGAGTATAAGTCGAATTTTGCAGCACATTTTTTTGTGCTGAAAGTGCCCCCCTCGACTTATACTCGAGTCAAGCACTTTTCTGCAGCAAAAAAATTCATTTTCCGAACCGACTTTGTCGTATCTCGGGGCCACTTGGTGCTAGGAACCCCAAAGTTGGTGTGCAAACCCAGTGGAACTGGTACCACAACATATCCAAAGCTGAAGTTCCTAGCACTAAGTGGCCCCGAGATACGGGGCCCCAAAATCAGTTCGGAAAATGTCATTCTCTGCTTCAGAAAAGTGCTTGACATTTTCTGAACCGACTTTGGGGCCCCATATCTCAGGGCCACTTGGTGCTAGGAACTCCAAAGTTGGTGTGCAAACCCAGTGGAACGGTTACCATAACATATCCAAAGCTGGGGTTCCTAGCACCAAGTGGCCCTGAGATACGGGGCCCCAAAACCGGTTTGGAAAATGTCATTCTCTGCTGCAGAAAAGTGCTTGACATTTTCTGAACTGATTTTTGGGGCCCTGTATCTCGGGGCCACTTGGTGCTAGAAACTCCAGCTTTGGAAATTTTATGGTGCGAGTTCCACTGGGTTTGCACACCAAATTTGAGGTTCTTAGCACTAAGTGGCCCTGTGATACGGGGCCCCAAATTCGCTCAACTGTGTCCACCTGCAGCAATGTCATTTCAGGACCCTTTGGGTTCAGAGACCCCAAATTTTGGCTGCAGCTAGGGGGCATCTAGGAATCCTTAACTACCGAGTTTGAAGTTCAGGGGACCTCTGGCTGCAAATGGGCACAGTGAGGCATGCAAATGGGTACAGTGATGCTGCAAATGGGCATTGTTGACCCTCTTTTCCACTTACAGTAGCTGTGCATTTCTCACCCTCGTCTTATACTCGGGTCAATAAGTTTTTCCCATTTTTTTGTGGTAAATTAGGGCCTCGACTTATACTCGGAACGACTTATAACCGAGTATATACGGTAAATCTCTATTGTCCCTAGATTCCTTTAGCCTCTTGAGCTGCAGATTATACTGATCGATCTATGGGTATTTCATCCCATAACATGTAGGTCTGTATCAAAATTCTTTTAAAATAAGTTTAATAAGAAGTGCTACACATGCTTAACAACATACACGTACTGTACAAGTCTTACCTTGCATTTATGCGACATAATAAAGGAAGGCACCAGCAGGATCAAACACTTGAGGCCCATAAAGGTAAACTTCACAATAAATTCTGTGATACCAACAACCCACAACACATCCCAGAACTGTAAAGGTCCAATAGTGGGGTTCATAAAAATCAAGCTGCAAAAATAAATAAAATGTAAAAAAATGTTATTCAATTTAAAAGAAAAATCTAAATGAAAAAGGTAACCGGTAAAAGATGAGAATGGCTTCACAACATGGCTGCAGAATCTCAAGTAGTCCGGCAGTGCACATAACTGGCAACCAAAAGATACCTTTAGGAATAAGACTGCAGTCCAGTGACCCAACTCCCATAAATAAGCATGCTCATATCAGCTATGCCATCTTTAATATTGGTGTACCTTAACTACTTGAGTCCTAGCAAATTAAAAGCGGAATTTATGATTTCTTGGACATTTTTCAGAGAATATGAATGAGAACACAAAAACTTTTCTTTCATTTATGTTTAGTGTTGCTGAAGCCATTTATTATCAATCAACCGTGGTTACTCTTTATAAATCATAATGGCAATCTACCCAAAATGACCCTTATCAAAAGTTCACATACCCCAGTTCTTAAAACTGTGTATTGCTCCCTTTAACATCAATGACAGCTTGAAGTCTTTTGTGGTATTTGTAGATGAGGCTCTATCTTCTCAGATGGTAAAGCTGCCCATTCCTCTTGGCAAAAAGCCTAAAGTTCCTGTAAATTCTTGGGCTGTCTTGCCTGAACCTGCATGCTTGAGATCTCACCAGAGTGGCTCAATGATATTGGAGGTTAGGAGACTGAGATGGCCACTCCAGAACCTTCACTTTATTCTGCTGTAGCCAATGACAGGTCGACCTTGCCTTGTGTTTTGGCTCATTGTCATGTTGGAATGTTAAAAGTATGTCCCATGAGCAGCTTCCTGGTTGATGAATGCAAATGTTCCTCCAGTTTTTTTTGATAAACATACTGCATTCATCTTGCCATCAATTTTGACCAAATGTCCTGTGCCTTTGTAGCTCACATGTCTCCAAAACATCAGCGATCCACCTTTGCGTTTCACAGTAGGAATAGTGTACCTTTTATTATAGGCCTTGTTGACTACTCTTCAAATGTATTGTTTATGGTTGTGGCCAAAAAAAGCTAAATTTTAGTCTCATCACTCCAAATGACTTTGTGCCAGAAGGTTTGAGGCTTGTCCCTGTGCTGTTTGGCGTATTGTAAGCAGGATACTTTGTGGCATTTGCTTGGTAATGGCTTTCTTCTGGCGTCTCGACCATGCAGCCTCCTTATTGTGCATCTTGAAACAGCCACACCACATTTTCAGAGAGTTCTGTATTTCACCTGAAGTTATTTGTGGGTTTTTCTTTGCATACCGAACAATTTTCCTGGCAGTTGTGGCTGAAATTGTAGTTGGTCTACCTGACCTAGGTTTGGTTTCAACAGAACCCCTAATTTTCCACTTCTGGATTACAGTTTGGACACTGCCGATTGGCATTCTCAATTCCTTGGATATCTTTTTATATCCCTTTCCTGTTTTATACAGTTCAACTACCTTTTCCCGCAGATCCTTTGACAATTCTTTTGCTTTCCACATGACTCAGAATCCAGAAACGTCCGTGCAGCACTGGATGAAAGATGCAAGGGTCTGTCAGGAGTCCAGAAACTCATTGACCTTTTACACACACACACACACACACACACACACTAATTACAAGCAAACAGATCAAAGGTGAGGATGGTTACCTTTAATAGCCATTCAAACCCCTTTGCGTCAATTTATGTGCATGTTATCAGGCCAAAATTAACAGGGTATGTAAACTTTTGATCAGGGTCATTTGGGTAGTTTCTGTTGTCATTACGATTTAAAAATAGTAAACACAGTTAATTGATAATAAATGGCTTTAGCCAAACACTA
Source organism: Lithobates septentrionalis (assembly GCA_037952835.1). Lineage (NCBI taxonomy): Eukaryota > Metazoa > Chordata > Amphibia > Anura > Ranidae > Lithobates > Lithobates septentrionalis. Next base: position 1,946,561 of record JBBDGP010000014.1, on the reverse strand, counting down.
ACCATGAGTGAAAGAAATTTTTTTTGTTATCATTCATATTCTCTGAAAAATGGCCAAGAAATCATAAATTCTGCCAGGGTATGTAAACTTATGAGCACAACTGTAAACCTCCTCGAGTCCCCAGGCTTTTTTTCAGGTTTTGGACAGACCGTCTTAAAATTGCTTTGATTTGTGGTCAACCCAGCCCATCTTGATATTATTTTGGGAAAGATAGTACTTTCTTTAATACAATACTTAATAGGATTTTTTCGTCATACTTACCTGTAAAATCCTTTTCTTTGAGTACATCACGGGACATAGAGTTAGGCGAATATTCATTCCCTACTGGGGAATACTTCATCTCCAGGTGAATAGACACTGGTAGACCAAAGGTCTTTAGACAGGAAGTGATCCCCTATATAACCCCTCCCATACAGGAAGTACTTCAGTTTTGTAGCAAGCACTTAAAGCGGGGTTCCACCCAAATTTTGAACAATATCTGTATGTATTCTCTTCCTTGCCTAGATGCTGACATGCCGTTTAAAAAAATTTAAATCACCGTAATTACCTTTTATTTTTCTATTCTTCTTTGCACTTCCTGGTTCTCCTCCCATGGGAGTAGGCGTGTTTCTAGCCTCTCCCAGACTCCTGGGAGCTAATCTCAGGCTTCCCAGGATGCCACTGAGCATGTGCAGGAACGAGCAGTGAATGCTGGGAGCACAGCATTCACCACATCCAGGAAATAAATGCTTGTGGGCTTCAAATGCCCACAATGAAGATGGAAACCGCCTGCAGTGAATAATATAAGTTATTCGTTCCGATGAAATCTGACACAAGCGGACATATTACACACAATATGCGAGTATGTAATGCTGAGAAGAAAAGTTTGTGAATGAACTAAAAAAAAAAACACAAAAAAAAAACGATAGATAGGTGGACCCCCGCTTTAAAAGGGGTTGTAAACCCTTGTGTTTTTTCACCTTAATGTATCTTATGCATTAAGGTCTACCAGTGTCCATTCACCTGGAGATGTAGTATAACCCAGAAGGTAATAAATATTAACCCAACTCTGTGTCCTGTGATGTATGATAAAGAAATGATATTTTTTATTGATCTCAACATTGCCATACGTATATGTACGGTCATGTATTAATGTGGCTATACTGGAATCATGGTTGAGGCTACAACCATGATCCTGGTACTGTTTTTTTACAGCAAGCGATTCTGCACAATGTAAAAGTAATCCGAATGGCTATACAGCCACTGGATTGCTTTTACAGGCAGCAGAAGGCCCCCCCCCCCCTTTTACCATCAGGGAGCACATTAGGGATGCAACCAGTGGCATCAGCTTCCTGGACAGAGTGAAAGGAATTTATGTTGTTCCTCCCACTGTGTGATGTCATAAACTGGAAGCGTCAAGGATTTTGTCACTTCTGGTTTCGGTTTGTTGTAAACAAGCCATTACTGGCTTGTGAAAGCATCTGATAGGTGGGGGGGGAGAGGCTATAAATGCTGGAACATGTAACATGTTCAGAAAGTGAACTTATCCTTTGTGGAGTTATTGCATTTTATCTATGGTCTAGTTTTCTTTTTTTTTTAGCTCTGATGAAGGGGGAGTGCTGAGCCCCCAAAAAGGTTTTTTGGCTGTAGCAATCTAAAATCTTTCAAAAGACCCTACAAGCTAGTGCAACGCTCCCATCATTTCAACACTTTAGTCACTTGGTGTGAACATGGACTAGAAACAAGGGAGTGCATTCTGGCTCTCAATGGATGGAAACTGCCATGTCAGTTTTTCAGCACAGTGCTGCATTTACAAAGGTGGCAGGACCCTGTTTAGGCGAGGTCAAAGTTCCAAGCATTATATCTTAAGTTTTGTGGTCTACCCCAACGTATAATACATTGCTTTTTTTGAGGGAGCTGAAGTGGCATTAAACTCAAAACAATTTATACATTACAGCTTACTAATCATTAAATGTGGTGGCTTTATTCGTTTTCTTTGTAATCCGGTCAGTAACACACCTCTTGTATTAGAGTGCCCCCACTCTTGATGGAGAAGCACAGGGGCACCTTTGGACAGCAGCATTGTTAATATTTGGGGGGGGGGGGGGGTGTTAGATGAACTCGTAACTCTAGATACACGGACAAATCGAAGCTGAACTCCAGCTAATACTTTATAAAAGGACTTACAGCAAACGGTTTTAATCCCTTTGGGATAAAGGTTTTACATAAATAAATGCTGATGATTGTAAGCACTCCTTTCTGTGTAAAATGGTTTGTCTCAACCCAGTAAGTGCAACATCTGCAGGAGAGCTTGTTCTGGTAAAATACAACAGACTTACTGGCTAGATCACCAGGCAAAAAAAAGGTGGTCAGAAAAAGAAAATGCAGCCACCACATCTAAGAATTGGTAAGCTGCAATATAATAAAATGTTGGCTTTTGGGTTGAATACCTCTTAAATTTTGGTAGCAAATCTGGATACATATTTTTATTTCCTATTGAGCCAACAATAAAATAAAAAATCTAAAAATATTTTGTTTTGGTGTCCTTTTTCCCAATGTAACATTTACATAATTTGCACAATCTTATCAATTTACCCCAAACTATCATCAACAAAGTCTAATGATTAACCACTTGAAGACTAGACTGTTTCACTCCCTTTCTGCCCAGGCGATTTTTACAGTTTTCAGGGCTGTCACATTTTGGATGACAATTATTCATGCAACACCGTACCCACACGAACTGTATATCTTTTTTATGACAAATAGTACAATCGTTTGGCGATATTTATTCATCACTGTGTTTATTTTTTGCTATACAAAAAAAGGGGAAAACAATTGGGGGGAAAAACCATTTGTCTTAGTGTCTCTTTGCAAATAAATAATCTTTCTTTATAAAATTTAGGCCAAAATGTATTCGGGTGTATTTCCTTAGTGAAAAAGAAGTTGTATTTTTTCACAAAGTTGTCATTTTAACAAGTTATTCCTCACACACACACACACAGCATAAGCATACTTACAATTACATCACAAAACACATTCTGCTGTGCCTCCAAAGTATGGGGATAACACGTGAGACTTTTGTCCTTTCAAGGAGCATAAATTATGCATGAAATTTCCTGACTACTTATCATATGTCTTAAGTCCCTGAAGTGCCAAGACAGAAGGACCCACAAAACTACCACATTTGAAAAAGCACAAACACCTCATTCGGTATTTTCTGAAAGGCATAGTAAGTCTCTTGAAAATTAAATTTTTGCCACAAGTTTTTGGAAAATGCAAGAAAGAAAATGATTTTATTTTACACAAAGTTGTCAATTAAAAAAGATATTTCTAACACATTGCATGGACAAAACACATTCTACTTATCCTCCTGAATATGGTGACACCACGTGAGACTTTCACAGCCTAACAACAGTGCCTTGCAAAAGTATTCACCCCCTTGGCTTTTTACCTATTTTGTTACATTACAGCCTTTATTTCAATGTTTTTTTAATCTGAATTATATGTGATGGATCAGAACACAATAGTCTAAGTTGGCGAAGTAAAATTAGAAAAATATATATTACACAAAACTATTTTTCAGAAATAAAAAAATTATAATTGGCATGTGCGTATGCATTCACCCCCTTTGTTATGAAGCCCATAAAAAGCTCTGGTGCAACCAATTACCTTCAGAAGTCACATAATTAGTGAAATTATGTCCACCTGTGTGCAATCTTAAGTGTCACATGATCTGTTATATACCTTTTTGAAAGGCCCCAGAGGCTGCAACACCTAAGCAAGAGGCACCACTAACCAAACACTACCATGAAGACCAAGGAACTATCCAAACAAGTAAGGGACAATGTTGTTGAGAAGTACAAGTCAGGGTTAGGTTATAAAAAAAATATCCATATCTTTGATGATCCCTAGGAGCACCATCAAATCTATCATAACCAAATGGAAAGAGCATGGCACAACAGCAAACCTGCCAAGAGATGGCCGCACACCAAAACTCACGGACCGAGCAAGGAGGGCATTAATCAGAGAGGCAGCACAGAGACCGAAGGTAACCCTGGAGGACCTGCAGAGTTCCACAGCAAAGACCGGAGTATCTGTACATAGGACGACAATAAGCCATATGCTCTATAGAGTTGGGCTTTATGGCAGAGTGGCCAGAAGAAAGCCATTACTTTCAGCAGAAAAACAAAAATGGCACGTTTTGAGTTTGCGAAAAGGCATGTGGGAGACTCCCAAAATGTATGGCGGAAGGTGCTCTGGCCTGATGAGACTAAAATTGAACTTTTTGGCCATCAAAGGAAATGCTATGTCTGGCGCAAACCCAACAACATCACATCACCCAAAGAACACCATGCCCACAGTGCAACATGGTGGTGGCAGCATCATGCTGTGGGGATGTTTTTCAGCAGTCAAGACTGGGAAACTGGTCAAAGTTGATGGAAAGATGGATGGTGCTCAATACAGGGATATTCTTGAGCAAAACCTGTACAACTGTGTGTGATTTGAAACTAGGACAAAGGTTCACCTTCCAGCAGGACAATGACCCCAAGCACACTGCTAAAGCAACACTTGAGTGGTTTAAGGGGATACATGTAAATGTGTTGGAATGGCCTAGTCAAAGCCCAGACTTCAATCTGAATAGAAAATCTGTGGTCAGACAACCACTTGCCGACCGGCTCCTGTACATATACGTCTGCATTTTAAAGGTGGATATCTCAGTAATGGCAGCAGCTGCTGCCACAACCGAGGTATCCATCTTCTGAGCCGGCAGTCCTGGTCACGATAATGGTGGTCTCTGCAGCGGATTCGCCACAAGATCACCGTTATCGGCGGCGGGAGAGGGGTCACCTCCCTCCCGCGCCCTCCACCGCTTACCAGAGCTGTCGGCAGCGGCGGAGGTGATCGTGACCTTTCTGTGGCTGGGTATGGAGACGAGTGAGGGGAAGATGGAACCCACCCTCTGTACTATAGCAGGGAGGAAGCGACGTCAAAACGTCACTTCCGCCCATACGTCTTAAAGGGCCATTTTTCTGTTATTTTTTCAAATGACAATTTTTTTACATTTAAGTCCAAATATGAGATCTGAGGTCTTTTTGACCCCAGATTTCATGTTCAAGAGGACCTGTCATGCTTTTTTTTTCTATTACAAGGGATGTATACATTCCTTGTAATAGGAATAAAAAAGTGACCCAATTTAAAAAGCAGTGAAAAAAAGAAAAAAGCGAACACAAGTGATTAGCGCCTGCATATGAAAACAGTGGTCAAACCACATATATGGAGGTATCACCGCAATCGTTAGAGTGAGAGCAATAACTCTAGCCCTAGACCTCCTCTAACTCAAAACATGCAGCCTTTAGAATTTTTTAAACGTTTCCTATGGAGATTTTTTAGGGGTAAAAGTTTGACATCATTCCACGAGCGGGCGCAATTTTGAAGCATGACATATTGGGTATCAATTTACTCAGCCTAACATTATCTTTCACAATGGTTCCAGGAGTGCAGTTGTCCGCAGGGGATAGCTGGGATTGGTGTCTTGCAGGAACGTAGTCAGCGGGACTTGTAGATGGGTCAGTTCAGGCAGAAGCCAGACATGGTCAGCAAACAAGCAAAGGATCGGCCCAGGCAGCAGGCAGAAACATGGCCAACAAACAGGCCAGGGTCAGTACAGGTGGCAGGCAGAGGCAACACTGCACTGGTGTGGTGGTGATCAGGAACACTGTTGTTGGATGCACTGGTTTGGTGGCACTCAGAAACACTGTTCCTGGCTTACGCAGATTTGGCAACACTGGGACTGGTGGGGTTTATTCTCTCCAATTACTAAATTCCCCTCTCCCTGGAGGCTGAGGTGTCACAGCTTAATCTATTATGAGTGACTCATGCAGATAGAGATAGAAGAGATCAGAAAGGAACCAGATTCAGTGCTTTGAATTCAGGGTAGTACATAGTATAGTGGGATGTGCTTTGTTCATTTTTCATGTCTCAGGTTTACATCCACTTTAAATCATGCTGCTTTCTATGTAAAATGCAGAAATAAAAAGGCATCTTCAGCTGTTAATCATATATATTCCCCTTTCAATCATTAACTACTAATAGTATTTAGAAGTTAAAATATAAAACAATAAACCAGGAACATCCTGTGCTGACGTACCTGTAATAAAGTGCCTGAGAAGAAAATGTGTAATATAAAAGGAATGACGAGCCAGATAAGAAAAACAACAGCCAAATGCACTGAATTTTGGAACACTTATCCTGGAAAATTAAACAGAAAAAAAGAAAAGAAAATTGGAGAAGCAGGGTTAAAATAAATGGATGAAGGTAATCATAAAATCACTTGTTGGTTTAAAAGCTCAGTTTAGGATCTTGATTTGAAAACATTTTAAGCAGTAATGTTTCAATGGCTTATAAACTTCAAGCTAAAGTTTATTTTTTTGCGGTTTGCAGCACATGGAACCTAACTTACCTATAAATATTACTATTGTAAAGGCAACAGTTCGTGTAGCAATGAAGTTTGTTCTGTGTCTGGCTGGCTGCTGTTTAGTGTAGAAATCTTCTCCCCACTGCGCTGATTATCCAGTGCTGCTAAGGGTTAACATCAGTCGCTGCAAGTGTGAAATAGATTCTCCTCTCAACTGCGTCCTCCATTCATAGAACTAGATCCCGTGTCATTCATCTGTTCGGCTCCATGCACACTGGAGCTCAAAAAGCTTTGCTGGACGCCAGATTGCTGGCAGAAAACGCTGGTTGAAAAACGTGCTCTTAACAGCGTTTTGTACTAGCGTTTATGAGTGTTTTTTAGCATTAGCGTTTATGGGCCTTTTAATAAAATACACACAGAGGACACTCCAAAAATCTCACTAAACATTGAAAAAAATAGAACGCCGAACGCCAAATAACGCACATTATCAGCGTTTACCCTTTTTTAGCTTTTTTGTGGTCAGAAAAACGGCACTTTGAACGTGATTTTATGGCGTTCAGAGAACAGCCCATAAACTCCACTGCTGATAAAAGCTAAAAAACGTCCATGTGTGCATGGACACATAGGATAACACAGAGTGGAGTTCATGGGCTTTTAAAAAAATGCCAACTCCAAAAAAATGTCAGTTTATGAGCTCCAGTGTGCATGGAGCCTTAGTCCTCTATTTGCAAAATGCTTTGCATTCTGGGACAAAATAGCAGGATTCTCTATGAATGGAGAAGGCGGGCAGAAGAAGCAGGCGATCGCTCAATTTTTTCACATTTCCAGCGGCTGATGTCAACCCTCTGCAGCCCAGATCAGTACGTGGGGGAGAAGATTTTTACACTATGTAGCAGTCAGAGATGGGACCAGTGGCGGTGCATGGGCGCTGCCCCCTCTCTCCAGCCAGCCCCACTATGACCAATGGATAGATTCATGCATAGCATGAATCTATCCATGGGCGCCACTGCCATCCCCTATTCAGGCGCCCGCTCCCTTTTAGAGTGCCTGAGTTACAGCAGCGGGGGGGGGGGGGGGGGGGGGGGTTTAAAGCACATGATTAGAGCCTGGCAAACGCCAATGCTTGGCGCTCACAGTTCACCCAGTGTGTTAGAACAGCAAATGAATATTCACTTTCCTAACACTGAACTGCCTCTCCACCAATCAGATGGTCGGGTCCGTTACCCGTCACCTGACTGACTGAAATGACAGGCGCTGTGATTGGATGCCTATCAGGAGGAGAGGACGGGAGGGGACGCATGGAGGACACCGCTCGCCGCTGTCACCCGCTGCCCCACCAAAACAGGGTAAGTGCCGGGCAGACGGTGAGCGGGGGGTGGGGGGTGTCAGCATTTGATGGGCACAGTGGCAGCATTTTATGTTTTTTTTCCCAGAATTTTTCAGTTTGTTTGAGCACCAGCTGCCACTGCATGGGACACACTTCATTACAGGTAAGTTATGTCCCTGGTGCTGTATGGCAAAAAAATGGAGTTCGACTTTATCTCCAGTAGTCTTCCAGGACAGCCCAGGAGACAGAGAGCTCCTCCCACAGGAAACACATTACCCACAAGAGTCAAAAAGTGTCCTCACCTCAGGATACAGGAGAATCATGAGACGGATCTAAGAAAGAATTCAGGACAAAATGCATATTACAATTGGGCGGTAATCCAGCTGTCCTGGAAATAGAGTTACTGGCAAGTCTAACTGGCTTTTCCATAGTTGTTTTCCAGGACAGCCTATGAGTCGATAAGCAAGAACTTAAAAGCCTGGGAAGGAGAAGGGGGAGGGGGGGACAACTGCCTGCAGGACCATTCTATCAAATGCCTGGACCTGATAATAAATTTAAAACAATAATGCTTCACGCAAGTGGAGAATATGGACCAAGTTGCCCCTCTACAAATCTGTTCTGGCATGACTCTACCTCTCTCTGCCCAAGAGGTAGACAAGGTCCTAGTCAAGTGAGCATTCACAAATGGTGGAGATGCTTGCATAATCTTGTAAGCTTTATATATAGCCCATCTGATCCATTTAGCTATAGAAGACTTAGAGGCTTGTGCACCCTTACAGCTACCTTAAAAAGAGCAAAAAGGACTTCCAACCTCGGGAAATGTTTAGAGACTTCAAGATAGCAGATAATGTCTTTTTGGCCTAACATCAAGTAAGCTCTTTCTCTGGCTCCAGATGGGGAATTGGAGAAGGTAGGCAACACAATATAAATAACAAAAACAGTGCTGCGCTATTAATGCAAATAATCAATAGTAATATGAGTACCCGATAATGGAATGAAACGTAATTATTAATCCATAAGAAAAATGAAAATAATTCTGTAAAATTCATAAGTTATATCCAGTGACTGATTGAAGCGAATATAAAAACCATCAATAAATCAAGGGTGTAAAAAATCCAAAGTGCTTGTGCTCTCTTCCATCAGTCGCACAGGCTGCTCACCTCACATCTGAGTTAAATCAGCAGTGTTCCCCTCTGGGGATAATAGAGAAGGCTGGCGTGGTGCTGGTAATGACCTCCTTCCTCCAAGACCCCTAATCCCATGGGACATGAACCTCGATCGTCTCGCCAAATAGGATGGGTATGCAAAAGGAGAAAGGTAAAATCTTTTGCTCTCCGTATAAAAATGTATTTGTATAAAAAGGTAGGTAAACAACTCACAAGGATGGCACTGTAAGCAATGCAAGTTGGAAACACATTCAGACACAATAGGTCTCGAGATGGCCGTGATGTGATGTCAATACGCATGCTCCTGTCCCTAGACACATGTCGTCAGGGCATTGACTTCTTCAGTAGGGATGGAGCTAGAGACGTACAACCACTGTTTAAATATTCCCCAATTCCTTAAACACACATGGGCAGCTGATTAGCCTTTCCCCCGTTCTCTCCCACAGGAAATTACGTGTACAAGGAAGGAGTCACTGATACAATTATATGGAGACACAATAAAAGAAAACTGCAGCTTGAAACACAATAGCATGTGTTTAAAAACCGGAGCATGCATATCCACTAAAGCACATCATAGCCACCTTTACACTTGACCGCTTGGTAGAGTACAGAAATAACAGTATAATATAAAACATTAATCATATCAGAGATTTAAATAAAATGAAAAGATGAAACTAAACAAAAACAAAATAAGGATTGAAAGAGAAAAAATAAAATAAACCTGAAAAAAATTAATTAATGAGGAAGTAAAAAACAAAATAAATATGAAAAATAAAATCAACAATTGATATATCATCTATCACTAATAAAACAGTTGAGGTCAAAATCCACATTAAGGCCTCTAGGAGCAAGAACCTACAGATGAAAGAGTTCATATCCACTAGCACAGGGAAAGGGTATCAAATCAGAGACCTTATTACCTGCGCTACTACTGGGGTGATATATATGTTGGAGTGTGGATGTGGGCTCCAATATATTGGCCGCACATACAGAGTCTTACATATCAGAGTAGAGGAACATATTAGGAATATTATAAAAGGGGTGGTTACACATAATGTGTCTAAACATTTCAAATACGTTCATAATAAAAGTCTGAGCTCTTAAGTTCTGGGGAAATCGAGCAAGTGGCGAAACATTAGAGAGGGGGAAATTGTATTAGACAGTTAAAGAGGAGGTCCAGCTGAAAAAAAATAAAATTTAAAAGTCAGCAGCTACAAACACTGTAGCTGCTGACTTTTAATGAGGACACTTACCTGTCCAGGGTGCCTGCGATGTTGGCCGCCCGAGGCCGATCCGTCCATCGGATCGGGTCCCCGTGCTGCCATTCGAACTAAGGGAAACAGGCAGCGGAGCCTTGTGGCCTCACTGCCCTTTTCCTACTGCGCATGCGCGAGTCGCGCGGCGCTTTGTGAATGGCCGGCTGTGTTCTGGAAAACACACAGTTCCCAGAACACAGCGCGCCCCATTCCCCAGAAGACAACGCAAGGAGGAAAAGAATGAAGTTCACCGCGGAGTAGGAAGTGGCAGATTAGGACGAACTGCCTAGCAACAGCTATTTCTGGTAAGTAAAAAAAATTTTCTTCTTCAATTTTTTTTCCCCCCGATTTTTAGGAGTCATTTTTTTTTATTTTTAGGGTGGACCTCCACTTTAATTAAAAATCTTCCTGGATATTTGAGGCCAAGGTTCTTGCTCCTAGAGCAGGGGTCTCAAACTGGTGGCCCTCCAGCTGTTGCAGAACTACAAGTCCCATCATGCCTCTGCCTGAGGGAGTCATGCTTGTAACTGTCAGTCTTGCAATGCCTCATGGGACTTGTAGTTTTGCAACAGCTGGAGGGCCGCCAGTTTGAGACCCCTGTCCTAGAGGCCTTAAAGTGGATTTTGACCTCAACTATTTTATTAGTGATAGATGAAATATCAATCGTTAATTTTATTTGTATTTTAATTTTATTTATATTTTGATATTTATTTTTAATTTTGTTGTTTTTTTACTTTATCATTAATTATTTTAATTGTATTCTTATTCTAATTCTTATTTTTATTTTTTTATTCTTTTTTTTTATTTTCATGTTTATTTTTATCTTTCAATCTTATTTATTTTTGTTAAGTTTGATATTTTAATTTTATTTTAATTTCTGATATGATAAAAGATAATGTTTGTTTGTATTATACTGTTACTTCTGTACTCTATCAAGTAGTCAAGTGTAAAAGGTGGCAATGATGCGATTTAGTGGATATGCATGCTCCGGTTTTTAAACACATGCTATTGTGTTTCAAGGTGCAGTTTTCTTTTATTGAGTCCCCATATAAATTTTATCAGCGACTCCTTCCCTGTACACGTAATATCCTGTGGGGGAGAACAGGGGAAAGGCTAATCAACCGCCCACGTGGGTTTAAAGAATTAAGGAGTATTTAAACAGTTATTGTACGTCTCTAGCTCCACCTCTACTGAAGAAGTCAATGCCCTGACGACACGGGGCGGAGCTTGCGTATTGACGTCACATCATGGCCATCTCGAGATTGTGTCTGAATGAATTTCCAGCTTGCTTACAGTGCCATCCTTGTGAGTTGTTTACCTACCTTTTTATACAAATACACTTTTATACGGAGAGCACTAGATTTTGCTTTCCTTCTTGTGCATACCCATGCCATTTGGCGAGACGATCGGGGGTTATTGTCCCATGGGATTAGGTGTCTTGGACGAAGGAGGTCATTACCAGCACCATGCCAGCCTTTGGATTTTTTGCACTATTGATTCATTGATGTTTTTGAATTTGCTTTAGTCACTGGATATAAAACTTATGAATTTTGCAGCATTATTTTTTTTATGGATTAATAATTACATTTCATTCCATTATCAGGTACTCAGATATATTACTATTGATTATTTATTTGCATTAATAGCGCAGCACTGTTTTTGTTATTTTTATTTCATTTAAGTGGAGTGAAAGCACTTGTTAGTGATAGCAGCTATTATTATTTTATTCATCCATTTTACGCTAGATTATATTAGATTGCGCAGATCGATATTTACTTAATTTGTTAGGCTATACAATATCTTTACATCTATGGAAAGAAGATGACACTTTGGGTAGAAACCCTGGGTCAGTCTTTAAGGCAATGCAGGTTATCAAAAATAGAGAGAAAGAGTTCCCCAATAGAAAGAGCTTGTATCTCACTGATTCTTTGGGCAGATGTAATGGCATCCAGAACAGTATTTTAAGTAAGCCGCTTTACCGAAGTCTCTTCCAAAGGCTCAAAGGGAGTGAGAATAATAGCCTGAATAGGCCAAGATAGCTTGTTACCAACTGACATATGGTGTTCCACCATCCAAGAGTGTAATCTCTTCCAAAACTTCTGGTAGATGGTCCTAGTGACAGGTTTTTGGCAATTCAACAAAGTCTTGACCACTCTATCCAAAAAAACGCTAGACTTCAAAAAAAAACTTTTTTCAGAAACCAAGCTGCAAGGTTAATAGTAGCTACTCATGGATGCTGAATTGCACCCTGAGATACTAGGTCCTCCCTCAGTGAAAGTAACACCGAGGGAGCTATGGATGGGGGCTGAAGAAGAGAAAACCATGGTCTTTTGGGCCAATAAGGAGCTGTAAGGACAAGACTAGTATGCTCCTGAGGAAACCTCTGAAGTAATGCCAGATTAAGCCTGAACAGGAGAAAGGCGTAGCAAAGCCTGAAAGTGCAGGGACTGGCTAGAGCACCGATAGAGCCAAGTTTATTGGATTTACAGTGCATCTGGAAAGTAATCACAGCGCCTCACTTTCCACATTTTGTTATGTTACAGCCTTATGCCAAAATGGAATAAATTCATTATTTTCCTCAAAATTCTACAAGCAATACCCCATATCGACAACGTGAAGGAGGTTTAAAAGCTTTGCAAATTTATTAAAAATTAAAAAAAAAAAACAAGTACATAGGTATTCACAACCTTTGCTCAATACTTTGTTGAAGCACCTTTGGCACCAATTACAGCCAAGTCTTTTTAAGTATGATGCAACAAGCCTGGCACACCTATTTTTGGGCAGTTACTCCCATTCTTCTTTGCAGGACCTCTCAAGCTCCATCAGGTTGGATGGGGAGCGTCAGAGCACAGCCATTTTCAGATCACTCCAAAGATGCTCAAATCGGGTTCAAGTCTGGGCTCTGGTTGGGCCACTCAAGGACATTCACAGAGTTGTCCTGTAGCCACTCCTTTGTTATCTTGGCTGTGTGCTTAGGGTCATTGTCCTGTTGGAAGATAAACCTTCGCCCCAGTCTGAGGTCCAGAGTGCTCTGGAGCAGGTTTTTATCAAGGATGTCTCTGTAGATTGCTGCATTCATCTTTCCCTCGATCCTGACTAGTCTCCCAGTTCTTACCACTGAAAAACATCCCCACAGTATGATGCTGCCACCTCCATGCTTCACTGTAGGGACGGTATATGTCAGGCGACGAGCGATGCCTGGTTTCCTCCAGACATAACGCTTGCCATTCGAGTCAAAGGGTTCAATCTTTGTTTCATCAGACCAGAGAATTTTGTTTCTCATGGTCTGAGAGTCCTTCAGGTACCTTTTGGCAAACTCCAGGCCTTTTACTGAAGAGTCGCTTCCGTCTGGCCACTCTACCATACAAGCCCGATTAGGAGTGCTGCACAGATGGTTGTTCTTCTGGAAGGTTTTCCTCTCTCCACAGAGAACACTGGAGCTCTGTCAGAGTCACCAACAGGTTCTTGGTCACCTCCCTGACTAAGGCACTTCTCCCCCCGATTGCTCAGTGAGGCAGGGCAGCCCGCTCTAGGAAGAGTCTTGGTGATTCCAAACATCTTCTATTTACGAATGATGGGGGCCACTGTGCTCATTGGGACCCTCAATGCTGCAGAAATGTTTCTGTACCCTCCCCCCGATCTGTGCCTCCATACAATCCTGTCTTGAAGGTCTACAGACAATTCCCTGGACTTCATGGCTTGGTTTGTGCTCCGACATGCTCTGTTAACGGTGGGACCTTATATAGACAGGTGTGTGCCTTTTCAAATCATGTCCAATCTACTGAATTTACCACAGGTGGATGCCAATCAAGTTGTAGAAACATCTCAAGGATGATCAGTGGAAACAGGATGCACCTGAGCTCAATTATGAGTGTCATGGCAAAGGCTGTGAATACTTATGTACATGTCATTTTTTTCCTTTTTTATTTTTAATAAATTTGCAAAGATTTCAAACAAACTTCCTTCACTATGTCATTATGGGGTTCTGCTTGTAGAATTGAGGAAAATAAATTAATCACGTTTGGAATACGGCTGTAACATAAAAAAAAAAAAAAGTGGAAAAAGTGAAGCGCTGTGAATACTTTCTGGATGCACTGTACACTGGATGCCTGAAAAGCACAGAGGATCCACCTCTGGTTGGCCCCAAAGGTTTACCAGAAAGGAGAAAATCTCTGGACTGAGGGATGATTTGTCTTGCAATACCTAATGATGACTGAGGAAATCAGCTAGTGGGTTTTGTGTTCCTTTTAGGTGTTTCGCTGAAATAGAAACCAGACAGAGCTCTGACCACACCAGAATGCCCTGTGCTACCCACTGAAGGGCCAGACTACTTGCAACTCCTTGTTGAAATCAGCAACCGTGGGAATGCTATCTAAACAAAATATGGAGATGATGCCCTTCACATCCTTCTGAAAAAGGTTCAGAGCTCGATGCACCGCTATCAGTTCTATTCAATTGGAAAAGCCCCCTGTTTTGTGTTTGGACCACAGACTACTTTCCAAATGAGCCTCCCAGCCCCAGGAACTCACATCCATCATTTTTAGATTGGCCAACTCCAGAAAAGGCGCTCATAGAGATGCGCCTGGGATCTCCACCAGAGAGCACATTTGACCCTTGTCAAAATTCTTACAAAGCTTTCCAGGGTCTCACTGGAGCCATTCCAAAGACTTGGATGGAAAAATCTTTGATGATGAAGATGTGCTCAAGGTACCGCTGAAATGTAGGCTGTCATTAGGCCTATCATAACCATCCTTATGGAAACCAGCTGGCTTGACTGGAGGTGTGCAACCTGCTGGTCCATTTTGAAAATTTTCTCTTCCAAGTGAAACAGTTTGATATCTGGAATGAATGTTGTAACCCAGAAATCGTACATTGATCTACATTGATCAGCCACCCCAATCTCTGGAGCCTATCCTTAGTGAACTACAGATCTAATTGCAACCTCTCCTGGGAGGAAGCAATATCTGTAGAAGGTGGTCTAAATAGGGAATTATCGTGATGGCTCTTAACCTCAAAAAAAGGGGCTAGGACTTCTCCAATATTTTCAAAATAAATCCTTGGAGCCGAGGAGAGCCCAAAAGAGAGAGCCTTGTTCTGGTAATAGTGGATTCTAGATCCTATTCTGATTGCTATCCGCAGAAATTTTTGAAAATCCAGATATACACAGAAACATGCTGGGAAGCATTCTTCGGGTCCAGTGTAGCCATGAAACAGTTTGGTTGGAGGATAGAGCCGACTGAAAAGATCAACTCCATGCAAAATGTTTTGTAACTTTATGGATCTGTTGAAAGGTCTTATATTTAGAATCGACTGGAATATTCTGGAAGACTTCCTTACCACAATTACATGAGAATAAAATCCACAGCCTTGTTCCTCTAGGGTAGGGGGTCTCCAAACTATGGCCCTCCAGTTGTTCAGGAACTACAATTCCCATCATGCCTTGTCATGTCTGTGAATGTCAGTTTTACAATGCCTCATGGGACGTGTAGTTCCACAACAGCTGGAGGGCCGCAGTTTGGAGATCCCTGCTCTACGGGAATCTGAACGAACACCCTCTGATTAACTCTCCTACTTGGAGACATAAGGCCATGGCCTTCTTGGAATACTTAGGAAGCTTGGTCACCAAAAGACTTGAGGGTGGTTGGGAGTCGAATTCTAGATTAAGGATGGTGGGGGTTGGTGCTGCGCTAATCCTAAGGTAAATTAAAATAGCTGAGTATGCTGGGTATGGGCTCCTGCCTGCATAATAATATGGGGTGAGAGTTCAAACCCTTGACGAGTAATGTGGCACTGTGTGAACGTCCCAGTGGTGAGTGCCAAAAAAAATAATAATAAAACTAGTATAAATATGTATAATTGGGACCTGACCCAAAAAAAAGGGTGTGTGTGGTACTGTGTAACACAGTGAGGTGAAATAATAAAGTATTAATTGAAATAAGCAAATTAGTAATTATATATTGGTATCAAAAAAACTTCTCAAATAGGCTGGTAATGGCCTCTAAAACACTAAGAACAATATAGAATGCAGTGAATATAAATCCGGAAATAAATATGGTAAAATCAATCGTGATTCAAAGATGTGATAAAAGCTTAAATATCAAAAAAACCAAAACAAAATGGTATTTATGAAGAACATACAATGTTATAATGGATAGCCAAAGTGATCTATATAATAGTGCATCATGCAGTGAGTGTCCAGCTGTCCACAAGGGGTGCTTCAAATTTAAATAATAAAGTTCAAATAAAGCTGACTTCGTGCAGCAAAAAGCAACTTCAATGCTTCCTTGGTGTTATAAAACAATCATGATGTGCAAATGACAGCTGGGTTTCAATAGCTTCAGAAGAGTGGTGACTGTGGGGTGTATAATAGAATTATCACCATGCAGCGATCCTCTAATGGTGGGTAATGGCCTCTTACCTCACTATACTGAGGTTACAGCATAGAGCAGCAAACGCTATTGGTATCTCCTGTGCAGGGGGGTCCTAGGTGCTGTGCTGTCATTAATCAGACCTCAGATCCATAGGGGAGTATCATGGTAAAGTGGAGAGAATAAAGTTCCATATAGTGTAGTATTTCCAAGTTAAAATCAGGCTTTATTCAATGTAAACATCATACAGGGTACTCACACAGTAAAACAAACAGCGGTACAAAGCATCCAGACGAGCGGCGAACTCGTACACTGCTGACAGTGGGCGGTGCCTGTCCCTACGCGTGGCGTCACGGGTCACATGGCTTCATCAGGGAATGATTCCCCTGATGAAGCCACGTGACCCGTGATGCCACGCGTAGGGACAGGCACCGCCCACTGTCAGCAGTGTACGAGTTCGCCGCTCGTCTGGATGCTTTGTACCGCTGTTTGTTTTACTGTGTGAGTACCCTGTATGATGTTTACATTGAATAAAGCCTGATTTTAACTTGGAAATACTACACTATATGGAACTTTATTCTCTCCACTTTACCATGATACTCCCCTATGGATCTGAGGTCTGATTAATGACAGCACAGCACCTAGGACCCCCCTGCACAGGAGATACCAATAGCGTTTGCTGCTCTATGCTGTAACCTCAGTATAGTGAGGTAAGAGGCCATTACCCACCATTAGAGGATCGCTGCATGGTGATAATTCTATTATACACCCCACAGTCACCACTCTTCTGAAGCTATTGAAACCCAGCTGTCATTTGCACATCATGATTGTTTTATAACACCAAGGAAGCATTGAAGTTGCTTTTTGCTGCACAAAGTCACCTTTATTTGAACTTTATTATTTAAATTTGAAGCACCCCTTGTGGACAGCTGGACACTCACTGCATGATGCACTATTATATAGATCACTTTGGCTATCCATTATAACATTGTATGTTCTTCATAAATACCATTTTGTTTTGGTTTTTTTGATATTTAAAGCGGTTGTATACCTATATTTGTAACTTTTACCTACAGGTAAGCCTATAATAAGGCTTACCTGTAGGTAAAAAAAATATCTCCTAAACCTGTAAGGTTTAGGAGATATTCCCCTCGCAATGAGCCGCTAACTGCAGCGGCGCATGCGCACAGGGGACTCTCGGCTGACAGCCCGGCAAACTCCGGAGCTTGCCGGGCAGAAGTCTCCCGCGCGCATGCGCGGGAGTGACGACATCGCGGCTCCGGCCACTCACAGCGCCGGAGCCGCGATACCCGGAAGACACGCCGAGGGGAGATGTCGGCTCCCTCGGCGTGGACCAGGTGAGATGCCGGCGCCTCGTTCTAAGGTAAGTATCTCATAATGAGCTAGTATGCGGTGCATACTAGCTCATTATGCCTTTTCCCTTGCAGGTGTAAAAAAAAAAAAAAAAAATGACAGCGGGTATACAACCGCTTTAAGCTTTTATCACATCTTTGAATCACGATTGATTTTACCATATTTATTTCCGGATTTATATTCACTGCATTCTATATTGTTCTTAGTGTTTTAGAGGCCATTACCAGCCTATTTGAGAAGTTTTTTTGATACCAATATATAATTACTAATTTGCTTATTTCAATTAATACTTTATTTCACCTCACTGTGTTACACAGTACCACACACACCCTTTTTTTTGGGTCAGGTCCCAATTATACATATTTATACTAGTCTTATTATTATTTTTTTGGCACTCACCACTGGGACGTTCACACAGTGCCACATTACTCGTCAAGGGTTTGAACTCTCACCCCATATTATTATGCAGGCAGGAGCCCATACCCAGCATACTCAGCTATTTTAATTTACCTTAGGATTAGCGCAGCACCAACCCCCACCATCCTTAGTTGCTACCTCACCAGGGTTTAAGGCTGAACCCCATTCGGTGCAAGCTGCTTCTCCCAAATCTCAACCACCTATACCAGCACTGATTGGTAGCGCAGGAATAACATTCTTTACACTGTCGAATTCTAGATTGTATCCTCTTGATCAGGTCCAGAATGAAACCATTGGAGGCAACCAAATCCCATCATGGATGGAACCTTCCTAGCCTTCCTTTCACTTGGCGAAATTACTCATTGTGGCTTGAGGTGCTGCTGAGGAGGGTTAAACAAGATACCCCCCCTCCCCCTTGCCTTTATAGCCCATCCAATTCCTCTTAGCTCTGGATTCTTTTTCTTCCTGGTTTTGAAACTTCTGGTCACGGAAAAACGTATTAACTGGCCTTTTCTTTTTCTTTCTGCCTATGGTGCGTTCAAGCGCTGCCTGAAGCTCAAGACCAAAAAGCTAACCCCCACAAGAATGGAAGGCCACAGAATCATAATTTGGAAGCAAAATCCCTGGACCAAGTTTTCAGCCAAATGGCCCATCTAGCTGAATTTATGGAGGCAGAGGATCTGGCTAACATTTTGACGGATTACACCAAAGCGTTTGCCACAAAGCCTACAGCATTAAATTGCATAGGACAGGAGTTCA